>VDFB02105785.1:489053273-489409485 GCA_007258455.2 Sequoia sempervirens | reverse complement strand
CCCCCTCTCTCTTAAAAGTCTATCCCTCCTACCCACTCTCCCTCTCGAGCTCCTCTACCCTTAACCCTTAAACCCTAGGACCCCCTACCCTTTATCTCTCTCCCACTCACCCCCCTCTCTCTCTAAAGGATTAAATTTGATGGTTGAATTTACCTGTCAAGAATTTTTTTAATTACGGTTATCTATTGAAGGGTGCCCTTAAAACATTATAATATACCTTAGTGTATGCAAAATTATATATAAATCAAACATATATATAATTATAATTCTATATAAATTTTCACAGTTTATCCAAAATATCTCCTTTTACAATCTTCTTAAAATTTTGATTGTATTTTATAGCAAAAATCTTTAAATACGGTCATATGGCCATCAAATTTAAGTTATCATTTAAAAATAATATAATTAATAATATGTATATTAATATTAAAAATAGGATGTTCGACCGAACATTCTTGGAATGTTCGGTTGAACCCATTTAATTGTTTTTTTTTAATTGCATGGATTGGTGGTTCGGCCGAACATGGGTTCGGTCGAACCCTAGTTCGACCGAACCTTTCCAAGATGTTCAGCCAAACCCCTTTTTGTTCACCCCTACTTCCTAAGGCACCAGAATTGTTAAAAATTTTGCATTTTGAAGCTCGATTTCAGAATAAAAATGGAGAAGATCTCAAAAACCCAACTAGTATTGGGTTCCCCTCAAAACGAGCTATCCAACGAATATAATTTTAGTATGTTTTGATTATATTATCTATTTGTTTTTTAAGTTTTATTAAATATAGGTTTTTCACTGAAAACAAAACTCTCTGTTTTGCACAAGTGGAAAAATAGAAGATTATCAAAAATAAAAATAAAAAATATGAGTGCACCAGATATTAGATTCCTTGATCCAACAAAAAAAAAAAAAATTCGATACATATAGTAAAAGTTATGCGTTATACGGTCGTGTTATGTCTGAATTGTAATTGATTTGACTTTAAAACTTGATTAAAGAAAAAATATTGAATAAAAAACTATCTAACCAAGTGGAAGCACTAGATATCGGAGTTACAAATCTAAATTTGAAAGAATTGGAATTTTATCTCAGGAAAAGTTATCGTTATAAGTGTAAATCCCTTTTTAAATGTTATTTTTAGAAAAAACCAATTTTAAATTAGAGATGGAAGAAATGCAATCTGATTCCAAAATTAAAAAAATATTTTTAGAATCTATAGACAAAATATGACAAGACTCTAGTTTGTATCATCTTCAATTTCTTTCTGGTTTAATCGCTATAGGTGCGAATGTGGAGATTGTGTTTAAAAAAAATATCGTGTCCAGTTTGGCAAAAATTGTAAACCACTATTGTGGGATCACCCAAAGAGTCTTTGTTGATATTAGAGGCTAGATATTTTCACTGGAAATTAGAGAATTGTATACATGATGATAGGCTCGATCGCTAAGTTGGAACTAGAAATTAGAACCTTGGAAACTACATTGGTCAAAAAGGAAATAAAAGTTGGAACTTATAAAATTGGAATGATTTTAGATAGAATTAGTCCCAAAAAATAACTCACAAAAATAAATTGTTCTATCTACTTACATGTATTATCAAAATGTGAAATGAGAAGAGAAACATCTAAAATAGTTTCATAACCCATAACTAATTGACTACTTCTGAAACAAACTTTTTTTTAATTAATTTCCCTTTACCCAACTACTCTAACATAAACAACCTATCCAAAAAAAAATTAATTACTCTAATAAAATATGCCACACAAGCCCATAAACACATCAACAATAAATATAAATAAATACTATTATAATATTATAAAATAATTATAAAAAAACTTAACGAAAATTATAGACATCAAAACAACTACTACTTGCGACACTCTCTCTCCATAGACGTTCATGCAACCAAGTTTTTTTAATATATACATTTAAATATTTGATTTCCATGTTTCATGGACATTGAATCATTCACCACTTTCAAAAGATAACCTTTTTCCATTATAATCATAAATAATATTGACTACACTGACATTTTAGCGTAATAAAAAATAGTTTTCACTTTTCCATTCCTAGAATATTATAAATAGATGCCTCCCAAAGTACACATGGAAATTAACTGGTAAATGTCAGTGTTGTGCCAACTCATGTGAGTTGTTTGCAATGTGGATATCCTAACAACGCTCTCTTGAATTTTTTAAAATGAAGTCAAAGAAGGCAATATTAAATGTATATAATGTCGGGCAGAGAACCAAGGAATCCTTGCGTTAAGATTTTTTAATTATTATCTTATAATTTGAACATTGTATTTTCCTATTTTATGATCATGCTAATTGAGTTTCATGATGTAAATAGGCATTTCTTTCTATACAAAGCATCTCTACATGTAATGACTACTTCTAATTCTTGATAGGTGCATCTAGGAGACTTGCCGATTTTTGAAGTTGTGGTGTTATTTTTCTTGAATGAGTTATAGCTTCATGTTCTTGTTAGTACTTCAACTAGTAACTTCTAGGTATGAGTGAAATAGAGTTGCCACTGTTTACTTGGAAGATATGAATATTTTCCTACAAACTAATGATTCAAAGGTCCAAACAAGCACTCATAAAGCCTTTGATATAATACCAAAGGAGGCTTGTATTTTACAAAAATCTTATTCTATTCTTGATAAAGTTACTAAGCATAATCTAGATCTTTAAATAGTAGTCATCGCCCTTTGAAAGAGTAAGGAAAGGAAGGACAAAGCAACATTGGATACAAAAAGGGGTTTTCAATATATAAGGTCTCAAAAATATTTATGGAATGACTCAAGGAATCGACATCTATTTCCCTAACAAAGTCACCAATTTTTTGGTTCTCAAACTTGCCTTTAGAAATTCCTAAGAGGTTACAAATCTCTATGTTCATAATGGTTAAGAGAATGGGCCAACAAATGATATATAATTAAATCTCTCCTACACTTTAGGCTCTACAAGACATAGGAGTAACCCTAATAATACTCACTAGATTACAAATATAATTAATGTTTCATGCATACAAGGAATGAATTCTTCAAATATCATACATTCATACACCTTCCTTGTACCCTTAATACTGAGACATGAACATGGAAAAATAAAATAACAAGAGAATTACACATTGATTGGATTTTCCTCTATATATATGACTTGGCTAGGAGAAGTTTTTTTAATTGACTAATGCCTATTCTAGGAAGCACAGTCATAAAATATTATTGCCACTATGACTTGATTATGTGCATCATGATGCCATGGGATTGCTCAGTATCACAGTTCAGTGGGAGC
The DNA here is from genome assembly GCA_007258455.2 of Sequoia sempervirens. NCBI lineage: Eukaryota > Viridiplantae > Streptophyta > Pinopsida > Cupressales > Cupressaceae > Sequoia > Sequoia sempervirens. The sequence continues at coordinate 489,406,192 of VDFB02105785.1, read as the reverse complement.
ATTTGGCACTCAAGTGGATTCTTGGTTGTAGGATGGTTTTGTTATTATGTCATGGTATACTCTGGATCAGCAGTTTAGAGTTGTGGCATGGTACATGTTATGATAATTTTGATAATGAGGAAATGTCTGAAATTCCATATGCTTTTAACAATGATGGTTTGATGTTTATCTTGTTACGATGTATAGCTCAGTATCATAGTTCAATGGGAGCTTTGGTAGGATATAGTGATCTTCATGAAGAGGATGGTAGTCATGATGCCATGTGTGAATCGGTACCACGGTTTAGTGGGAGTTGTTGACAGTGACATAGATGCATCATTGGTAAGGTTATCCTCATGTGATTGGGAATATGGGTTTTTCTTGGTTTAGAGTGGTTGCTCTTATGTCATGGTTTATGCTTGTTATATTTAGAGTTTGGCATGGTTCTCTTAAGACTAGGATGTGTAAGTGTGTTATGGTGCATGTGATCTCCTAGGAGGAGCTGGTTAGATCATGGATGTCATGTTTATGTTCAAGATTGGAGCTTTGGAATTGATCTTGTGTAGTTCTCTTAAGTATTGGGTACATTAATCATTTGCTTCATTACTCCATGATAGCGTTATGTTGCATTTGGAGTTTGGCATGGATTTGTTGTCTACAGGTCCTCATGGATACTTGGAGAAATAGGTGAGGCTTGAGTTCTCTTATGGTAAGAGATATATGTTGAAATAGTTACTAGTAAGAAAAAATATTTTCAACATAAAAGACCGAGGAGCCTACTCCTTGGTTGAATGTGAGTTCAACACACCTGGTGGTTTCACATGTCTCCAAAGAGGCAGTTTGGATACAGAGACTTGGGAAAGGTATTGGTTTTAATTGCAAGTAAATTAAAATTGAATGTGATAGTCAGAGTGCTATGTGTTTAGCCAAAAATCCTATGTATCATGCTTGTACTAAGCATTTTGATGTTAAGTATCACTTTGTGTGAGAAATGGTTGAGAGTGGGAAGGTATTAATTAAGAAAGTTGACACTTTAATTAATGTTACAAATTATCTTATGAAACGGGTTCCTTCAGATAAGTTCTCTTGGTTTTAATGATTTGCTTGGAGCTTCATGATTATGCATGTTGCATTTGAAGTTGGCATGGATTGATTAGTTGGTGTAGGAAGGCCATTGGCCTTAAGTTTTGTACTTGATTTATTATTATTCCTTGTTTAGAATAACTGCAATGTATAATGTCAAGTGGAAGAATGTTGGAAATAGGATGCCATTTAATTGCAATCCTAAACATTATTTATTTCATGCCTCTCCTGTGTCCTTGGAAAGTGTTCTCAAACACTAGGATTAGAGAGACATTAATTTTGGATGAAATAATCATGTTAATTGACATTTGTAATTAATTCTAAATAATTGGATCATGTGATGGCATCAAAGATGAGTTCCTAAATAATAGGATCACATGGGGCACCCACATGGAAAGTGGCACTCACTTTGAGTTCAGTTACGTTCAGTTATGGTTTAGTTATCTTTAGTTATTGAATACTAGTTCACTTTAGTTAACTTGGAATGCATGACTAATGACTTGAGTTGCATGATAGATAATAGGTGACTTCCTTCAGTTAATAGGAGACAACCATTCTTGCATGAATGGTGGAGAGAGATGTTTCAGTTAATAGAAAATAACTTGGACCCACTTTGGGTGCCCAAGTTGGCTTCTTAGAATTAACTCCTTTGCATGTTAAGATATTTCAGAAGGATGAGTTAAGTGGGCCGACTCTTGGGCACCTACTTTGAGGATAAAGCCTTGAAGATGTTTACAGAATAAAGGTTGAGTTACTACTTCAATTTGTGATGCCTAAATGGATGAAGATGATGATTTGGCATTTATCTTCATGGTTAAACTCTACTTGGAAGATATATGCATACCTTTTAGGAGATAGGGATTGAGCTTTGTAATTGTAACTCTTTTGGAGTTTACAAGGTTGATTATTTCCTATATATGTCAAGCAAGTTGAAGAGAGTTTGTATCAGTTTATTGTAGGTTGTGAAGAAGATTTATTGAAGGAAGAAGAAGCATCTCAAGCAAGGATTAAAATTAGTGTAATCTACTTTAGAGATTAAATAATACATTGATTCTTAGTGGACCTTTTTCCCGAAAGGGTTTCTCCACGGTATATGTTGTGTATCTTCTAATATCTTATCTAATTCTTCTACAATCTTCTTTCTTCATTCTACAAATGATAAAATGAATTAATCAAATAATCACCCACAAAGAATTTGTAACAAAGAATACATATTTAGATCAACAATCATAAAGTTTTACAAAGTATTAAGCTACATAAACACCTCAATTTTCAACATGATCACCTCTTTGAAATGTTGGATCTTGAATGAGAAGTGAGCTTGAAGACCTACAAAAACCCTAGTTTGTTGCCCCAAAGCTTCAAATTTGCTATAGAAATGCTAATGAAACTTCTTGTGGAAGATTCTCAACTCTTGAATTTTGAAATTTGTTGTGTAAAAAAGACTAAGAGATGTAAAAAATGACCTAAAATGTGTATTTATAGGCATCAATACCTAATTTTCCCATTATTTAGACCTAAGAGGCTGACATCAACTGAAAAATTGAATTAAATTGGTGAAATTCCTACTGAAAATTGAAATTTTCCCCAAAAGGGACTCATTCGCCACCATTGGTGAATGGGTCCCACCAAAGGGGACTCATTCACCCAAGGTGGCGAATAGGTCCCACTAGTTGTTTTTAGAGGTGGGCTTTCAGGATATGAATGAATTAAGTGTTATTTGTCAGGATTTATATGATTTTTAAGTGAAATGGGCCTCTAGATTAAAAATAATAGGTCTTAGGGACCTATAAATGTTGTTTTGAAGGATGATTAATGAAAGGGTACTCAAAAGTAGGTCCAAATTAAGCATGAAATTGTTTCTTTTCTCAAGAGTATCCAATTTTCTACGTCACAACCCAAAACATATTGCTCCACTCTATACAACTACTATGGTTGGAAAAAATAAATGGAGATAAATTTAAAGAAATCAGGGCTATACAAAGTGACCTTGGGTACAAAACTTGAACCTACAAGTGTTGTTGGGTACAAAATTTAAATTATATGTGGTGCCTTTATGGTTCTATGAAATTATTTTTGGAATGAACTTGTTATGGAAAGAGTATCTAGATGATTTTGAAAAGCCCACTATTTTCTAAGAATTCTAGTACAAAGTGAAAATTACATACATCGTTGCTATGCAATTTAAAAGAGTAAGAAATAAAGGTTGTAAGGAATTTTTCATAAAATGGAATAGCTTCAAGAAGCAAAAGAGATGGTCTAATTTGAAAATCAATTTTTCTTTGAGCCCCAACAACTAAATGAAGTTAGGAAAGGAAAATATGAAGAATCTAAGGAACCCTATATCTAAGACTACACTTTTTTGTATGACCTCCAAGATTTATATTCTAAAGAACTACCTCGATTTCCTCCTAAGAGATTCTTAGAATTCTCAATTAAAATAAAATAAGAATCAAAACCAATTTCTAAACCACCCTATAAAACGACTACCATAAATTTAATGGAGTTGAAAACTCAAATGCATGGGTTACTAGACAAAGGTTTGATAATATCTATTGTGTCGCCTTGGGGTACAAAAATAATATTTTTTAGAAAGAAGGATGGAACACTATGCCTCTATATGGACTATCATATGCTAAAGAAAACAACAATAATTTGATATCTAACTAATTTTGATATCTAACTAATTTTGGGATTAAAATGGGTCTTATTAAACCTATAAAACCACTTGAAAGAGTCTTTGTTGATATTAGAGGCTAGATATTTTAACTGGAAATTAGAGAATTGTATACACGATGATAGGCTCGATCACTAAGTTGGAACTAGAAATTAGAACCTTAGAAACTACACTAGTGAGAAAGGAAATGAAAATTGGAACCTATAAAATTGGAATGCTTTTTGATAGAATTAGTCCCTAACTACTTTCATGTATTATCAAAATGTGAAATGAGAAGAGAAACATCTAGAATAGTTTCATAGCCCATACCTAATTGACTACTTCTAAAACAAACCTTTTTTTTTATTATTAATTTTCCCATTCCCAACTACTCTAACATAAACAATCTATCTGAAAAAATTAATTACGATATTAAAATATGCCACACAAGCCCAAAAACACATCAATAATAAATAAAATTAAATACTATTATAATATTATAAAATAATGATAAAAAAACATAAACAAAAATTATAGACATCAAAACAAGCTATTACTTGCGACACTCTCTCTCCATAGACTTTCATGCAACCAAGTTTTTTTAATATATACATTTAAATATTTGATTTCCATGTTTCATGGACATTGAATCATTCTCCACTTTAGAAGATAACCTTTTTCCATTATAATCATAAATAATATTAACTAGGCTGACAATTTAGCGTAATAAAAAATAGTTTTGACTTTTCCATTCCTAGAATATTATAAATAGATGCCTCCCAAACTACACATCGAAATTAACGGGTAAATGTCAGTGTTGTGCCAACTCATGTGAGTTGTTTGCAATGTGGATATCCTAACAACTCTCTCTTGAATTGTTTAAAATGAAGTCAACGAAGGCAATATAAAATGTATATAATGTCAGGCGTGAACTGTTCAACTAACAAGTTAGGGCAGAGAACCAATGAATCCTCACGTTAAGATTTTTTAATTATTACCTTATAATTAGAACATTGTATTTTCCTATTTTATGATCATGCTAATTGAGTTTCATGATGTAAATAGGTATTTAATTATTACTTTTAGATTTGCATGACAGAGTACCAAACATATTAATATCAATTAGAAAATTCAAAAAATCTTCAAAAATCACCCTACTAGGACTAATTCGCCACCTTGGGTGACTTAGTCCCAGTGCAAATTTTGTATTTTTGTTTTCTGCATCCTAAATTCCATTTCTATAATTACTATTAGATTCAGTTATTGTTTTGTTTCTATGTAGTTATTTATGTAACGCCCCGCCTTGGTTACCGTTACAACAAAGTGCAAAGAATGAAATTAACTGAACAATTTAAAAAAAAAAGATATTTAATTACACAACTGCCATAAGGTTTCCAAGATGATGTTACTTAAACCTAATAAATAATCTCAACACATTATCATTAACTTAAGTACATATTTAATGTCATGTATGATCCAGTTTCCAAAACATAATACAATCAAATATCCAAATGTTCAAATTACAAGAAGTGAGATTTCAATGAATCTCTATACATCAAATGATGGTACAATATGAATGCTCTTATACAAGAGGTATATTTACAAAGCAGGTAGTGATCATATCACAATTGGCATCCATATCCACGAACATGCTTCACGTCCATAGTCACGAACAAGGAAGTAACTAGAACCAGCTACAAGCATAGGATCATCTGCAAGAAAATCCAAGGAAGGTGTAGCATGGTTTCCTCTCGACCACGTGGAACCCGAAGGTCCACTCCCTTCGTGCTAGGAGATAATGACAGGTCCACAAACAATGAAGATAGAAAAGTATGTATATGTGGTTTACAATTCACATCACGACATAACGATAACAAATCATAACAGATAAAATCTTAGTAAAAAATCTCAACCAATAGAAATATGAACATAAGGATCACCATCATGGTATAGACTAAGAGTGTCATCACACTGTTGGGATAGGTTACCTTGGTGAATCTTCCTAGACTACCGGCCCTCTCCAAGAGTTACCCTGGTAGTCTCTACCGATTCCTGGCCCCTATGTAGACTATTGTGGAGTCACTTCATCTTTCGAGAAGACAAGATGATGACTAGCCATTCCAAGCCTTCTCAGCCTTTTCTTAATATGAAGCAAACATTTATCTGAATTAGTGTTTACAACTACCCAACCCCTAATACATTAGTTAGGTTTCCACTGAATTAACACACCTACGATAGGTTACCCAGACAATCACTTCAGGATTTCAGCCCCTACCGCAAGCCACTCTTTCTATAACATGACTCAACATAAAATTCTAGGGGTAGCTATCAAATGTAAAGTTTGAATCCATAGAGGCTTAAATTTTCAACTAGAATTACACCTTAGTTCTCAAAAGTTTCATAATATCAACAAATAAACATACAAAGCTATACCCCCAAGTAAAATAAACATTACAATTGAGTAACATAGTTTAGAGATTAATAAACTTGTCAATGTGATTTTCAGTTTCCTAGTCTTTAAGGAAATGAAACATACATCACTAACGTTATGAATGTATACACAACTAACAATTACCATAAATCAATCTCCATGAATTAAAAATTCCTAATAAATAAACTATAAATATTAACATACTAAAGTGTATTGAGTTTATAATACGAATCTTCACTAGTTTTGATGAAATATAAATAAACATTTTCAACATTATGTGTAAACACACCCAACAATCACATTTAACCAATTTCTATGAATAAAGAATTTACATAATATATAATCTATAGATATTATTATATTCCTAAAAATTTCAAGAATTGAATTTACTAACATTATAACATAAGAACAATACAAATTCTATATATTTTATAATTCAATTACCTTGAAAATAAAGTAAAACATTATAACTTATAGCTTAAGTTTCTATCTCCTCTTCTTTTCTCATTCTAAGTCTCACACTTCACTCACACTTATGCTTAGTAAGAATCTTAACTAATAGTTATCTACCAAAGAAACTATCCTGATCAATGTATGCAAAGAGAGAGTTGACAGAAGACAAAATAATAACTCCTGAACTTTTAACACAACTTTGAGTATAAATAGGGACACCATGCATTCAGCGCATGAGACAAATTGTAGGAAAGAGTTTTAAGGATCTACCACTGAGAGAACAATAAAGAAGTATTCCTAACGCATATATAAAAAGCTAGGTATAGAAAAGTGTGAATGAATCAACATTGGATGCCTAAAGATATAAATGAATATAACGACATCCCTGTAGTTTTGTTACAGAGACATGCACGCCTCTTAATAGATAGTACTCCAATTTGTTGCGAATGAACAAGAGATAACATTATTCATCAGAGATCATGTGGAGAACGCATTATGCTCAAATTCAATGCCAATAAGAAATCACGCCTTACATAAAGGAATACACACTTGAATGTAAAGACTTTAGAAAAAGTTTCTAAGAAAAAGGAAATTATAATCAAAGTCCAAACAAGAAAGGATGAGTTTGGCATTTCAAGTGCAGCCCATCCATTTCATTAAAAGACAAAAGTTTATACATTGCTGGAACCGCGCACAAACTCAGGCTTGGGTATAGATGGTAGAAAAAGAAGAAACAAATAAATCCTCTCTCCCAAACAAGGAAATCAACCTTTAAGCCAGAATATTCAGTTCACAAGGTGGTTGCGCACAATATATATATATATATATATATAATGGACAAAATTATAATAAACATTAGGCTAAGAATCTACAAGTATTTATTCATTGAAATTACCAATATAGCAGATTTGTAGAAGCAAAAGTATATTTAACAGTTTGAATGAATGACAGTTATCAAACAATGAATTAATATAGTCTCTCCATAACCCTTGGTGTGCTATACATAAGAATAAGTTTGTAGATTAATAATTAAATATAATAAAAGTCTGACTTCAGAGTAATATCCATGACAAAAGAGTCCTTTTCTTAAATTCAGAAAATTTGCAGGTCATAACACAATGATTCACAAATACTATAAGGTCTCTGTATCATCTATAGTCATCTAAATACTCAAATCAGGAATTTTTTTTAATTCAATATCTACTTTTGATAATATAGGAAAATTCTTCATTCTTCCCTAAATTTTCGAATTCCATCAATCACTATCAATTCACAACTGGATTAAGGACAACTTCAAATCTGGTATACTATGATTGCAGTTTGTTCTTATTCTTTTCCACTTTAAATAAATCGACAGTATTACTACAAATCACTTAAAACCTAAAGGTAACAATTTCTTGTAAAAAAGGGGCAATGGTACAATAGGTGACTTATATCATAGAAAGGTTAGACACACCTGCAATTTTATTTGATATTTAGATAATTATTAAATTATATTTATTATGAGATGTAGATAGTAGGAGGTCAACTAGTGTTTGTGTTTAGTTTGTTTAGTGGTACAATAAATTGGATGAGTGAGTAGCACGTTCTGGTTTCTATATCTACTATAATTACAAAGTATGTTGTAGCTACTCTTTTCTATAAGGATTTTAGTTATATTTATAGCTTGTATTTATATGTTGGGTTGGGTCCTATTTTAGTTAGAAATTAATACAATATTAAATAGTGTGTGATTAGCTTGGCAAAGAACCTAAACTTTCATATATAAATGAAGCATGTTGATGTAAAGTATCATTTTTTTATGATGTGGTGGGGATGGGAGAGCAATGCTAGATAAATTTGATAATATGAAGAATGTTGCAAATAGGTTAAAAAAGATAATAAAAATAAATAGGTTTAGATAGTGTGATGAAACTGTTAGAGGTGTGTGGAGGATCATCATGGAAAAAATAGGCCCTTAAGTGGCAAAAAATTTAGAAAAATCAAAGTTAGGCAACTTGACATAAAAATTTGAATAAGTTATCTATATTATTTCAAAAATATGTAAGAATAGAATCTATAGCAAATTGAATGTAGTTTCTAAACTACAAGGTTTATTTAAGAAAAAAATATTTGGTGAAAATTTAAAATTTCAATGTAGTAGTACTTAAATTTCTGCAAAAAAATAAGTAGGTGTATGTCTGACCAACCTAACCACAATAAAATGGTAATATTTTTTTATAATATTTTAGATATAAGTAGAGAACTCATGTCCCGATGTGATGCATATATATTTTTTTATTTCTTTCCAAGTAAATAATTAATTATGAATTTTTTATTACAACTTTTTAAAAATATAAAAAAAATCCTATGTCTGACCACCTTAACTTGGTAAAAAAATTTATGATTTTTTTTTTAATCCTATAATATACGAAGCATAGAATGTGATGCATGTTTTAGATTCAAAAAACATGATATCGCTAAAAGCTATAGATGTTTTTCAATCAGCCTATCAATTAGGACTTTAGTCGTAATTCAAATAGAAAATGAATAATATTTATTTATTAAATTCAAAGTAAGAAATAAATTATATTGGTGGAAAGTTGAGAATCTCCTTTAAAAACCCTTTTCTTTTCATCAATTTTGGGTAAAAAAAAATTGTAAGCCACATACCCTACACATATCCATCATATTGCCACTGTTTGGCCCATCATGATCCTACGCAAACCCTTAGTCTCACATCCCATAGTAAATAGTTCAAAAAAATGATTGTTAATGAGAATAAGAAAGAAAAGTATAATACACAACTTACAATCCTTATGTTTGGTTATCTAATATTTTTTAATGTGACCTCATTATTTTGTTGTGTAGCTAAGAATGAATAGACCTATCTAGGGATTATAATTTTATGAAATTTCAAATAGACCTATCTAGGGATTATGTGTGATTTCAGCACTAGTAAAAATACAACAAATCTAGACATTATAAATCTAATTTAGGTTTAGGTTTTAGGGTTTAGTGTTTTAGGTTTAGGTTTTAGGGTTCAGGTCTTAGGATTAAGGGTTTTAGTTTTTAGGTCTATATTTTTTAGTAAATTGTATAGGAAATTTAGTAAAGTTTACAACCTCAAATTATATGACCTCATGATCACACACCTAAGATTGTCTATGCATAAATGTTGACGATGTCTCAGGTACACCTACCATGGTTATCACATGAAATCCTTGCATATAAATAAAACAATGTATAGAGCATTCAAACATGTGTACAAATTCAAATTAAATTAGATCTATGATGTGTATTTAATTTAAACTTAACAAAATTTTGAAAGAACATACCTGAGTTGATGAAGACTCAGGAGCACTCACCACAACTTATGGTTGGTCAGTACTCAGTATCTCATGATCTACCTACATTTAGATATAATATATCATTTCACACATTTGTAAAAATTCAAATTAAATTAGATATTTCCACATAAATTAAAATATATATTGGTTTGTACTTGACCAAAAGGTGAGCCCAAATCTACAACACTCAAAATACATACACAATCATATTGAGATGCAAGCATCCTGTGATCATGCATCTACACCTAACACTTCTTGAATTAATATTATATTATATGTATATAATTTGATGTTATTATTTACATGAATTTTGCACATTTCAAACAAATTATTTAAATGTCCCTAAGTTCAAAAGATAAACATACTTGGGTAGGATGATCCTTAGAATATAATAAATCCATATATGAATCCATCCTAGATGCATGTGGGTCACCTAAAGTGGATGCCTGAGTATGCCCATAGCTTGAGCCTACATGCTCTTTATTGCCCACTTCAGTCGTCATGTGTGTAGTCTAATTAGTGAGATGTCTTGAAAGAGAACTCAATGCTCCTATTGTTGACAACATTTTCTATTGTTGAAATGTACCAGGTACACCAGGAGAAGGAGGAGCAACAATATAAGCAATCAGAGCATGTCGTTGAGGATCGACACATGCTCCTAATCTATGTTGGGGCATGCCACACCCAGCTCCTTGAAAAGACCTCATATCAAAATAGTTGGGTTTTAAACCCAACTCAAAATCAGCCCATAACTTTCTCAAAAATTATAGGAGCACCTCACAATTTCCATGTGGTAGAGTATCAAACACCATCCTACATCTATCCCAAAAATTTGCAGCTATTTTTGGGTGCCTACACCATTTAATAGAAATCTGTTTTTGGTGGGTGGAATTGGTTCATTTGTTTGAGGGCAAAAAAAAATGTTAGAAAATGGCTTGTTTGGTAATTTTAAAGTCATTAATTTCTTTATAGGACAATTCATCTGCATAGAATTGTCTCCTCTCTTCTCTCCATTGATGGAAACTATCTAGGTCTAAATCAATAGATTAAATAGAATCAATAATAGTTTACATCAAAGATGCAAACCGTGCGAGATGTGGGGGGATATTAGGATCATTTTTTATCAAATCTATATTTTCTTGAATCACATTAAGGTTTTCTCTAATTCTCTCTCTTAATTGAGCCTGATCTACTATAGGGCATGTGGGGTTAGGAGGTGGAGACTGTGGAGGTGTGAAGTATTGTTGTGGTGGTGGATCTGGATGTATGTGATCTTCAGGTTGTGCATTAGGTATAAAATCCACTATGTTAAATTCAAGCTCCGTGTGAACAATGAAATGGCAACTGTATGTTAAACAATTAAAGAATATATATCAACAAACTAATTAAATAATTTACACAATTTGAAAGTTATTTGAATAACATTGAATGTGCACAAATTCAAAATACATTTCATTTGAAGACACATTCAATTTATAAAATTAAAAATCCATAACATAAAAATCCATAGTGCATGTACACATTAAATTATACATTTAAAGTCATGTACATGTTCCCTTGGTTAAATTCAAGCACTTTATCTTCTAGTAACCATATGGTTTCATTTTCCTTGCAAGGTTAAAATTGAGTAGTGTGTGTTTCTTAATTTAAAATTGTTGCATCATTCTATCTTGGACTAATGAATGTCATGCCTTAGTGATGCTTTTTAGATGATTTTATGTATGTCCTAACCTATACATTAATTGTCAATGAAAGATGCCTCCTAGGCATCATGTCAATTGTCAAAGTGGGAATGAGAGGAAGGCTAAAAACCCACCTATGAATCCTATTGGTGGTCCTCAAGTTATTGATCTCCTTTGAAATATATAATAGTAAGGGGCCCTCATCAAGAGGCATCTATGTGTGAGAATTTATAAATTAATTTAATAAAGAAGGTGGATGTGAATCTATGTAGATTGAATGCATTTTTAAAGGTGTTGTACAATGGTAAAAATTGAGATATTCTTAACATGTATTTGCACAAGTAACTACAAAGTATTATATTTTCTGGCAAGGAGGCACTATAGGACACTTGCAATAAATTGGCAGTATTACTACAAATCACTTAAAACCTAAAGGTAACAATTTCTTGTAAAAAAGGGGCAATGGTTCAATAGGTGACTTATATCATAGAAAGGTTAGAGGCACCTACAATTTTATTTGATATTTGGATAATTATTTACTTAGATTTATTATGAGATGTAGATAGTAGGAGGTCAACTAGTGTTTGTGTTTAGTTTGTTTAGTGGTACAATAAATTGGATGAGTGAGTAGCACGTTGTGGTTTCTATATCTACTATAATGACAAAGTATGTTGTAGCTACTCTTGTCTCTAAGGATTTTAGTTATATTTATAGCTTGTGTTTAGATGTTGGGTTGGGTCCTATTGTAGTTAGAAATTAATACAATATTAAATAGTGTGCCATTAGCTTGGAAAAGAACCTAAACTTTCATATATAAATGAAGCATGTTGATGTAAAGTATCATTTTTTCATGATGTGGTGGGGATGGGAGAGCAATGTTAGATAAATTTGATAATATGAAGAATGTTGCAAATAGGTTAAAAAATATAATAAAAATAAATAGATTTAGATAGTGTGATGAAACTATTAGAGGTATGTGCAGGATCATCATGGAAAAAATAGCCCCTTAAGTGTCGAAAAATTTAGAAAAATCAAAGTTAGGAAAAATGACATAAAATTTTGAATAAGTTATCTATATTATTTAAAAAATATGTAAAAATAGAATCTATAGCAAATTGAATCTAGTTTCTAAACTACTAGGTTTATTTTAAAAAATTATTTGGTGAAAATTTAAAATTTCAATGCAGAACTTAAATTTTTCGAAAAATAAGTAGGTGTATGTCTGACCAACCTAACCACAATAAAATGGTAATATTTTTTATAATATTTTAGATATAAGTAGAGAACTCATGTCCCAATGTGATGCATATTTATTTTTATTTTCTTTCCAAGTAAATAATTAATTATGTATTTTTTATTACAACTTTTAAAAAATATAAAAAACTCCTATGTTTGACCACCTTGACTTGGTCAAAACTTTATGAATTTTTGTTTTTAATCCTATAGTATGAAGCATAGAATGTGACACATGTTTCAGATTCAAAAAATGTGATATCGTTGAAAGCTATAGATGTTTTTCAATCAACCTATCAATCAAGACTTTAGTCGTAATTCAAATAGAAAATGAATAATAATAATTTATTAAATTCAAAGTACAGAATAATTTATATTGGTGGAAAGTTGAGAATCTCCTTTAAAAACCATTTTCATTTAATCAATTTTGGGTAAAAAAAATTCGTAAGCCACATACCCTACACATATCCATCATATTGCCACTATTTGGCCTATCATGATCCTGACCAAACCCTTAGTCTCACATCCCATAGTAAATAGTTCAAAAAAATGATTGTTAATGAGAATAAGAAAGATAAGTATAATACACAACTTACAATCCTTATGTTTGGTTATCTAATTTTTTTTAATGTGACCACATTATTTTTTTGTGTAGCTAAGCATGAATAGACCTATCTAGGGATTATGTGTGATTTCAGGGCTAGTAAAAAGACAAAAAATCTAGACATTATAAATCTAATTTAGGTTTAGGTTTTAGGGTTTAGTGTTTTAGGTTTAGGTTTTAGGGTTTAGGTCTTAGGCTTAAGGGTTTTAGTTTTTAGGTCTATATTTTGTGGAACCTAGAGTTTATGGTTTTGATTTCTAAGTTAAATGTGTCTAATTTAGGTTAAATTCTAGTTAATGTGGGTTTAGCTTTTATGGTTTTCAATTTACAATTTTTTTTTTGTTTTAAATACAATTTAAAAAATATAAAATATTGAACACAAAACAAACAAAACTAAATAACAATTACAAAACAAAATGCAAGATATAAAGCAAAAAAAAGCATGATTCAACCAACATGGAGGTCATTCAGGTTGGTTGTGTTGACAAAAAGAGGTGGCAAAGAAAATTTGGTTGAATTGGTCCCTTAGAAATGTGTATGTGAATTGAGCTCTCCCTCAAGTGTGCAAATAAAATGAATTGAGAAAATGAATAACGCAGTTGTTAATTTAAAAAATTAAATAGCTTTAAAAAACACGTACGTGTTTTGTAATGCATACACGTTTTAGGGTGCGTACTCAAATCTAAATGCATACACATTCGTATTTAGGTTTAGGTACCTAATCCAAAGTGCATACGTGTTTTTTAAAAGTGTGTATGTGTTTCCTACGATTTTTTTTTTGGTCGAAACTTCCCCTCTTTGTGGACCCAACTTCTTGCTTTTACCCGTACATAGAATCCAACTATATGTGTCGATCTTGAGTTTAAAATGATCATTGATCTAGTGATGGCATCATCCTTAAATTTCCTCTTATGGAATTTTATTAGGCCAATGTGACCTAAGTCAACATGTAATGGATATTGGAGGTAATATTAGAGACTTTTTAGATTCCTTGGAATCCATATTCCATGATTGTTGGTACTTTGTCACTTTTCTCTATCTTATCAGCCATCCTACATACTAACCAAAACCCTAATTAATTATATATTTTTGCATGATTCATTAATTGCTTGGGCTTATAAGGGTTATAAGTATTTAAAATGGGTCTTATTAAGCCTATAAAACCACTTGAAAGAGTCTTTGTTGATCATAGGGGCTAGATATTTTCACTGAAAATTAGAGAATTTTATACACCATGATGGGCTTGATTGCTAAGTTGGAACTAGAAATTAGAACCTTAGAAACTATATTAGTTAGAAAGGAAATAAAAATTGGAACCTATAAAATTGGAATGCTTTTAGATAGAATTAGTCCCTAACTACTTACATGTATTATCAAAATGTGAAATGAGAAGATAAACATCTAGAATAGTTTCATAGCCCATGCCTAATTGACTACTTCTAAAACAAACCTTTTTTTTAATTAATTTTCCCATTCCCAACTACTCTAACATAAACAACCTATCCGAAAAAATTAATTACCATAATAAAATATGCCACAAAAGCCCAAAAACACATCAACAATAAATAAAATTAAATAATATTATAATATTATAAAATATTGATAAAAAAAACATAAACAAAAATTATAGACATCAAAACAAGCTACTACTTGCGACACTCTCTCTCCATAGACATTCATGCAACCAAGTTTTTTTAATATATACATTTAAATATTTGATTTTCGTGTTTCATGGACATTGAATCATTCTCCACTTTCAGAAGATAACCTTTTTCCATTATAATCATAAATAATATTGACTACGCTGACATTTTAGCGTAATAAAATATAGTTTTGACTTTTCCATTCCTAGAATATTACAAATAGATGCCTCCCAAACTACACATCGAAATTAACGGGTAAATGTCAGTGTTGTGCCAACTCATGTGAGTTGTTTGCCATGTGGATATCGTAACAACTCTCTTGAATTGTTTAAAATGAAGTCAACGAAGGCAATATAAAATGTATATAATGTCAGGCGTGAACTGTTCAACTAACAACTTAGGGTAGAGAACCAAGGAATCCTCACGTTAAGATTTTTTAATTATTACCTTATAATTAGAACATTGTATTTTCCTATTTTATGATCATGCTAATTGAGTTTCATGATGTAAATAGGTATTTAATTATTAATTTTAGATTTGCATGACAGAGTACCAAACATATTAATATCAATTAGAAAATTCAAAAAATCTTCAAAAATCACCCTACTAGGACTAATTCGCCACCTTGGGTGACTTAGTCCCAGTGCAAATTTTGTATTTTTGTTTTCTGCATCCTAAATTCCATTTCTATAATTACTATTAGATTCAATTATTCTTTTGTTTCTGTGTAGTTATTTCTGTAACGCCCCACCTTGGTTACCGTTACAACAAAGTGTAAAGAATGAAATTAATTGAACAATTTAAAAAAAAAAAAGATATTTAATTACACAACTGCCATAAGGTTTCCAAGATGATGTTACTTAAACCTAATAAATAATCTCAACACATTATCATTAACTTAAGTACATATTTAATGTCATGTATGATCCAGTTTCCAAACCTTTATACAATCAAATATCCAAATGTTTGAATTAAAACAAGTGAGATTTCAATGAATCTCTATACATCAAATGATGGTACAATATGAATGCTCTTATACAAGAGGTATATTTACAAAGCAGGTAGTGATCATATCACAATTGGCATCCATATCCACAAACATGCTTCACGTCCATAGTCACGAACAAGGAAGTAACTAGAACCAGCTGCAAGCATAGGATCATCTGCAAGAAAATCCAAGGAAGGTGTAGCACGGTTTCCTCCCTACGACGTGGAACTCGAAGGTCCACGCCCTTTGTGCTAGGAGATAATGATAGGTCCACAAACAATGAAGATAGAAAAGTATGTATACGTGGTTTACAATTCACATCACGACATAACGATAACAAATCATAACAGATAAAATCTCAGTAAAAAATCTCAACCAATAGAAATATGAACATAAGGATCACCATCATGGTATAGACTAAGAGTGTCATCACACTGTCGGGATAGGTTACCTTGGTGAATCTTCCTAGACTACCGGCCCTTTCCAAGAGTTACCCTGGTAGTCTCTATCGATTCTTGGCCCCTATGCAGACTATTGTGGAGTCACTTCATCTTTCGAGAAGACAAGATGATGACTAGCCATTCCAAGCCTTCTCAGTCTTTTCTTAATATGAACGAGAATTAAGAAAGTAGGGGAGGCAAACATTTATCTGAATTAGTGTTTACAACTACCCAACCCCTAATACATTAGTTAGGTTTCCACTAAATTAACACACCTATGATAGGTTACCCAGACAATCACTTCAGGATTTCAGCCCCTACTGCAAGCCACTCTTTCTATAACATGACTCAACATAAAATTCTAGGGGTAGCTATCAAATGTAAAGTTTGAATCCACAGAGGCTTACATTTTCAACTAGAATTACACCTTAGTTCTCAAAAGTTTCATAATATCAACAAATAAACATACAAAGCTATACCCCCAAGTAAAATAAACATTACAATTGAGTAACATAGTTTAGAGATTAATAAACTTGTCAATGTGATTTTCACTTTCCTAGTCTTTAAGGAAATGAAACATACATCACTAATATTATGAATGTATACACAACTAACAATTACCATAAATCAATCTCCATGAATTAAAAATTCCTAATAAATAATCTATAAATATTAACATACTGAAGTGTATTGAGTTTATAATATGAATCTTACTTCACTAGTTTTGATGAAATATAAATAAACATTTTCAACATTATGTGTAAACACACCCAACAATCACATTTAACCAATTTCTATGAATAAATAATTTACATAATATATAATCTATAGGTATTATTATATTCCTAAAAATTTCAAGAATTGAATTTACTAACATTATAACATAAGAACAATACAAATTCTATATATTTTATAATTCAATTACCTTGAAAATAAAGTAAAACATTATAACTTATAATTAAGTTTCTATCTCCTCTTCTTTTCGCATTCTAAGTCTCACACTTCACTCACACTTACGCTTAGTAAGAATCTTAACTAATAGCTATCTTCCAAAGAAACTGTCTCGATCAATGTATGCAAAGAGAGAGTTGACAAAAGACAAAATAATAACTCCCAAACTTTTAACACAACTTTGAGTATAAAAAGGGACACCATGCATTCAGTGCATGAGACAAATTGCAGGAGATATTTTTAAGGATCTACCACTGAGAGAACAATAAAGAAGTATTCCTAACGCATATATAAAAAGCTAGGTATAGAAAAGTGTGAATGAATCAACATTGGATGCCTAAAGATATAAATGAATATAACAACATCCCTGTAGTTTTGTCACAGAGACATGCACGCCTCTTAACAGATAGTACTCCAGTTTGTTGTGAATGAACAAGAGATAACATTATTCATCAGAGATCATGTGGAGAATGCATTATGCTCAAATTCAATGCCAATCAAAAATCACGCCTTACATAAAGGAATACACACTTGAATGTAAGGAGTTTAGAAAAAGTTTCTAAGAAAAAGGAAATTATAATCAAAGTCCAAACAAGAAAGGATGAGTTTGGCATTTCAAGTGCAACCCATCCATTTCATTAAAAGACAAAAGTTTATACATTGCTGGATCCGCGCACGAACTCAGGCTTGGGTATAGATGGTAGAAAAAGAAGAAACAAATAAATCCTCTCTCCCAAACAAGGAAATCAACCTTTAAGCCAGAATATTCAGTTCACAAGGTGGTTGCGCGCAATATATATATATATATATATATATATAATGGACAAAATTATAATAAACAGTAGGCTAGGAATCTACAAGTATTTATTCATTGAAATTACCAGTATAGCAGATTCATAGAAGCAAAAGTATATTTAACAGTTTGAATGAATGGCAGTTATCAAAAAATGAATTAATATAGTTTCTCCATAACCCTTGGTGCGCTATACATAAGAATAAGTTTGTAGATTAATAATTAAATATAATAAAAGTCTGACTTTAGAGTAATATCCATGACAAAAGATTCCTTTTCTTAAATTCAGAAAATTTGCAAGTCATAACACAATGATTCACAAATACTATAAGGTCTCTGTATCATCTATAGTCATCTAAATACTCAAATCAAGAATTTTTTTATTCAATATCTACTTTTGATAATACAGGAAAATTCTTCATTCTTCCCTAAATTTTTGAATTCCATCTATCACTATCAATTCACAACCAGATTAAGGACAACTTCGAATCTAGTATACTATGATTGCAGTTTGTTCTTATTCTTTTCCACTTTAAAGTTCAAATACTCATCTATTTTTTTTCCTTTGTTGTTTGTGTAGGTTCAGCAAAATAGTTTTCTTATTGAAAAATTAATTGTAACATCAATTCCCGAAAAATTCAGCACAAGAAATAAAATTACAGAAGAAAACCTATTCTGAAGTTTGATAATTGGCTGAAAGTGATTTCTTGAAAAACTTTGTCAATTCTGAAATTGACTCACCAGACTTCAACAAAAATGTACAATTCAATCCAACTTCAAAATTGTGCTTGTAAACAAAATTTTAAGAGAAACATTCTTCTGAAGCAATTGTCATGCAAAACTTGCTAAAAACCACTGTCGTGAAAATTCTTCCCGTGAATCTCCATTGCCCCTCCCAATAGATATTTATTCATGCAAATAACTTTCAATCATAAAACTTAACTGACAGACCATTTTGCATTGTAAATAGATCAATCAGTTTAACTAGTTCTTTAAAATATCAAATCAGTTCTTTAACTGCCAATCAAAGATTCATCGAAAATATCTTTCCTTAAAAATATCTATTTCTCATAACTCAAGTTGCATAATTAAATCAGCAATATTTATATTTTAATTAAAAACATTTGCAAAGAATTAACTTTAACTTTTAAATTCGATAACTTATTTAATTTAATTTAATAAATTAAATCACAAACATTTGTTAAACTTAAATATTAATTCACAAACACAAAACAATACAAACGAACATGACAGAATAAACTGGACAACAACATGGGGTAACACATAGATACTCATTTGAAAAAGAATGATAGTTCCAATAGGACCTGTCAATACCTCCAACAACATAATTTTTATTGCATTAGGGCACGCTTAGACTTGACAAGTAGGTGGAGCTATTACCCGGTACTTGTGTCTGTAGGAAAAATCAATGTTAAAACATATATATACTTATGTTAGAAAAACACATCATGAATAAGAATTGCAGCATAGCACAGTACTCACGAATGAGTAATGCTACTCTGTCTTCTTCACCGACACAGATGATCAAGATAAAATGTAGGCAATCATCTCAACATGATAACCACATGAAAATTCGTAAGAAAATAAACCATATCATGAATGTGTCTATCTCAGTATCATCAAACTAACACAACCAGATAGTCAGGATGTCAATTTATCATCCATGAAGCACAAAACAACATAATATCAAAGTCTTATCTGAAAAGAAACAACATAGAATCATAATCAAACTAAACAGAGTGTCGAAACTGGAGGGACACTACAATTTCCTATTATACTTGAATCATTAACATTAGTATTATTCCTTTTAATGGAAATCATAGATAGTATTATATGTTTACAATGTTCATTTTCAACATTAATTCCTAGCTCATTTAGATCAGATTCATCATAAATAATAAATAAAAACTTTACAACATCAAATGAACCCATCAAAACAATGCTATATTTTAGGGCGACCATAACATCTGAACCTTTTAGTAGTTATGACTTGGATAAGTTAGATTAATCCTTACAAGGTTTCCTCTCATTAATTTCATCCACTAAGGCTTGTGATGACAAACCTAAACCACTAAACGACAACTTATCTCCCAAACCTTTTAGTAGTGATAACTCAGATATGTTAGATGAAGCCCTTGAGGACTTCATCTCACACAATCCAACCACTAAGGTTTGTTGTGAGCAACCAAAAAATAAATATTTCAATGTAATTCAACCTCAACTTATCCTTTACCTAGCTTCACATCATCCTCAACCTCCACCTAAACCCGAGTTTACGCTTTACCCACCACAACATGATACTATTGCACACACACACTACACCCTAAACCACAACAACCTCCTCAAACATCCTTACCTTTACCAAATCCCATTTTTCGTAGTGCTCTGCACTTAAATTCAAATCTTAGGGAGTATGATCTCATTTAACAACTTAAGAATACTTTTGCAAAGATATCCCTATGGGATCTTCAAAATTCACCGAATTATCATTCAATTCTATAAATAGCCTTGCAACAACTAGTGGTTCCTCCTGGTAAAAATGAAAATGACGTGGAAAATTTTCTAAAAGGAATGAATATAGTGAATGTAGACATTACCTTTCATCAACATGAGCTCCTTCCATTAGAATTAAGGAAATAAATTGAGGCTTTTGTGATCCTTTCCCAATATAATACAAAAGGCATCAAGCGAACCCTTATTGACAATGGCTCTGCCCTCAATGTGTGTAGTATGAAATTCCTAAATAACTTACGTGTGGATAAATCTAAAATTAAACCTAATTCCTTATCTATCAAGGGATTTGATAACACAACAAAACAACTGCTTGGTATAATCACTTTGCCTATAACAGTCAGAGTGGCTACCTTGCAAACTCCTATTCATGTCATGCCCTAGGATCTCACATATAATCTTCTCTTGGGAAGGCCATGGATTCATGAGATGCATGCGGTACCTTTAAATCTTCATCACATAATGAATTATGTCTACAACAACAAAGTATATCAAGTTGAGATAGACCCCAAGCTTGAGAGTTGTTTGCAACTTGAAAAAAGAACACCAAGTCCTCTAAATACTTTAATTCCAACATCTCACATTGAACTTTTTGAGACCAATAAAAAAAAGAAGAATTTGCACGTCTAAATTTCTAGATGATGATTGGGGAACATTGAAATTCATGCTTTCATTTATGGATGAATACATAATCACCCGCAAAGATGATTAAAAAATTAGAACAACCAATGGTTATGTCAACTCAAAATTTGGAAGTCTTCCCAAATATCTACCTCATCTCCTTTGGAAGATAATACAACATACACAACAAATTTTGATGAGAGAGATTATCAACATCTGCGTAACCCAAAAGAAATGGAAAGACTTTATGGAAAAGGCTACACATTAGTGAAACAATTAGGATATAATGGTAAAGGGTGTGGAAAGAATGAACAAGGAATTCATGTCCCTATTGAACCTAATACACAAGAAATAAAGACTATTTTGGGATATTCCTTTTCTAAGACAACAAAATCAACTCCACGAACCTCATTAATCATCATCATCACATGTAAACCAAGAACCACACTTATGCTAAAGCATCCTAAATATCTTGATATGACCTCTCCACTATCCTAGGAGTATGTTGAAAGTGATGAAGCCTTGAAACAAATGCTAGGTGCTATTGATAAATCATCTTCTTTGAAATGAAACATTATGTGTGCTACGATAAGTTCCAAGTCACAAAATATTGATGATAATGAGAAAACCATGGAACCATATGCTCCTAAATCTCCTAAGTCAAATGCACTCTCCTTGGGAGATACAATTGATATACCAATGGACATCAATGATAAAGAAAAGGTCATTAAGATCGGGAAGTGTCTTGATGATGAAGAACAAGAGGATACTGCACTTTTACTCCATGATTTTCCTAAAATATTTTCTTGGAAATATTCTAATATGCTAGGAATAGACCCAAAGATAGTAACACATAACATTGTTGTTGCAAACAACGCTAAGCCTATTTGATAGAAGATATGAAAAAATGAATCCTAAGATAGCCTTGCATGTTAAAGGAGAACTTGAAAAACTCCTTGATGCAAGTTTCATTCACCCTATTCATTATTCTCCTTGGATCTCAACTATTGTCAATGTTGCTAAGCCTAATAATCATATTAGGATATGTACAAATTTTTGTGACATGAATAAAGCATCCTTAAAAGATGATTTTCCTCTTCCTAATATTGACATGATTGTGGATTCAACTGTTGGAAATTCTTTGTTGTCATTCATGGATGGATTTTCTGGCTATAATCAAATATTTATCAACCCAAAAGATCAATATAAGATAGCATTCACAACTATTTGGGGAATTTTTTGTTGGGTTATGATGCCTTTTGGATTAAAGAATGCTAACACACCTTATCAAAGAGCAATGACATTGATATTTCATGATTACATACATAAAATATTGGAAGATTATGTTGATGAAATCCTTTCCAAGTCCTTAGCATGACAAGACAATGTGAATGTCCTTCAAAAAATCTTTAAAAGAATGAATAAATACAACATGAGACTCAATCCAAAAAAGTATGTCTTTGGAGTAGATAGTGGGAAACTCTTACGGTTTATCATATCTCATAGAGGCATTGAGGTGGACTTGAATAAAATTGATGCTATTGTAAACATGCCACCTCCTAGAAATATTTCTCAACTATGCACATTATAGGGATGAATTCAAGTCATCCATCATTTTGTAGCCTCTTTAGCTAATCGAATGCTACCTTTCACACATCTCCTTAAGAAGGTTATACTTTTTGATTGGAATGAGGATTATAAATAGGCCTTTGAGAGTTTGAAGAAATGCCTTGCAACTCCATTAGTTTTGCAGCTTGTTATGCCAAATAAATTGTTCATCCTTTACATCGGCACATCTGCTCATGATCTTGTAGCATTGTTAGCTCAAAAAGATGATAATAGAAAATAACATCCTACTTATTACATTAGTAAAACTTTAATCGATTACAAAACCCAATACTCACCAATCAAAAAAAAAAATTAGCTCTTGTGTTTGCTACTAGTAAATTGTGACATTATTTACTAAATGCTGAAATACATGTCATGACCAAATTTGATCTTATCAAATACCTTTTTAACAAAATAGACTTATCAGGATGTTTAGCTAAGTGGGTTATGTTGTTGATTGAGTTTGAACTTAAGCTTTTTTTACAAAAAACAATTAAAGGACAAGCCTTGACTGACCATTTAGCTGATACTCCTTCACCTCTTACATTACCTGGTAATGACTCTTTTTACAGTGTGTTGACAACAAGTGTTTCTACATGGAAATTATATTTTGATGGATCTAAGTGCAGAATAGGCTTTGGTGCTAGAGTAATATTTGTTTCACTTGAAGGAAAGTCTATTCCCTTGTCATATCGATTGAATTTTTTATGGACAAATAACACTACTGAATATGAGGCCTTAATCACTAGAATATGTGTTGCTTTAATAATGGGAATTCAAGACATCAAGATATTTTGTGATTTGCAATAGTGATCAAACAAAAAAATGGTGTCTATCAAGCTAAACATGATAAATTATCCCAGTATAAAGATCTCACAATGTCCTTGTTGGCAAAATTTAACTCCTTCACCATTGATAACATCTCATGCAAAGATAATTAGAATGTGGCTGCAATGGCAAGTGTGGCTTCTCTTATATCTCCTTCTAATCCTTTGAAGGATATAATATTCATTGTTCATCCAATCATGACACCTTCCATCAATTATACCACTATCACCGTGCTAGTAACAACCAAGGCCTACTCAAGTGAATGGTATGATGTTAAATATAATTACATAAAAGACGGTACCATTCCTAAACCTATGACAAATAATACCCGCGCTCATTTAAAATAATTAGCCACCAAGTACATATAATTCTTGCCAATGTGTTATAAAGATGGTCCTTTGATGAAATTTTACTTAGATGCCTTAAGGATTTTGAAATCAATATGGAACTCAAGCAAGCTCATACCAGTAGTTTTCATAGTCATTTTGGCACAAATACGATAGCACAAAAAACTTATTCGTACATGCTACTACTGAAAGAATATGGAAAAAGACTGTTATGCATATGTTAAGTGATGTCACAAATGTCAAGAACATAGCAATTTGTTTCATGCTCCTTCTTTTGAGATTTGTGCCCAAATCCCTATTTGGTCATTCTCTATATGGGGTCTAGATATAATTGGAAAAATATCCCACCATCCTCCATTGGACATACATTTATCATCACTACCACTGATTGCTTCATGAAATGGATAGAGGTTACTCCTCTTTGATCTATGACCATTGACGTGATATGTTGATTCATCCTTGAGAACATCATTGATTGTTTTGGGCTCCCTTCCACATTAGTATCTAATAATGGCACACCATTTAAGAATAATGATGTGAAGAAGTTCTTGGAGACCTTCCATATTCAACATCATTTTGTAACACCTTACTACCCACAATCTATTGGTCAAACCGAATCAACTAATAAAGTCCTTGAACAAATCTTGAAGAAAATTGTTAATAATAATCACAAGGACTGGTACACACAAATACATTATGCGCTCTGTGCTTATCACACATGTATTCTCTCCTCCACTGGATCCACGCTTTATCACCTCGTTTATGGAATTGAGGAAATCATGCCTTTGAGTTAGAAATCCCAACATTATGGATTTATCTTCAAGGTCTAATTGAAAATAACACTTATAAGGAAAAAAATTACATCAACTTGAAATGGTTGACGAATAAAACATTTACACTCTTGAGCATCTCCAAGCTTATTACAAAAGGAAACAACACTATTACAATCTCCACATCATCCCTCACATATTTAACAAGGGTGAAGAGTAGTTCTATCTACAAATCAATGTAATGTAAATGTTGACCCTAATGAATGAGGAAAATTTATTCCTAATTGGTTACTATTATATTTAGTCAAAAAGAGCTTTGGGTATGGTGTGTATGTCTCAATAGAACTTGATGGAACACCCCTTAAAGAACCTATCAATGCCACACATTTGCATTAGTATTATGTATAATCTCTTTGAATAGTGTGCATAGCAAAGTAGTATTGTCAAAGATATGGGTCTTCTCCTATATGCTTTCATATTGCTTCATTCTTGACAACCCAGTCCTGTGTTTGTCTTGAATACTAAAGTGATTATTTATAATTACTTTAGATTTCATAGTATTCAAATTTCATCTTGTGTTTTATGATAAGTTAAATCTAATTTAGCATAACATACTCAATCATCATGTTGCATCTAAAAAGAAAACAATATTACGTTTTAATTAGATCACAAAATTTTGTTAAATCATGAAGAAATTAATTAAATTAATCAAGAATTTTTTCTTTAATTAATCACATTGTCATTTAACATTCAACACATTAAGATAGCTCATAAAAAATAAAAAAATCATTTATATATATATATATATATACACACACATATATATCCAAAGTTTTTTGTCCATAACATCATAATAGAGAACATCACCAAGGTCTATGAGAACTAGACCCCTCGGGCTCTAGTGCTTGTAATCTGGTACCCAAATGTCATAAGACAGTCGTGTGTGATCGTGATTGTGATCCACCAAATCTAAGTGCAAACTGTAGACCTTGTACCCACCCAAGAGCCACATAACACTCCTTTACTATATGATTTTTCTCTGCCCATAGCCATGATGTCTCTACATGTAGTCTCTCCACCTCTGCCAGAGTCCAGGATGACTATGCTATGGTCTCTATTTGATGCAGTCATCATCTCACACTCTCAATTCTACCCATAGCCTCACGAATACTCTCCATGACTCTGGATCATCCTCCATGATTGGTGGGGGAATGTAATCAAGGTCCATCTCCTCCTCATCAATGGATAAAAGGTACTATCTTTGTAGGAGCCTGACAATAGAACTCCTACCAGTCTCTTGTCACCCCTGCATGGTAGAAACATTACACGATTAGTAAACATCATCATAATATATATATTAAGATCATAAGCACCACATTACATGCATAAAATCAAATATCATCACCTATCTCGCTAGATGGATGAGTAACCTCAATGTCCTCTTGTACAGGGGGCATGGATGTTGTGCTAGCCTCCCCTTGACTATGGGCACTAGTGCCTACTATAGCTGCTGCTCATGACCTCATCATATGGATGGGAGAGGAATCTCCCAACTCATTATGATCCTTAGCTCTTGCCTCATCACTCTCAGCAGGGGTGGCTCCTCCTCGTCATCCTCCTCATAATCATAATCAATCACATTAGTGAATATATCAGTAGCCCTATAGCGTGTCTCCTGGGCCCTATCCTCTTGGTCATCTTCCTCATCTACCAATGGCCCTGCATCTCCCACTGGCTCATCCATCAGGAATACTGGTGCTGGTTGGGTCATTGTCCACCACTCCTCATGCTCTCCTATGTCACCAACATCATATGCATTGGAGACTAGTGACTAGTCATGATCAAAGTAGTTGGAGTCACTCTCACCCACATGCTCTAGAGTGAGTCACATTGTATCACTCAATCTTTGAGCACTCTGCACTAACCTCTTGAAATAATATGATGCATGGGGTGGTGTTTGCACTTGTCTAAACTACCACATGACCCAATAATAATAGAATGGTCGTACTATGTGGTCATGGTGTCCAACTAAAAATCTGTTCATTTGCATCCTCCTCAACTATCTAGTATGATCTGGCCACTGTAGTGTCAACTGATAAGGTCTCCAAAGGACCTCATCCTCATCTAGTCATTCAACTCATACCCTCCAAAAATGAAAATGACTATGTACTACCATAATCACCATAGAGGATAGTTGAAAGCCCGAGGGTACCCTACTACTATTGTACATGGATAGCTAATTGGTTTGGTGCATTTAATATGCTCAAGACACCATACCTATAGACGTTTGCAATGCACCATAATTTCCACCTCTTGAAATAGAAATTTTCCAAGATCATAATATAGATGCGCAAGGATACACTGACCCTAGGCATATACTGTGTGCTGCTCTACCATCCCTCAAATAAAGTGGACTAGTCCTCCCTCAAGTTGCATTGCCTACCCATCAAGGACAAGAACTAGTACTATGAGATGCATCATAATGTGTCAAACAATGGTTCCCATGAATATAATAGTATAGACAAATCAATCCGTCCTCTAACCTGTGCATCATGAACTGGACCATCTAGACAATACTATAAATCATCCCTTTGATCATGGAAGGTATAGTCTCTGTGGAAATGTACTCACACTCCTCAAATTAGAATGCAAGGAATTTGGTGTACATCCTCTAAGGTGATCATCATATCTCTTGTAGGAAGATGAAAAGTTCATGTATCTACATTCCAATGCTCGTAGAGAGCCATCAACATGGCATTGTGGTATCTAATTAAAGGCATAATATTTGCCCAATAGATGCCCACAACTTGAAGATGTACTATCTCCTCTGCTGAAAGTGATGGATCCAGATCTCTCAAGAAGCTCAACTATCTCCCTCCTAATTGTTGTCATGATCGGGCAGGTACTTATCAAATTTACACAAATGTGCTCTAAAATTCATCTAATATCTTTAATTTTTATAGTATTCATCATGCAAATGTGCTAAATTCCATCTAGTTTTCTTTTCTAAAGGCCCTAGACACTTTAGAACCCTTTTGGGACACTTCACAAAGAAATGGGACACTTTGCAAACAAAAGGGACACTTTGTGAAGAAATGGGACACTTCGAAAAAAAAGGGGACACTTTGCAAACTTTTTTTCCAAGATCCTAAATAAACTTAGATATGCATAAAAATAATTAAATCACTGGAAAATCACAAAAAAAAGGTTATAGAATCAACTCACCTGATGCTAGTGCTCGTCGTGTGCCACCTAGTCCCAGAGAACATCTAATCATGTAGGTGTGTAACCCCATCTACTCAGAATTTTTCATCTGAGCACTCATCACTCTCAATCTACAAGAAGGTAAAATGAAATAGTAAGTCACAAATTACTCTCCTTTACCTCTTTTAACCTATTGAAATTTTTTTCCCTTATTCAAATAGGCTTATTTTCTATCTTACAAATTAATAAAGTACATTTTCTTCAAAACAACATAATGAGAGCTAGGGAACTTTTTTTTCAATGTCGTTTGATGCATTGGAATTGTGATTTCCCCCGACATCATCAAATGTCTATCATTATGTGACATGGTACTTGGACATGTCCTATGATATGATATTTCTTGTTCAATGTGACTAGATTGCTACCTTGATTCCACCTCTGTAAAAGCAAGCAAAATCAAGGAGAGGCAAGCATCTACCATCAATTTTTTTTCTAGAAGTTAGGTAAAAGAATTTTTTGACAACTAATGAATTTGTATTGTAGGATTTGGTTCCTAATGTTGTGGTTTTGTAGATGACTACATTGGGGGCTTCATTCTCCCATCTTTTGAATGAGTATCCTTTTATAGAAAAGTGTATTATTTAGAGTCCTTTAGCTTACATATGCACATAGAGTCGTATGAGAGATAAAGTGGGGGTTTAATGTGTCATCAAAAATTGTATACTCTTGAAGAGAGAGACAATTTTGTGATTAATCTGGTCCTATTTTAGATACCTTGCATCAATCATCCCGTAAAAACTACATTTATAGGCCACTAATGCTCATGATTTTAGACTTTAAGGCTTATTTCATCCACAAATCACATAAAATACCAAAAAATAACATTCAAACCACTCAAATTTTGTGAAACCCACCTCAAATAATTTTGGTGGGACTAAGTCGCCCAAGGTGGCAACTTAGTCCCTTTTGGGGTATTTTCCACTTTTGAGCTCGAAAATCACCGACTTAATTCATATTCTTGAGGGATGTCAACCTATGAAGTTAAAATAATGAGTAATTGAGTCTTAATTCCCATAAATACATGTTTTTAGGTCATTTTTTACATCTCATAGTCATTTTACAAATCAAAAATCAAAATTCAAGAGCAAAACATCTTTCACAAGAAGTTTCATTATTATTTCTACAACAAAGTTAAAGCTTTACGGTAGAAAACTAAGTTTTTTGCAGGTCTTAAAGCTCACTTTGTGTTCAAGATCTCACATTGCAAAGGGTTTTTCATGCATTCCTATGGTGAATCATGGAGAAATCTAGGTTGATGAGATGCAACAAGCCATCAAATCACACCTAAAGGCTTTTTTCAAAGTGATTCCATCTTACATTTTCTCTCTATCTTTAGATTTAAGGTTTGCATAACATTTACATGTCATTTGGATTCATTCAAAATTTTGTAGAGTTTCTTGGATTGAATTCTTGCATCATTCAAGTTCCATTTGTTTGTCTTATTCTAGCACATTTGAATAGGGTTTTGTCTCATTTCAGCTTTTCTTATTCTTAGACACACTTAGAATAGGGATTTATGTAGATTTTGTCTCTCATAAATTGTAAATACCAACTAGGGGTTTCACCAAGGAAAACCCCCATTATAAAAAAGATTATCTTTTATTTTTCAAGGTTTTTCAAAGATTCAAATCCAGATTTGTGCCAAAAAGAAGAGTATAGGTTGTGGGCTTCCATTTCCACTTTTAGATTTGTAGAAAATCCAGAGTGGACTAAATCACCCATGGTGGCAACTTAGTCCTACTGCACTACTTTTTTAGGAATTTTTACAGTTTCAAGTACCCATTTAGCTGAAATAGCTTTTTGGGTAGTTTACTTGATCTGGGACTAAGTCGCCCAGCCTAGTGTAAGTGTCCCAGTTGACTTTAAAATCAAAATTTCTAGAATTTTAGAGGTCTCTACAATCTCCAGTCAACTCTTCATCAGTTTCTAGGTCCATAGCTTTTGTTTTGCATCTTTATTTTGTTCTTTATTGCATCTATTTCATCTTTCCACATATAATAGTGTGTTTTCCAGCACTTTGCATTTCTTAGGTTTTGCGTCATTAAATCATTTTCTTTTCAGGTCAATGCATTAGTATATCATAATTAGACATATTACATTTCATTTACATTAATCTTGAGTGTAGACATTTGCATTTTGGACCCCGTTTCCTTTCTCCTTTTAGGTGAAAAACCCTAGGAGGAGCTAAAGTAGTTGGGCAATCCAAAATCATTGTCCACACATGTTATTTAAATAGAATGCATATGTGTTATTTAACATGTACATGTTATCTATTTACCCATTGGGTATGGAAATGTGTACACATTATATAACGTATATGTGTTCCTAAAGTAGAATGCGTATGCATTTTATAACGCATACACATTTCTTATTTAGCTATTATTTCTCAATTGGAAAATATGGATAAAGCACATTTTTTCTTCAAAATTCCTTTTCTGCAGTATGGTCCGAAAGCACTATTTTCTGCATTTTTTTATTGCAATTTTGTCTTGTGCAGGGCATATTCTATTCAAATTGATGGAAGAGACAAGTGTAGGTTGAATTTTCTAAAGTGTAATCAAGTATGAGAACATTTTATAAGAATATTGGGGAAAAGAGAAGTTTTGGATGGGTATGTGCAAGATCATCATGGAAAAAATAGGCCCTTAAGTGGCAAAAAATTTAGAAAAAATCATAGTTAGACAACTTGACATAAAAATTTGAATAAGTTATCTATATTATTTCAAAAATATGTAACAATAGAATCTATAGAAAATTGAATTTAGTTTCTAAAATACTAGGTTTATTTTAAAAATAAATAAATCTATTTGGCAAAAATTTGAAATTTCAATGCAGTATTACTTAAATTTCAGGGAAAAAATAAAAAACTAGGTTTCTTTCTGACCACCCTAACCACAATAAAATGATAATATTTTTTTATAAGATTTTAGATATAAGTAGAGAACTCATGTCCCAATTTTATGCATATTTTTTTGTAATTTTTTTCCAAGTAAATAATTAATTATGAATTTTTATTACAAATTTTAAAAAATATAAAACTCATATAATCTCACCTTAACTTGCTCAAACATCATAAAATTATTATTTTTAATCCTATAGTATGCAAAGCATAGAATGTGACACATGTTTCAGATTCAAAAAATGTGATATGATTTGAAAGCTATAGATTTTTCAATCACCTATCAATCAAGACTTTAGTCGTAATTCAAATAGAAAATGAATAATAATAATTTATTAAATTCAAAGTAAAGCATAATTTATATTGGTGGAAAGCTGAGAATCTCTTTTAAAAACCTTTTCATTTCATCAATTTTGGTTAAAAAAAAAAATTTCAGGGACATGGGCCATCATATTAGTTACATATTGCCACTTTTTGGCCCATCATGATCTTGCGTATACCCAGATGTATTCATCATGTTTTTGTACTTCAAAGTTTATAGAAGAAATGATGTTCATACTACATGGTTTTATTTGAATATTTGAAGGAGAAGGAAATTTGAAAATAGGTTAAAAATTATTTTCTTTGATATCAAAGAGGGTTTGGTAAACATGGGATCAAAGAAAATGAAAAAAAAATGGTGAAAGTTAATGACACCCAAAGAAATTCAAGCAAATAAATAAATGGAGGCACAAATAAAAAGGGATAGAAGAGAGAGGATTCATCAAAAAAAAAATTGGAAGCATCTAGTTCCATGGATGTTGAAAAGGAAACCATAAATGATGAGATGAATGTATATGATGTAAATGTGGAGATGGTGAATATGGAAGAAAATGCAATTATGGAGAAAAACCCAACTATTCTTTCAATGTCAACTTTTATTGATATGGAAATAGCACCTATGCAAACAAATTTAGGTATGTCTTCAAATCCACCTCCCAATGATATCGAAAATGCACCTATTTAAACAATTTATCTGGGTATGTCTTCAAACCCAAGTGTTGATAATATTGATCTTAGTTATTTAGAGGAAGTTGGATACACCATCGATGGTATTGATAATTCTAGGGTTTAACCAATGCAAAAACAAAAAAAAATGATGAAATATATTATAAGAATGAAAATGAGAATGAGATCCCTTTTATGTTCAAAAATTAAAATGAAACCCCTTGTATGGATAAATATGAAAATATATTTTTTACAACTGAAAAAAGATGTGCTAGATAGCCTTCTTGGTAAAGTATCTTGGAGACAAATGAGAACCCTCAAAGATTTTATAATAGATTTGTTTTGTGAACCCTCTAATGGAAACTTATTTGATTTAAAAGCATGTATTTCTAGAGAATGCAATAGATGTGGTAACTTTTCATTATAAGGAGAATGTATGCATGAAAGTAGTTTAGATGAATTTGGACAACAATTAGTGGATGTAAGAAAATTTAAAAATGTTGAGTATTCTTTAAAAGATGGAAAAATTGGACCTAAATATGTTAAACACTCTCATTATTATTATTACTCTTAAATGAAATTAAAGAATTTAAAGATAAGATTGTACCTAAATATGTTAAACACTCTTAGTATGCTCATTGTCTTGATAATCAATTTCATTTATGTAAGAACACATTTCCAATTGGAACTATATTGTCAATTGTTGATTTTGTTAAAAATTATACTCTTGCTCCACAAGAAGAAATTCAATCATAGTATTATAATATAGTGCAAGTAGTTATATTTTTTCATATTGTTTACAGACATGCAGATTATAATAGAGAAGATAATAGAATTTTTTTGAGAGAGTACCGTTTTTATGTAAGTTATAATCAATTACATTCATATGAGTTTGTTCAATATTGTTTTTATATATTTTATAAAAAAATTTAAAAAAGAGGAATTCAAATGATAGAACCTCTCATATGGTTAGATAATTGCACGTATCTATTCAAGAATGCTAGAATGTTTTATTGGTTATGTAGAGTTCATAAGGAAATAAATATTGAGCACATGTGAAGTTTTTTTGAAGGCGGACATGGTAAGGGAGAACATGATGGAGCAGGTGCATGTGTGAAAAGAGCTCTTTCTAGAGAGCAACTAAAATTGGAGGATGTTGCAAAATTTAGAGATGCGCGTGCAATTGTAGATTGGTGTAATACCAAATTATCTACAAGAACAAGTGATATCTCAATAATTCCACACTTCTTTTGGTTAGTTGAATAAAATGACATTTTTTTCTTGACAAGATTGTGAAACAATTAATGGATCTAAAAAATGGCATTCATTTAAGAGTTTGAATGCAAACACATGGATAATATGGACAAGGGAGTTGGCATGCTTTTTTCAATTTTGTATTACAGGTGATTGTGAGGCATGTGAAAATACTGAATGGGTCAAATAATGGCAACAAAGAGCCTTAACACCTACATCAACACATGTTCAACATGGATAAAAAATTGACAATAATCAAGTGTTTGCATCAGATGATTATGATCATGCTTGAAATCTTGTAAAAGAAGTACATTAAATTTAATTAAGTTTTATATGTATGCATGTTTATAGGTGAATTAAATATAAGTCACTATTTATTGAAATTTTTATTTATTTTTGCAGGACATGTGTATGTTGTTGTTGCACCTGAGGGGGATGAAGAGGAGACAAAGTATTGGTTGGCTAGATGTGTTGAGATAAAACATAAGTTGGTACATCCTAGAGTGGATGATGAAAAATTTGAGTATCCAACTAGTTCGATGGTTGTTGTATGCACCTGGCTTCAAAAATATTTGATAAGAAAGAATGGCTTGCCTACATTTGAAGATTATGAAGTACACAAGAAGATTACACATTGTTCACATTTGATTTTTGTAACCGATATATAACTAGTTAGATATCAAGGGAGGTCTATTTTAAATAAAGTGTTATGGACACTCTCAATGGATGATCATGATACAATCATAGATACATTACAAAAAAGAGAGGATCCATATGGTAAAACAGAGTAAATAAATATTGGTAAGTATATAGTTGTATATATATTTAATTGATAGTTGATATATAGTTAAAAAATTATCATATTTACATGTCTATATATATATTTGTCTTTACTCATTTCATAATTAAAGTTTCATATCATTTTTTGTTTCAAGTCTACCAAAACTAGATGCATTACAAAAAGGAGAGGACACAATCTAGAGATAGGTAACTATATATAGTTCTAGATACATTTAATTGATAGTATAAATATAAAACTAAATAATTATTTGTGATTTTAAAAAATGTTTATAATTGATTTCATATCCCCTTAATGTTGAAAATGGAGGTAATTATGTAGATTTAAAACTTGTAAAACTATTATGTTGTAGATCTAATTAAGTGCTCTTTGTTACAATTTCTTTCTAGGTGTTTATCTGTTTAGATTCATTTTACCATTTTTAGAAATAGGCAGAAGATTATAGAAGAATAAGACTAGAAGATAGAAGTGACACAACATATACTATGGAGAAACCATTTTGGGAAAAAACTCCACCACTAGAATCAATAGTGCTTGTATTATTTAACCTTAGAACAAGATTACAATAATTCTTTATCAATCCTTGCTTGAGATGCTTCTTTCTCCTTAAACAATTCTTCTTCAAAACCTCCAATAAACTCTAATAAAACTCTCTTCAACTTTCTACAATAAATAGACACTTATGAGCCTTGAAAAATCCAAAGATTTTTTAATTACAAAGCAAAAAGCTTATCTCACAAAACCTACACCTATTCTTTGAAAGTAGAGTTCTTCCATGAAAAATAATGTCAAACCAAGTCCATCAATTTGGGCATCCCAAACTGAAGTCATAACTCAACGTTGATTATCAAGATATCTTGTAAGCTTCTTCTCAAAATTGGTGCCCAAGAATGTGCCCACTTAACTTAGCCTTATAAAATATCTCCTCATGAAAAAGTGTTAACACCAAGATGCCAACTTGGGCACCAAAGGTGGGTCCAAGTCAATCTCTAGTAACTGAAACATATCTCTCCATCAATTCATGCAAATAGGATGCATGATTGATCATTCCTACTTAAAGGGTTTAGGGTTCATCTGCTAGGCTTTAGGTCCTATGGTTTAGGTTTTAGGGTTTCTAGAGTTCATGATATGCTTAGAATAATAGATCTATATGGGTTAATGGTTTAGGGTTCATCTCCTAGGCTTTAGGTCTTATGGTTTAGGGTTTACTATTTCTAGGTTTCATAAGATGCTTATAATAACAAATCTATATGGGTTTAAAGGGTTTAGGGTTCATCTGATAGACTTTAGGTCCTATGTTTTAGGGTTTATGGTTTCTAGGGTTCATGAGATGATTAGAATAACAAATCTATATGGGTTAATGGTTTAGGGTTCATTTTCTAGGCTTTAGGTCCTATGGTTTAGGGTTTAGGGTTTCTAGGGTTCATGAGATGCTTAATCCCTTTAATTCATTCTCTCAACTCCCCTTAATCCACCCTCTTACATCCCTTTAAGTCATTGTATGAACTCCCCTTAATCCACCCTCTTACATCCCTTTAATTCATTCTATCAACTCCCCTTAATCCAACCTCTTGCATCCCCTTAAGTCATCCTCTTAAAGGACCCTTAAGTCATATCCTCTTACTTCCCCTCAATCAACCCTCTTTCATCCCTTAATTCACTCTCATAATTCCCCTTAAGCCATCCTCTTGAAACAATTAGGGTTTCTAGGGTTCATGAGATGCTTAATCCCTTTAATTCATTCTCTCAACTCCCCTTAATCCACCCTCTTACATCCCTTTAAGTCATTGTATGAACTCCCCATAATCTACCCTCTTGCATCCCTTTAAGTAATTCTATCAACTCCCCTTAATCCAACCTCTTGCATCCCCTTAATTCATCCTCTTAAAGGACCCTTAAGTCATATCCTCTTACTTCCCCCCAATTGACCCTCTTTCATCCCTTAATTCACTCTCATTATTCCCCTTAAGCCATCCTCTTGAAACAATTAGGGTTTCTAGGGTTCATGAGATGCTAAGAATAGAAAATATTTGTGTTAATGGTTTAGGTTTCATCTCCTAGGCTTTAGGTCCTATGGTTTAGGGTTTAGTGTTTCTAGGGTTCATGAGATGCTCAATCCCTTTTTTCCATCCCTTTAAATCATTCTCTTAACTCCCCTTATTCCACCCTCTTACATCCCTTTAAGTCATTCTACCAACTCTCCTTAATCCACCCTCTTACATCCCTTTAATTAATTCTATCAACTCCCCTTAATCCACCCTCTTACATCCCTTTAAGTAATTCTATCAACTCCCCTTAATCCACCCTCTTGCATCCCCTTAAGTCATCCTCTTAAAGGACCCTTAAGTCATATTCTCTTACATCCCCTTAATCGACCTTCTTGCATCCCTTAAGTCGCTCTCATAATTCCCCTTAAGCCATCCTCTTAGGACCCATTAAGCCATATCCTAGGGTTCATGACATGCATCCCCTTAATCCACCTTCTTACATCCCTTTAATTCATTCTATCAACTCCC
The DNA here is from genome assembly GCA_007258455.2 of Sequoia sempervirens. Classification (NCBI taxonomy): domain Eukaryota; kingdom Viridiplantae; phylum Streptophyta; class Pinopsida; order Cupressales; family Cupressaceae; genus Sequoia; species Sequoia sempervirens. Next base: position 489,369,502 of record VDFB02105785.1, on the reverse strand, counting down.
CTTAATCCATGCTTTTGCATCCCTTTAATTCATTCTATTAACTCCCCTTAATCCACCCTCTTGCATCCCCTTAAGTCATTCTCTTAACTCCCCTTAAAGCATTCTCTTAGAACCCCTTAATCTATATCCTCTTAGTCCCCCTTAATCCATCCTATGGAAAACATCACTTGAATTTTTAAGTTATAAGATTCAATTTTCTAACTTTTACTATATATTGTTATTTTTTCACATGAATTATTTAGCTAAAAGACTCATAAAAACTATAGTTACTTTACTTACATTATTTATTTTTGTAGGTTCTCATCAAGTTGGTCTACCATTTGATTGTAACTGTAAAATTATTTTATCAAGAGACTATGTAAATATCAATTTGTGGTCTTGACCTAAAATTTGACAAGCTTTAATTGTATCTACATGCACATATATGTTTCAACATGTTATATAGTTGTATTAAATATTAATAAACATTATATATGTTTGTTCAATGTATGAAATTCAATGAACTTATTAGTCACCTTTTAAATATCTTGTTCCACTAATATCTTATCCAAATCATGTCTTGTATTTACCACATTTTATATAATTCTTCAATTGTATAGATTATACATTTTATGCATACAAGGAGATAGATTTTTGCTCAATGATTCAAATATTTGCTAGAATTGGAAAATAGTTAAAATTACCTGCCCTTAATTTATTATGAATATGATCTAAATTATTTAAGGAATGTTTTAATTTGTCACCTAACCATGTGATAAATTGTATATATGAAATTTGATTCTAGATAAGAATTTATATAGTGCATATTACTTGAAAATTAGATAAAATATCTAGACATACATGAGTGCATATAATCATCAAAATGATCATAATTGAGTGCATATATAATCATCATATTAAAGTCAAATAATATAAATAAACACAAACATGATCATATTAATCAATATAATATATGTGAAATGATCCACAAAATAACATGTTCAAAATGTATATGTCAAGTCCAATACATATATTTAAATAAAATTAGAGATCTATAGTCCATAAAATTTAAAACCATCTAACTATCAAGGAAATTAGTCAAATCAAGTCAAATCAAGGATCTATAGTCCTCTTTGCTCCAGGTGGACTAGATGTACCCATATCATGCTATAAAAGAGTACAAGAAACTTGAAATTAGATTTAAAGTTATTTAGAAATTTTGATATAAATTAACATATAAACTTGAAAATATAAACTTGATAAAAATAAATTTAATTAAATATCTAGTGAAGACAGTAAAAATGATTTTTAGTATCCATAAATTACCATATGATCATGTGAGTCTGCTTACACATTTTGTTCAATGGGTAGCATAACTGTCAATTGAGAAGGTCCAAATGCTTAATCTACTATATCCTACATATTCATATAAATACAACAATATGTTAAAACCTCAAATATATATATTTAAAGGGTCCCTAAAAATTGTATAGGAGATTTAGTAAAGTTTACAACCTCAAATGATATAGCCTCATGATCACAAACCTTAGATTGTCCATGCATAAATGTTGATGATGTCTCAGGTATGCCTACCATGGTTATCACATGAAATCCTTGCATATAAATACAACAATGTATAGAGAATTAAAAAATGTGTACAAATTCAAATTAAATTAGATGTATGATGTGTATTTAATTTAAACTTAACAAAATTTTGAAAGAACATACCTGAGTTGATGAAGACTCAGGAGTGATCACCACAACTTATGGTTGGTTAGTAATCAGTATCCCATGACCTACCTACATCTAGATATAATATATCATTTCACACATGTGTACAAATTCAAATTAAATTAGATATGTCCACATAAATTAAAAAATATATTGGTTTGTACTTGACCAAAAGGTGAGCCCAAATCTACAACACTCAAAATACATACACAATCATATTGAGATTCAAGCATCGTGTGATCATGCATCTACACCTAACACTTCTTGAATTAATATTATATTATATATATAATTTGATGTTATTAGTTGCATTAATTTTGCACATTTCAAACAAATTATTTAAATGTGCCTAAGTTCAAAAGACAAACATTCTTGGGTGGGATGATCCTTAGAATATAGTAAATCCATATATGAATCCATCCTAGATGCATGTCAGTCACCTAAAGTGGATGCCTGAGTATGCCCATAGCTTGAGCCTACATGCTCTCTATTGCCCACTTCAGTCATCGCGTGTGTAGTGTGATGAGTGAGATGTCTTGAAAGAGAACTCAATGCTTCTATTGTTGACAACATCTTTTGTTGTTGAAATGTAGTAGGTACACTAGGAGAAGGAGGAGCAACAAGATAAGCAATCAGAGCATGTCATTAAGGATCAACACATGCTCCTAATCTATGTTGGGGCATGCCACACCTAGCTCCTTGAAATGACCTCATATCAAAATAGTTGGGTTTTAAACCCAACTCAAAATCAGCCCATAACTTTCTCAAAAATTATAGGGGCACCTCACAATTTCCATGTAGTAGAGTCTCAAACACCAGCCTACATCTATCTAAAAAATTTGCAGCTATTTGTGGGAGCCTACACCATTTAATCAATTTTTTTTTTTGGTCGGTGGAATTGGTTCATTTGTTTGAGGGCTAAAAAAATGTTAGCAAATGGCCTATTTGGTAATTTTAAAGTCAGTAATTTCTTTATAGGACAATTCAAATGCATAGGATTGTCTCCTCTCTTCTCTCCATTGATGGAAACTACCTAGGTCCACATCAATAGATCGAATAGAATCAAAAACAGTTTATATCAAAGATGGAAACCATGCGAGATGTGGGGGGATATTAGGATCATTTTTTATCAAATCTATATTTTCTTGAGTCACATTAAGGTTTTCTCTAATGCTCTCTCTCTTAATTGAGCCTGATCTACTATAGGGCATGTGGGGTTAGGAGGTGGAGACTGTGGAGGTGTGGGGTATTGTTGTGGTGGTGGATCTGGATGTATGTGATCTTCAGGTTGTGCATTAGGTATAAAATCCACTATGTTAAATTCAAGCTTCGTGTGAACAATGAAATGGAAACTTCATGTTAAACAATTAAAGAATATATATCAACAAACTAATTAAATAATTTACACAATTTGAAAGTTATTTAAATAACATTGAATGTGCCCAAATTCAAAATACATTTCATTTGAAGACACATTCAATTTATAACATTGAAAATCCATAACATAAAAATCCATAGTGCATGTACATATTAAATTATACAATTAAAGTCATGTACATGTACCCTTGGTTAAATTCAAGCACTTTATCTTCTAGTAACCATATGGTTTCATTTTCCTTGCAAGGTTAAAATTGAGTAGTGTGTGGTTCTTAATTTACAATTATTGCATCATTCTATCTTGGACTAACGAATGCCATGCCTTAGTGATGCATTTTAGATGATTCTATGTATGTCCTAACCTATACATTAATTGTCAATGAAATATGCCTCCTAGGCATCATGTCAATTGTCAAAGTGGGAATGAGTGGAAGGCTAAGAACCCACCTATGAATCCTATTGGTGGTCCTCAAGTTATTGATCTCCTTAAATATATAATAGTAAGGGGCCCTCATCAAGAGGCATCTATGTGTGAGAATTTATAAATTAATTTAATAAAGAAGGTGGATGTGAATCTGTGTAGATTGAATGCATTTTTAAAGGTGTTGTACAATGGTAGAAATTGAGATATTCTTAACATGTATTTGCACGAGTAACTAGAAAGTATTATATTTTCTAGCAAGGAGGCACTGTAGGACACTTGCAATAAATCGACAGTATTACTACAAATCACTTAAAACCTAAAGGTAACAATTTCTTGTAAAAAAGGGGCAATGGTACAATAGGGACTTATATCATAGAAAGGTTAGACGCACCTGCAATTTTATTTGATATTTAGATAATTATTAAATTATATTTATTATGAGATGTAGATAGTAGGAGGTCAACTAGTGTTTGTGTTTAGTTTGTTTAGTGGTACAATAAATTGGATGAGTGAGTAGCACGTTGTGGTTTCTATATGTACTATAATTACAAAGTATGTTGTAGCTACTCTTTTCTCTAAGGATTTTAGTTATATTTATAGCTTGTATTTAGATGTTGGGTTGGGTCCTATTGTAGTTAGAAATTAATACAATATTAAATAGTGTGCGATTAGCTTGGCAAAGAACCTAAACTTTCATATATAAATGAAGCATGTTGATGTAAAGTATCATTTTTTCATGATGTGGTGGGGATGGGAAAGCAATGTTAGATAAATTTGATAATATGAAGAATGTTGCAAATAGGTTAAAAAAGATAATAAAAATAAATAGGTTTAGATAGTGTGATGAAACTGTTAGAGGTGTGGGGAGGATCATCATGGAAAAAATAGGCCCTTAAGTGGCGAAAAATTTAGAAAAATCAAAGTTAGGCAACTTGACATAAAAATTTGAATAAGTTATCTATATTATTTAAAAAATATGTAAAAATAGAATCTATAGCAAATTCAATGTAGTTTCTAAACTACTAGGTTTATTTAAAAAAAAAAATTATTTGGTGAAAATTTAAAATTTCAATGCAGCAGTACTTAAATTTCTGCGAAAAAATAAGTAGGTGTATGTCTGACCAACCTAACCACTATAAAATGGTAATATTTTTTTATAATATTTTAGATATAAGTAGAGAACTCATGTCCGGATGTGATGCATATTTGTTTTTTAATTTCTTTCCAAGTAAATAATTAATTATGAATTTTTATTACAACTTTTTAAAAATATAAAAATCCTATGTCGACCACCTTAACTTGGTCAAAATTTATGATTTTTTAATCCTATAATATACGAAGCATAGAATGTGACGCATGTTTTAGATTCAAAAATGTGATATCAAAAGCTATAGATGTTTTTCAATCAGCCTATCAATTAGGACTTTAGTCGTAATTCAAATGGAAAATGAATAATATTTATTTATTAAATTCAAAGTAAGAAATAATTTATATTGGTGGAAAGTTGAGAATCTCCTTTAAAACCCCTTTTCATTTCATCAATTTTGGGTAAAAAAAAATTGTAAGCCACATACCCTACACATATCCATCATATTGCCACTGTTTGGCCCATCATGATCCTACACAAACCCTTAGTCTCACATCCCATAGTAAATAGTTCAAAAAAATGATTGTTAATGAGAATAAGAAAGAAAAGTATAATACACAACTTACAATCCTTATGTTTGGTTATCTAATATTTTTTAATGTGACCTCATTATTTTGTTGTGTAGCTAAGAATGAATAGACCTATCTAGGGATTATAATTTTATGAAATTTCAAATAGACCTATCTAGGGATTATGTGTGATTTCAGCACTAGTAAAAATACAACAAATCTAGACATTATAAATCTAATTTAGGTTTAGGTTTTAGGGTTTAGTGTTTTAGGTTTAGGTTTTAGGGTTCAGGTCTTAGGATTAAGGGTTTTAGTTTTTAGGTCTATATTTTTTGGAACCTAGAGTTTATGGTTTCAATTTCTAAGTTAAATTTGTCCAATTTAGGTTAAATTCTAGTTAATTTGGGTTTAGTTTTTATGGTTTTCAATTTAAAATTTAATGTTTTTGGTTTTAAATAGAATTTAAAAACTATAAAATATTGAATGCAAAACAAACAAAACTAAATAACAATTACAAAAAAAAAATGCAAGATATAAAGCAAAAAAAAGCATAATTCAACCAACCTGGAGGTCATTGAGGTCGGTTGTGTTGATGAGAAGAGGTGGCAGTGAAAATTTGGTTGAACTAGTCCCTTAGAAATGTATATGTGAATTGAGCTCTGCCTCAGGTGCACAAATAAAATGAATTGAGAAAATTAATAACACAGTCGTTAATTTAAAAAATTAAATAGCCTTAAAAGACACATACATGTTTTGTAATGTGTACACATTTTAGGGTGTGTACCCAAATCTAAATGCATACGCATTCAGATTTAGGCTCAAGTACCTAATCCAAAGCGCATACGTGTTTTTTAAAAGTGTGTATGTGTTTCCTGTGAATTTTTTTTTGGCCAAAACTTACCCTCTTCGTGGACCCAACTTCTTGCTTTTACCCCTACATAGAATCCAACTATATGTGTCAATCTTGAGTTAAAAATGATCATTGATCTAGTGATGGCATCATCCTTAAATTCCCTCTTATGGAATTTTATCAGGCCAATATGACCTAAGTCAACATGTAATGGATATTGGAGGTAATATTGGAGACTTTTTAGATTCCTTGGAATCCATATTCCATGATTGTTGGTACTTTGTCACTTTTCTCTATCTTATGAGCTAGCCTACATACTAACCAAAACCCTAATGAATTATCTATTTTTGCATGATTCATTAATTGCTTGGGCTTATAAGGGTTATAAGTATTTAAAATGGGTCTTATTAAGCCTATAAAACCACTTGAAAGAGTCTTTGTTGATCTTACGGGCTAGATATTTTCACTGAAAATTAGAGAATTTTATACACCATGATGGGCTTGATTGCTAAGTTGGAACTAGAAATTAGAACCTTAGAAACTACATTAGTCAAAAAAGAAATGAAAATTAGAAACTATAAAATTGGAATGCTTTTAGATAGAATTAGTCCCTAACTACTTACATGTATTATCAAAATGTGAAATGAGAAGAGAAACTTCTAGAATAGTTTCATAGCCCATACCTAATTGACTACTTCTAAAATAAACCTTTTTTTTTATTAATTTACCCATTCCCAACTACTCTAACATAAACAATCTATCTGAAAAAATTAATTACCATAATAAAATATGCCACACAAGCCCAAAAGCAGATCAAAAATAAATAAAATTAAATATTATTATAATATTATAAAATAATGATAAAAAAACATAAACAAAAATTATAGACATCAAAACAAGCTACTACTTGCGACACTCTCTCTCCATAGACTTTCATGCAACCAAGTTTTTTTAATATATACATTTAAATATTTGATTTCCATGTTTCATGGACATTGAATCATTCTCCACTTTAGAAGATAACCTTTTTCCATTATAATCATAAATAATATTGACTAGGCTGACATTTTAGCGTAATAAAAAATAGTTTTGACTTTTCCATTCCTAGAATATTATAAATAGATGCCTCCCAAACTACACATCGAAATTAACGGGTAAATGTCAGTGTTGTGCCAACTCATGTGAGTTGTTTGCAATGTGGATATCCTAACAACTCTCTCTTGAATTGTTTAAAATGAAGTCAACGAAGGCAATATAAAATGTATATAATGTCAGGCGTGAACTGTTCAACTAACAACTTAGGGCAGAGAACCAAGGAATCCTTAAGTTAAGATTTTTTAATTATTACCTTATAATTAGAACATTGTATTTTCCTATTTTATGATCATGATGTAAATAGGTATTTATTTCTATAATCAATGCATGAGGCATCTCTACATGTAATGCCTACTTCTAATTCTTGATAGGTGCATTTAGGAGACTTTGTCAATTGTTTTGAAGTTGTGGTGTTCTTTTTCTTGAATGAGTTTTAGCTGCATGTTCTTGCTAGTACTTCAACCACTAATTTCTAGGTATGAGTGAAATAGAGTCATCACTATTCACTTCGAAGATATGAATATTTTCCTACAAACTAATGATTCAAAGGTCCAACCAAGCACTCATAAAGCCTTTCATATAATACCAAAGGAAGCTTGTATTTTACAGCAATCTTCTTCTATCCTTGATCAAGTTAGTAAGCATAATCTAGATCTTTAAATAGTAGTCATCACCCTTTGAAGGAGTAAGGAAAAGATGGAAAATGCAACATTGGATACAAAGGGGGTTTTCAATATATGTTCTCAAAATATTTGAGGAATGAATCAAGGAATCAACATCTATTTCCCTAACAAAGACACCAATGTTTTAGTTCTCAAACTTGATTTTAGAAATTCCTAAGAGGTTACAAATCTATATTCTTATAATGGTTAAGATCATGGGCCAAAAAATGATATGTAATTAAATCTCTCCTACACTTTAGGCTCTACAAGGCATAGGAGTAGCCCTAATAATACTCACTAGATTAGAAATATAGTCAATTTTTCATGCATACAACAAGTGAATTCTTCAAATACCATACATTCATACACCTTGCTTGTACCCTTAATACTGAGACATGAACATGGAAAAATAAAATAACAAGGGAATTACACATTGAATGATTTTTCCTCTCTCTATATATGACTTGGCTAGGAGGATTTTTTTTGATTGAGAAATGCCTATTCTAGGAAGCACGTAGTCATAAAATATTATTGCCATTATGACTTGATAACAATATTTCTAGTGGTTCAAAATATTTATGACTATCTTATAGTTATCTAACTAGTGAGTTGTGGCTTAATCAAATATAAATCTACTTAATAATCCATTGTCATAACTATACACTCCATTACCATTCATGAAAGGTTTATTGTATTCCTTGAATAGAAACTAACACATATTAGTGATTCACAATATCAAATGTGTGTGAAGATGTTTACAACCCTTGTCTATTCACCTCAAACAAACATATTACCACAAATGAGTTCACTCTAAAAGAAACATTTCATTGATATAATGCAACAAGAAACAAGTATCTTAACAAAAATAAATGAACACTAACTATTTGGTATTTCTATAAATATATGTGGTATAAAATACAAAGGATATTTTCCTTTCTATTAAAACCATTTGCAAATGCAAAATTCACCCCTTATACATAAAACATTATAGAAATAGTCTCCATAGATGGGTGGCACATTTCAATCAAAGACAATAATATGAACCACTAGAAATATTCTTGCATAAAGACATGTGAAAACCTCATATGAAAATTAAAAAATATGTGAATTTTTTTATATCCATCTATTGGAGAATATTAGATTCTATTTTCAATATCCATAATTTTTCATACAAGCCAAAGAAAATCCAATAAAATGTATTGAAATGGTTTGTGGACCACGATGACTTGAAATGTTAACTATTGTGGTAATAGACTCATTAACTCTTTTACTTTTTGCGTGCTATATGTGGATGAAAATATATGCCTTTGAAGGGAACAATTATTTTGGGTGAAAGAATACAACTAAATAGTTTTAGGATTAAATTGGGTCATAATGGAAATATACAATGAGTTATGAGGCTAGCAAGAGTGAATGATGCAAAAGACATGAGTTGTCAATGTTTTAGGGATTTACAGTTGAGCATACCTCATAGTTGGTACCACATTAGAAGTATTCCTACATATCCAACTCTAATATGATATACACAAGAAATTTTCAATATTTGAGCAATGGGAATGCAAAGGATGAATTACTTAGGTATAGGGATGAGAAAAAGATTGATTTTAAAAAGATGCATTCCGGAAAACTTTAGAATTCAAGAGTCAGGAATGTCACAGAAGTTAAGTACAAGTGGATAGACGTAAGGTTGATACTCTAAATATAGAAATATGTATATAAGAAACCATTTGACTTCATGGTTTACAGATGACAATGAATAGGAATTTGAATAGAAGTAAGTCCAAAATACCAACTTTCAAAATTAACATAATGCAAACTACTATGGATTAGAGTTCAAGGGTTCCAAGGAATTGGTACTCAAGAAAGGATATAAATAAAGCATTATTATGGAAAGGAAGTAAAGTAAAGAGCCATTTTTTTTAAGTTTGGATGAATGGTGTGTAGTTAAGGGAATCTTTGAAAGTCTAGAAGTTCACCAAAAAACCCCAAACATAAAGAAATGACCCGAAAGAACCCCACAATTATAATTTTCTTATATTTTTACAACTTTTGACACATGATATGAATCTAAGAATTTTTCTATAGAGGGAAAACCCACCAAGACCCCCTCATATTGTTAGAATTATGAATAAGCACAAGACATAGGATAAAAAATGAACAAAGACACCTTCCATGTAAGATGTTTACAAACATTAATCTTCTACATCATCAATAAGAAAAAGCCACAAAATGAACCTCAAGAGTCTTCAAAGAGATCAAGAGTTCTCAAAAATTTATTACAATACAATGAGGGTTGAGTTCTATTTACCTAGGAGAAGTTGTAAAGTATAAAGGGATTAGGTAATGACAAGTGTCAACATCTCATTTAATGAGATAGAATGATCTAATAATATCTCACTTTAGTTAACATAAAAAAACACTCCTAAGTTTAGCTTAAGTGCATGAGATGAATTAGACTAATAATTAATTATTAGCTAATGCATGATTACTCTAATACCCCCCTTAAGATGAACTTAGGGAGTAGCTAAAAACCATAAAAAGATAGTGTTTGATGGGTCCTAGTAAGCAAGGCCCGATGACATACCTATTTAAAGACAATCTAATCTCTCAAAATTGGAGAAAAGGAGAAAACAAATGGGAAAAAATCCTCAACAAAAGAGAGAAAGGTGAATGAAGGACTAAAAAATCCTCTAAAAAAATGTGAAGGACTAAGAAGCCTCCAACCAAAATAATACCCCAAAAATGAGCAACATGAATAACATTGCTAAAGAATGGAGAATTTGTAGATTGTTGTTCAATGATGACTAATATAGTGCTCAAATGAAGAACCTCCTCTAAAATATATGATAATTAGGATCAAGAAGAAAAGAATATATATGAGTTCCCCCAATGATACTACTCAAATCATATGGAAAATAAAGGATAACCTCTAGGAATCAAAGATATAAATGGCACATGAATCTGCATGAGTGACCTAAATGATACTACTTGAATTAGATAGAAAAAAAGGAAAATATTTGGAAGTCGAAGATATAGATGATACATGAATTTGCACAAGTGATCCCAATGATAATACTCAACATGCAAGATGGAAGTAAAAAATACATGGACCAATAACATGGAGAACACTAATCAAATGAAAATGGAATATCACCTCTAGAATATGAATCCAATAATTTCCAAAAGGTAAATGCTTCATCTCACCAAAATGCATGGGTAACCAACCAATAAATCTGCCTAGTTCATAGGAACAAGAACTAGATACATAGATCATTCAAAAAGTGAAACTAAAGAAGAATTAAAACCAACAATAGAAAACCCCCCATAATATGGAAAGGGGGAACCAAGACAGGTACAATGAAACTATGTGAAACTAGGAGGTATATGTATGAGAACAAAAAACATATAAATGTACAACTAAAAGAGTACTTGCAAATAAAAGGGTGTGCAAACTAGGGCACACACACATGAGGTTAGAATCATTGGGATTTGATGTTGTAATGGAAGGAACACTCACTTGACAAAGTTGTGATGGAAAAAGAAAATGAACTCACAACCCATTTATAGCACTTTAGATCATAGTGTGAGTAAAAATGGTACAATAGGATTTACAAAATCCCAAAAAGTTATACACCAAAATGACACTTTATCTCAATGTGTCTAGAAAAGAGAAATTACATGAAAAATAAATCTACAATGCTCAAATAAGATAAATATCTAAAAATATATATAATAGCCAAAATAAGTCATCCCATGCAAAAATGAAGTTTCCAAGAGCTAAAATGTCCAAGTAATTCACCAGAATGTGAAAACAAAAAAACCCAAAAAAAATGTACTTGGAGAAAAACAAGGAGAAATTGCATGAATGACCATGAATAACTCTAAAAGACTCTCCCAATGTCATTGGAATCATAAAAAATGAATAAATAGGTCAAAATTTGTAAGCTTGGGAATGAAAACAACACATCTAACTATGATAGGTAATAAAATGTACCAGTAGTAAAATCTGAGAAAAAACCAACACTATTGGATAGTTCACAAAAATAACTTTATGATGATATCTTGTTTGCACAATTTTGATAACCAAGCAAAAATTTATCATGATTTTCCCATTCTTGCTTGAATTAGAAAAAAACCAAAAATTGTTTAGCCTCCCAAGGGGCTAGGCATTGATTGCCCATATGAAACAAAGTAAAGAATATTTTGAATTTACTCTTGTAACCCTAGTTGAGAACAGGGAAAAATTTAGTGGTGAATCTTCACCAATTAGTGAATATTTGAAATCGGGACCTCTAGAAATGGTGAATAGTACAAGCTAAAAAGGAGGCTAAATTGCCAAGTTTTTACAAAAAATTAATTTCATCTCAATTAATTTTCCTATGCATTATTTTTTAAACTAATAAATCGAATTGATTCACCATGTAAATGATGCATCATTGGAACTGATTCGCTAGTAGTTTATACTATAATTAGAAATATTAATTATATTCGATAGTAATATTATATTCCTACCATTAATTTTGGGGCAATATTGCCACTAATAATAAATTACCATTTAATTTTAGGGATATTTTAGCCTTGAATAGGGCTTTTATTTATTTCCATCGAATCATTAATTAGCTTTTTAATCGAATGGTTGTAGGTTGATTTCGTGGACTATATGCACATTCCTTTTAAAAGGCTTGTTGAGGTTTGAATTTTTTTTTGGGCCACATGATTAGATTTACTTTTAAAAGGCACATGCATATAGGTAGTGGAATCAACCTACAACCATCCAATTAAAAAGCTAATCAATGGTAACAATTTCACTTTTCATTTAGTCTTATTTTTAAAGTGAGATTTAAAAAAAAACTTAATCCATGTGTGTTGTAATGCATTTTCAATAGTGAATTTATGCTTGGTGGTGAGGTTCTCTACCCCTCGACCCTACCTGTATCACGACAAGAGTGCACTAGGGCCGCTATCCCTGGACCCCGCGAGGGGGTATTTCCCCCTCAACCCCCACAAGGGGGCTATGCCCCCTTGACCCCACTGGTGGTTGTTGACCCTAGGCCCCTACTTCAATATTACAAAAAACAAAAAATATGGGGGAACTATGCCGACCAACTATGAAAAATTTAAAAGGAGAGACACACCATTGTAATTACTCTTTTGAGTGATTATTCGCTAGGGTTCACCACTCTAATTATTATTTTTTACCAATTATTCATTAAGACTCACCAAGAAAATTAATAATTTTTTCAAATAAAAGGAAATATTTTCTAGGAAAATTATAGCACTTAGCAAAGATTCGCCAAGATTTTACACTTTCATTAAGGGGGGGAGTTTCTTAAAGTTATCCCTGGTTGAGAAAAAAACCCTCAAAAAATCGAGAAGGGATTCATTGAATCAACACTCTTATACCATGTTAGAATTGTGAATAAATAGAAGGCACAAGATCAAACAACAAACAAAGACACATTCCATGCAAGAAATCTATAAATAATAATTTTCTATATCATCCCGAAGAAAAAATTGCATAATGAACCTCAAGAGTCTTCAAGGAGATCAAGAGTTCTCAAAAGGTTATTATAATACAATGAAGGTTAAGTACTATATAGGAGCAACCCTAAATGATAAAGGGATTAGATTAGGACAAGTTTCAACATCTCATGTAATGAGACAAAATGATCTAATAATAGCTCACTTCAATTAACATAAAAAATCACTCCTAAGTTTAGCTTAAGTGCATGAAATGAATTATACTAATAATTAATTAAATATTAATTAATTATTAGTTAATGAATGATTACTCTAACACCTATAAGATATATAAAGGGTGCATTCAAACAATGCAATTAAAATAAAGGGGACAAGGGCTTAATATTTAATAATTTGAGGCATATTGAATAGAACTCCAACACTATCAATACATATGTTTTTTATCCTTTTTAAATGAATGGTGAGGTAAATCTTTCTTCAAGATGGACCATATAAATGTAGCTTCCTAAGGCCCTCCATTAAAAAAGATAAGGTTATTGCAAATTCTAGATAATTTTTGAAGGAATTTTCAATATTATTCTACTACCATGTTGGAACAACCAAGATCAACATTCATGATCAAATTGTTCAAAAACTAGTCTATAATATAACAATACTATCATATAAAAGTAGGTTAAAAAGTACATAAATTCTGTTGATATAAAGGCAAGGATAAATTCAAGTGAGAAGATAGGACTCAAAGTCTAACTATTCCAAAGACCTATGAAAATGTGGGCACACTGTAGAAATGTAAAGAGACACATGTAGATCATATTGGCAACCTAAGTTGTACATCACAAATTTGTAACATTGGATAGTCCCCCAAGAGTCAAGGCTATCAAATATAGGAAGAATACCATAAAGACTATATTCAAGTTAAGCAATTAAGGGCCAATTACTAAGGTGGATAAAACCTCATTCACTTTTAGTTCTAGAAGACCGAGGGAGGTTTCCCTAAGGTTCTAAATTATATGATACTACAAGTCCTAATAAAAAAATTCCTTGCTACAAAAATACCAACTACATACTGTACCGCTAGTACAATTATCACAACACACCTATGAGTTGGTTTGAAAACATAAGGCTATGCACCTTTATGCAATATAAAGGCTTACTAGGTAAAGTTTTTTAAATATGGATATAAGAACCCTTATTGATATTATGCACTTATACATGGAAGCTAAAAATATAGCACAATTAAAAAAATGTTTAATCCTTAATTTGTTTAAAATATGTTTAGTTGATTGAACAGGAAACAAACTATAGAATAGTGCATATATCTAATTGGACATAGAGTCTTAGAATTTAAGAAAAATATGTAACTAATACCAAACTAGATACGGGTATGTGCAGGATCATGATGGGTCAAACATGCCCTTAAGTGGCAATGAAAATTCAAAAAAATCAGAGTTAGGCAACTTGATGTAAAAATTTGAATAAGTTATCTATATTATTTCAAAAACATGTAAGAATAGAATTTGTGGGAAATTGAATGTAGTTTCTAAACTACTAGGCTTATTTTATAAAACAAAATCTATTTGGTGAAAATTTTAAATTTCAATGCATTATTACTTAAATTTCAAGAAAAAAATAAAAGTAGGTGTCTGTCTAACCACCCTAACCATAATAAAATGATAATACTTTTTTAGAGATTTTAGATATGATAGAGGGACTCATGTCCAAGAGATGTATTCATATATTTTTTTGTAATTTTTTTCCAAGTAAATAATTAATTATGAATTTTTATTACAACTTTTAAAATATAAAAAATGCGGTATGTCATTCACCATCTTAACGGTCAAAACTTCATGAATTTTTAATCCTATAGTATTGAAGCATAGAATGTGGCATGTTCGGTTAAAATATGATACCATTTGAAGTTATAGATGTTTTATAATCAACCTATCAATCAGGACTTTAGTCATAATTCTAATAGAAAATGAATAATAATCCTATTAAATTCAAAATAAAGCATAATTTATATTGGCAAAAGCTGAGAATCTCTACAAGCCCTTTTCATTTTATTATCTTTGGCTAAGAAAATAGAGTGCGTCAATACATGAAGTCGAAAAACAAGGTAGAAAGTTGTTAAACAGCTTTGTGGTGACTTTTTAGGATTGGCATCTCCCTAACAAATACCAAAGCAAACCCGAACCTATTCCTAGGTAATGAATTTTTGTGTCGGTTATACTTCGGATGTCAGTTGTCGGATATAGATTTATTTCCAATTATCGATTTGAACTAGATATCCGATTTGAATGGATATCAGATATATCCCATTATCCATTTATTTCCTTCCATTTATATATGTTTATGCCGTTTATTTATATATTTAATTCCATTCTCCATTCCTCTCATTCCTTTCCATTCTGATTTCATTCCATATTATCTCTTCGTTCCTATGTGTATTTATACCATCTCTTCCTGTATATTATTAATATATATAATATATTAAATATTATTCTATATTTTGAATTATATATATTACTAATATATAAGATATTTAAGCTTTATTATCTCTCTCCCCTCTCCCTCCCCTCTAATGAACTATCTCTGTCTCTCTCCACTTCTTCCCCTCTTTCCCTCTCCTCCCCACTCCTAATGAACTCTTTCTCTCTCACTTCTTCCCTCTTCCTATCCCTTCCCCTCCTAACTCTCTCCATCCCCTCTCCCTCCTTCCCTCTCCACCCTCTCATCTCCTCCCCCCTCCCCCTCCCTCTCACTCTACTATTTATACCCTTAAACCTTAATCCTCCATTCCTTCCATCCTCCACCCTATCTCTCCACCACCATCTCTCTCCTCTCTCTCTCTCCTCTCTCCTTCCCCTCTCTCTAAAGTCTCCCTCCTTCTTCCCCTCCTCCCTCTTTTCCCTCTCTCTCTCATATATATATATATATATATATATATATATATCATTTTATTTCATCACATCTATTGGGATATATGTCTCTTTATTTTACATCATCATTTCCTTCCACCTTCCCCCTCCCCCTCCTTCCCCTCCATGTTTCCTCTCCTTCTCCTTCCCTCTCTTTGTCATTCTTCCCTCCTTCCCTTCTTCCACCTTTCTCTCTCCACCCCCCCCATCCTCCTCTCTCCTCCTTATACCATAAACCTTAAATCCTCAAACCATAAGCTCCTCCACCCTCTATCTCCTCTCCCTCCCTCCATCCTCCTCTCTCTCCTCCTCCCCCTCCATCTCTTTCCTTCTTCCTGTTTCTTTCTCTCCTTCTTCCCCTTTCCCTCTTGAACTCCCTCTCTCTCCATTTCTTCCCTCCTTCCACCCCTCCTAATTATCTCCTTCCCTCCTCCCTCCTTCCCCTTCTCTCTCAGGTCTCTCTCTCACTCATCCTTTAATGTCTCTCTCCTCTCCCCTCTTTCAATGAGACTGTCTCTGTCTCCTCCTCCTGTGAATATCACTTCTTCCACATCTCCTCTCCTCCCCCATCCTGATTGTCATGTCCTCATCCTTCTTCCACATCATCACTCCTTCCCCCGTCTCTCCCTCTCCTCCCTATGTCTCTCCCTCTCCCTCCCCCCCCTATCTCTCTCTCTCCTTCCCTCTCTCCCTCATTATCTCCCTCCTCTCCCTTCTTCCCTCCCTCCCTCTTCCCCTCTGTCTCTCTCCTTCCACTCTCCTATGTGTCTCTCTCTCCCTCCTCCCCCTCCTATTGAGACTATCTCTGTCCTCCTCCCCTCCTATTGAAGTCTCTCTGTCCTCATGCTATTCCCTCCTCTCCTCTCCACTCCCTCTAGTATGTCTCCTCATATCTATTACATCATCATATAAAAGCTATACAAATTCTCTCCTCAGGTCTCTCCTCTCATAAATACCAACGTGATATATATATGTCCTCATCACATCTGTTGGACTGTCTGTCTCATCACATACCTAATGAACTCTCTCTCTCTCATTCTTCCCTCTCCCTTCCCCTCCTTAATTATCTCTCCCTCACTCTCCCCTTTTTCCCCTCCTTCCCTCTCACTTCCCCCTCTCTCTCTCAAGTCTCTCCCTCCTACCCCCTCCCCCCCTCTCAAGTCTCTCTCTCCCTCTCACTCACTCTCTCTCTCTCTCTTGCCCAATCTCCACCTAATTATTGTAAAGTTATGCATGCACAAATCGGATATCTGATTTGAATCAGATATCTGATTTGAAACACTAAAATTGTACCATTGGGGAGCATTAAAATTTTTCTTTATTTTCAGAGTTCTACATATTAGATATCGGATTTGTTCGGATATCCGATTTGTGGGCCATAGGAAAACCCCATATGGCCCCTTTTTTGCATTCCAACTGACCCTACATTCTTTTTGCAAGCTTTGCAGGCAACAAACATGTGGTTTCATAGAGGAAGGGACAAAGATAAACTTTTTGGAGCATCTTCCACTCAAATTTGTCATAAACTATGATTTTTCAGCATGTTTTATGAGGTATAATGGGGAGCAGCAGTCATCGGAAGCATAAACGTAAGAGAAACCTTACAAAAGAACAAATTGAAGCATATATACAAAAAGATAAAGAAGGTCATAGGAAGAGAAGACAAGGTATGTTAAATATTGGTGAATCTGAGTCCTTTGGTCTTTCTAGTGAAGAGCAAATTGAATATGTAGAAAGTGAAAATGTTGAACATGATATTGAAATTGGGAATGAAAATGTTAAAATTGATACTCAAAATATTCAAGCTAAAAATGTTTGAATTGAAGATGTTGAACATGATATTCAAATTGGGAATGAAAATATTGAAATTGATAATGAAAATGTTCAAGGCAAAAATGTTGGATTCAAAGATGTTGAATATGGTGCTGAAATTGGGAATGAAATTATTCAAATTGAAGGTGAAAATGTTGGAAATGAAGATGTTGAACATAATATTGAACTAAGTGTAAATTATGTTTCACCAAATTACATAAGAAATGAAGAACCTTGTGTGGAAGAAAGACATATTCCAAACTCAAGACCTTCAAAAACCCCTAAACGGTTAATTGAA
Source organism: Sequoia sempervirens (assembly GCA_007258455.2). Lineage (NCBI taxonomy): Eukaryota > Viridiplantae > Streptophyta > Pinopsida > Cupressales > Cupressaceae > Sequoia > Sequoia sempervirens. The sequence continues at coordinate 489,351,219 of VDFB02105785.1, read as the reverse complement.
ATTGATGAGAACATTATAAACAATTTTGAAGGCAAGAGGTCAACATGAACTGTTCGTTTGTGGGCTAGAAGACTTTTCATACAATATTTTAGCGATAAGACATTGACCAAGCAATGCCAATTTTTTGTACAATTGATAAAGATGCAAAAGATGAGACCTTTTCCTGCCAAATTGAAGATTCGAGTGCACAAGAAAACCGAAAAAAATGATATTATTGTGAAAAATATTTTTAATGCTCTCAAGTCTATTGGAAAAACTAACAAGAAAAAAGATAAGAGAGCTGCTCGGAGAGTCATTACAACCACCCTAGTAAGCTAACAATTGAAAAAAGGCTTGTTTATGAGACAAACTTGTATTGATTTTGACATAAATCATAAAACTTTGATAGAGCACTTGCAAGAAGAGAAAGAATAGATGATCCTCTTCAAAATGATACATGGGCTTTTACCGGGAGGCTTCCACATGTTGATAAGTAGCTAACCGATAATGTAAAGCAGGTAATTCAACAATTTTGGCATGATAACCCTAGAGTATCACCCAATGCAAAGGATGTTTTAAAGTTAAGAATTAGCAATTGAGACCGCACACCACATCCTAAACATTTATTTGAATCAAGCCAAACAATGTTGTTCAAAAAATTTATTGAAACATATAAAAATATGGAAATCTCACAAAGGAATTTCTTCTTTGAAGGCTTTGAAGCCATTTTATTGTATGCCTCTTAAAAATTCTCAGAATACTTGTTGCAAATACCATGTGGGAGTTTTCAATGTACCATGAACTATTATGCTATATCCGCTTCTTTACTTTGCATACCAATGAAATGTTGCAGGAGTGTGGTGCAATGCATCTTCCGAAATCATCAAGGGACTTGTTAGATATTTTTTTATGTTCTAGAGATGATGGTTGTTTTTTCTATAGAAATGATTGTTTAAATGCAAAGTGCTCACAATGTGGTGGCTTGTCAAAGTTTGTTCAATGTTTTCATGAGGGTTCCAAACATGAATTTGGAAAGAAGCTTGTTGAGAAAAAGAGATATGAGATAGTTAAATATACTTTGTAGAGTGGAGGTGAAGGTTCTAGATGTGAGTTGGTTTCAAAAGAATGTAGTGTTGCTGATTTTATTTCAGATTTTAAGAACAATCTCTTCCACAAGTATGCAAGGCATAGTCATAGGTCTCGGTGGTTGGATCAAAAATTTAGAATGTGTAAGGACTCTTTTGCGATTGGCACTATTATATCAGTGGTTGATTTTGCAGAAAACTACACATTGCAACCACAAAATGAGGTGCAATCTCAGTATTACAATTCCATTCAAATTGCTATATTTGTCCACATAACATTTAGACATGCACTTGATAGTACAGAGGAGGATCAAAAGATAATAAGAGAATATCATTTTTATATGAGTGGTGATAGATCTCACTCATCCGAGTATGTCCAACATTGTTTGAGAATTTTTTTGAGTTCTTGCAGGAGCATGATATAGCAATGGGCCGACATCTCATTTGGTCAGATAACTACACAGGTCAATTCAAGAATGCTCGTATGTTTTATTGGTTGAGTAGAATGCATGTAGAGAGGGTAAAAAAATCTATATTTGGGAGTTTTTGAAGTCGGGCATGGGAAAGTGGGGAACACGTATGGAAATGCATGTGTACAAAGCGGTGTTTCAGTTAAGGAGCAATTGAAGATTTCAAGAGAAAAATTTCGTGATGCACGTTCTATAGTTGATTGGTGTAGTTCAACATTTTCACAGGGAGGGACACTTGATTCAACAGTGTGTAGATTATTTTGGTTAGTTGAGGAGGGTACAATGGGAGGTAGATTAGATTGTCATACAATCAAAGATTCTTCAAAGATGCATTCATTTCGAAGCTCAAATGCAGGCACATGGACCATTTGGACACGAGAGTTGGCTTGTTTTTTCAGAGTTGTATTCAGTGCAAGTGGGATCAATGCAGTCAAGTGAGTGGGTGGATACATGGGTTCCATATATCTAACCCATTATCTCAAACAATATCCATGAGTAGAAATGACATAATGGAAAGTTCAGCCGATTACTTAATCGACTTTCTCGACTACCAATACCATGTGACACATGTTTTGCAGTTAATAAAAATCCATAGGGAATGAAGAGAGATCAGACTATTGGTTGGCTCAATGTGCGTGTAAAGCATAAGCTAACACAACCGATGGAAGATGATGATGGGTTCATGTATCCCATGCATTCGCCAGGTTGCAGGAACTTGCCTGCGAACATATATGGTTAGAAAGCATCGGTATTACCCAAGCATTTGAAGACTATGAGAAACATAAACCATTCTCAGCGTATTCGCACTCATATAGCAACAAATGTTAAGTTTTTGAAGCATCATGCCAGACCAAAGACAAAAGAACTATGGACACTTAGTAATGTTGATCATGAAGCAATATTGGATACTTTTAAGCAAAGAGATGACCTTTAAGCACACTTGAATAGCATTTTCAAGAATGGAAGGTACAATGCTTAGGTTCTGCCTATGGTTAAGTTAATTATAATTCTAATATAGATTTGTTAGTCTAACCATATTTTCTATTGTGACAAATATAGATTTCTCATTTGAAAAATTTCATGATATTTCTGCATGATTGATCATGGACCTGCTGCTACAATAGCTAGCTTCAATCCTTTCAGAGAGGTATGCTAAAGATTATTGTAATATAGATTGGTTATTCTAAGCATTTTTTATAGTTTCCATTACCAATTCATCATCATTCAGGTTGTTTATATTAATATAGATTTGTTAGTCTAACCATCTTTTCTATTGTGACAATATAGATTTCTCATTTGACAAATTTTGTGATATTTTTGGCACGATTGATCATGGACCTGCTGCAACAATAGCCAGCTTTGATCCTTTCAGAGAGGTATGCAAAAGATTATAGTAATATAGATTGGTTATTCTAAGCATCTTTTATTCTAAGCATCTTTTCTATTGTATGTATTTTAACTGCTAGCTTGATGGTTTTGCAAGTAGGTGCTTGTCAAATTCAAATGTGAAATATCATCATACTCACTTTGTGGAAGACTAATGCCTCCAATAGGAAAATTTTGTAAAATTTCAATTTTGAAATGTGAAACAATGTAAGAAGGGCATAACTGTGTATTGAGACAATTCTATAGTAACTTATTGTAATTAATCAAGCTACAACTGAAGGTTTTCTTCCTAGTTCTTTCCTACTGGTATGCTCATTTGAACTAGGTTTTGTAATATCTCCTATTTATATATAATAAATTATAGTGGCTTGCCACTTTTTCCCAAAAAAATAAAAAAATGTCATGTGAAGGTCATTCCCAATGTAATTGAGTCTTTGATCTAGCAAAGTGGAAACAAGATATTTGGGTGTGCATTATGTTCAAGCTGATTGAGTAAGAGTTTTCTGATGCATGAGCTAGGTGGTTTTAAACAAAACAATTACAATTAAAGATGACATTGTTATAACCTGCACAAGCTTGATCCAACCTTTTAGCACTTACAATTACAATTACAACACAATCTTGCTACCTTTTAGCACTTTCGACTCGTAAGGGAAATCATCGGTCCAATGTAGCTCAGAGTGATTCAGAGTATTTGGGTGCAAAAGAGGATCATCCCTGGCATAAACATACCCATATAGATGTGTTGGAACAGTCCGTTTGGTCGTACGAGTTGCGGAATGAAAGTTGCACCACTTTGCAACTTTACACTGCTTGCATCTGGCAACTTTTCCCTCCACTGAAAAGTCATCACCACAGGAAAACGCCTCCGAGATAGCAAAAACTGAGAGAGGTTTTTGTAGATGGTCCCAACATGATCCCATAGCCTCCAACGGAGAGTTTGTATGCCCCATAGTCTCCGATAAATAGTCCTTCAAATATTTCTGCCTTTTAGCACTTTGGACTCTTAAGGGAAATCATCGGTCCAATGTAGCTTAGAGTGATTCGGCATATTTGGGTGCAAAAGAGGACCATATCTAGCGTAAATGTACCCATACAGATTTTTTGGAATATTCCATTTGGTCGTACGAGTTGCGGAATGAAAGTTACACCACTTTGCAACTTTACACTACTTGCATCTGGCAACTTTTCCCTCCACTAAAAAGTCATCACCACAGGAAAACACCTCCGAGATAGCAAAAACTGAGAGAGGTTTTTGTAGATGGTCCCAACATGATCTTGTAGCCTCAGACAGAGAGTCTGTATGCCCCATGGTCTTTGAGAAATAGCCCTTCAAATATTGCTGCCTTTTAGCACTTTGGACTCTTAAGGGAAATCGCCGATCCAATGTAGTTCGAAGTGATTCAGAGTATTTGGGTGCAAAAGAGGATCATCCCTAGCGTAAATGTACCCTTACGGACATGTTGGAACAGTCTGTTTGGCCGTATGAGTTGCAGAATGAAAGTTGCACCACTTTGCAACTTTACACTGCTTGCATCTGGCAACTTTTCCCTCCACTGAAAAGTCATCACCACAGGAAAACGCCTTTGAGATAGCAAAAACAAAGAGAGGTTTTTGTAGATGGTCCCAACACAATCACGTAGCCTCTGACGGAGATTCTGTATGACCCACGGTCTCCAAGAAATATCCCTTCAAATATTTTTGCCTTTTAGCACTTTCAACTCGTAAGGGAAATCGTCGGTCCAATGTAGTTCGGAGTGATTCAGAGTATTTGGGTGCAAAAGAGGACCATCACTAGCGTAAACGTACCCATACAAATGTATTGGAATAGTTGGTTTGGTCATACGAGTTACGAAATGAAATTTGCACCACTTTGCAACTTTACACTGCTTGCATCTGGCAACTTTTCCCTCCACTGAAAAGTCATCACCACAGGAAAATGCCTCTGAGATAGAAAAAAATGAGAGAGGTTTTTGTAGATGGTCCCAACACAATCTCGTAGCCTCTGACGGAGAGTCTGTATTCCCCATGGTCTTTGAGAAATATCCCTTCAAATATTTCTGCCTTTAGCACTTTGGACTCTTAAGGGAAATCACCGATCCAATGTAGCTCGGAGTGATTCAGCGTATTTGGGTGCAAAAGAGGATCATCCCTAGTGTAAACGTTACCATACGGACGTGTTGGTATAGTCCGTTTGGTCGTACGAGTTGCGGAATGAAAGTTGCACCACTTTGTAACTTTACACTGCTTGCATCTGGCAACTTTTCCCTCCACTGAAAAGTCATCACCATAGGAAAACACCTCCGAGATAGCAAAAACTGAGAGAGGTTTTTGTAGATGGTCCCAACATGATCCCGTAGCCTCAGATGGAGAGTCTGTATGCCCCATGGTCTCTGAGAAATAGCCCTTCAAATATTGCTGCCTTTTAGCACTTTGGACTCTTAAGGGAAATCGTTAGTCCAATGTAGCTCGGAGTGATTCGGCGTATATGGGTGCAAAAGAGGACCATCCCTAGCATAAATGTACCCATACAAATGTGTTGGAATAGTATATTTGGTCATACAAGTTGCAGAATGAAAGTTGCACCACTTTGCAACTTTACACTACTTGCATCTGGCAACTTTTCCCTCCACTAAAAGGTCATCACCACAGGAAAACACCTTTGAGATAGCAAAAAATGAGAGTGGTTTTTGTAGATGGTCCCAACACGATCCCATAGCCTTCAACAGAGAATATGTATGCCTCATGGTCTCCGAGAAATAGCCCTTCAAAAATTGTTTCCTTTTAGCACTTTGGACCCTTAAGGGAAACTAGTGGGCAACAAAGTTAACTTCTTCACAAACTTGGTTTGAAGTAATTTCATTCTTTTTTGTGCATTTGAGAGACATTTTGACTAGAGGTTGGTCTATGAGCCCTATTCTATGATATTACAAAAAGGTATTGTGGACCTATATTAAGCTACCACTCTCAATATCATACAAATTGAACCCTGGCATCAATAGACTATGTATATCAAGCTACCACAATTATGTTGATGTTAGTAGCTTCGTCGATCACTTCCAGCCGTTCCAACACATGACAGAGCTTGGAAAAGAGAGAAGGAAGTCCGCTAGCAAAGAGGAGAGTAGAGTCCGCTTCAAGAGTAAAACATAGCACTTGCTAAGACTAAGCCCACCCAGCCATACAAAAGTGGCATACAATATAGCCAAGTTTGCTCCAAGGAAATAATCAATGGCTTGGTATAAAGCAAAGTCCACTAGCAATACATAAAGGAAAGTCCGTCCTTATTTCTTGGCACAAACACTCAGCAAATCCCGCCCATGTTAAGAAAGGGATGTGTCAAACATGATTGAAGTCCGCCACATGTCTTAGCCATGAAACTCTACAAGGTCTGCGCTTACCAAAGAGTGACATGGCATAAAAGATGGAATCTTGCCAAATCCACTTCAAGAGGATAATGAGTGTCCACACTTAGAAGAATATGAACATGGAAAGTGAATGAGTGAAGTCCACTCAGCATGTTAAGTCTAAAATGGCAAGAGAAAAGAGGAAGTTTGCCAGCCTTAAAGTGAAATTGAGCTCGCCCCTCATTTGTAAAGGGTGGAGACAGTGTATAGAATTGTTGTGATAGACTATTTCTGATAATAAAAGCTTTTATGCATGATTTGATTTGAACCACTTTTATTGTCAAATAGTGTGCATGGTTGCATAACTTCTTCCACCATAGATTGGAGATAGATTAGAATTAGATTACACTTGGAATAAAATTTTCTTTGAAAGTTTGTTAGATGAATGCAAGATTTGATAAGCATTGATTTATGGTGGAACTTTTGCTATAATTTCTTTGAACAAATGATTTTTGTTCAATGCGTAAAGTTAGCCTGAGCTTACTCTGTGGATTCTTAACTTCTATTTGGATAAATATTGTTCGATTGGAAGGTAGTTATTCATGATATAAAAACCATAAGCACATTTCCTTGAAGATTGCAATGGCTTTGCGTAGTTGGCGCAATTCCTGCGTGGCAAAACAAAGTTTGGTTTCATTTCACCAAGTCAATACCGTCTCTTGAATTCTTAGGAAGTAGATTATAACTTCTGACCCCTTGTCTCCTTTTTCAGTTTGTTTGATCTGCAACCCACATAAAAGAGCTTCATTGTCCAGACCTTCATTGTGAATTGAAAAAATCCAGCGTAAGTCCCCTTGTGATTACTAGCAAATCACAATGCCCATTGAGCTTACCACACGTCAAGACCTGGCATAAGAAACCTTGGAATCACCATATGATCTTCTCACAATCTTAGCATATGGGGTGGTTTTTCAAGAGAGGATAGGGTGTCTCTGGGCATTTTTATTCTGATGTACGAGTGTGTCATAAAACATGCATCAACAGGTTAAAGATAAGGATTGGACAATGCTTGCCCTCAATGGTTTGCCATTGTCTTGGGAGTCCTATATTCAAGGAGTTAGTTCAAGGTCCAAACTCTTGAAGTTCGATTGTTTGAGGGCCGATTGCATTCATTATGTATCAAGATTGATGGTTAGAGGTGTTGGCCAAAATTCTACTAATGAAGAGATTCATGTTCTTGCCGCCCAACCTTCGAAGAAGAAAGGAAGAAGTGGAAATAAGGGATTCTTCAAGAGAAATCGAGACAAAGGAAATGATGGGGCTCCCCCTTCCAAGAAGAAGCGAGACTTGTCCAAGATTCAATGCTTTAGATGTGACAAGTTTGGTCACTTTTGCAAACATTGTTCAGATAGACCTAAGCATCAAGCCTCCGTTGCAGATGTAGATGATGTTTCTCCACAGAAGAATGAATTTTTTTTTTGCTCAGCATTGGCAAGCAATGTACCCACTGACACCAACACTTGGCTGATCGACAGTGGTTTTCCCAGAAAGAGGGAGTTGATTATGAAGAAACATTTGCTCCTGTTGCTCATTACACTTCTGTCAGAACTATCATTGCCCTTGCTGCATCAAGAGGATGGAAGATTCATCAAATGGACGTGAAGAAAATTTTTCTCAATTGCGTGATTGAGGAAGAAGTTTACATTGAGCAACCTGATAGTTTTGAGGTTCATGGGAAGGAGTCACATGTGTGTAAGCTGAAGAAGGCCTTGTATGGTCTTAAGCAGGCTCCTCGTGCATGGTATGAAAGGATTGATCGATACCTGTCTAGTTTGGGCTTCTTGAAGAATGATGTTGATTCAAATCTCTAATTCAAGGTAATCAATGGCAATGCATTAATATTGGTACTAATTCATGCTTCTAGGCTACATATATATATATATATATTATTTTTACATTTTTTCTCCATTGTTCGGCCCCTACACCACAAGTAAATGGTTGCATAGTGTGTGGAATGAGGGGGCAGCAGGCCTATAATTGAAATCTTTTCATCTATCAGCATCTAGTTGTTACTTATGCAATGTGAAGTAATGCTTTGAGTTTGAAAGATGGCAATGCAATGTAATCAATAATATGAATAAATTTTTAATTATTAGTTATGTAATGTAAGTAATTACACTGCTTAGGTTGACTTTGTAAAACTATATTGTAATTAAATTTTTCATCTATCAACATCTAGTTGTTACTTATGCAATGTGAAGTAATGCTTTGAGTTTGAAAGATGTGCAATGCAATGTAATCAACAATATGAATAAACTACATAATATAACCATTCTTTTTATGCTATTGTACATCAAGATATTTAACCATTGCTCACTTGATTAAATTTTCAAAGAGTTTAATTATGCACATGAGGATGCAATTAAATTTTGATTGTCAACTTCTATATATCAAATTATCCAATAATCAAGTGTATGTCCATATACAAAAATGGCATCAACGCCAACTCAAACAAAATTTTACAATATGTGGCATATGCCATCTCGGTATCTATTCAATATTTACATGCCAAAATGTCTATCTCATCCTAAACTACTGGTGGATCATCAAAATGGAGCCTTTTGAAGCACTTGTTGCCTCTGAAGGTAGCTGCACAAGAAAAAGTCAAACCACAATTGAGATTAGTTATACTATATAATTTAAAATCGAATAATTAACATCAAAATCAATATACATTAAATTATAATTGAACTCTAAAATTGTAATCTTGATTACCTGAAATATCCGTCTCTTCAAAGGGTCAGGAGTCCTAGAATATGCCCCTCTCAAAGAACTGACCAAACCAACTTTTGTAATTTCAATCTATATAAGTGAACAAAAACATAAAAGTGATCCAAGTTAGCATACAATTGTCAATAATAGAAACATATAAATACCAAACACAAAATAAAATGAACACATACTTCTTTAGGTTGATCTTTTTCTTTATCTCCTTTAGGTGTTTTGACACCTCTTCCTTGAGGTGCTTCAACACCTGCTCCTTCAAGTGTTCCAATACATACTGCTTCGAGCATTGTGGCACTTGTCAACAAGGACGTATAGCTCATAATTCCCTGCACATAAAAATGACAAGTACATATGAAACTACCAATCTATTTCAATGTATGTATAATCAATATAAGATCTTAAAATTCTTAATTCAATCAAATTTGAGTTCAATTACCTTCCCCTTGTCCATCATTGCACTTCCATAATCTAGACAAGGCTGCACCTCGCTAGCACTAGGTATTTCCTACAAGAGGAAAATAAGATAAACATATAAGTTATTATATAATTTCACTAATGAAAATTCAAATGACAAGAAAGTATATAATAAATAAATGTAAATGAGTGAGTGCAAAAATATATACTGTGTGCGTGTTGAGGCCAAATGAAATGGACCTCAGGGTGCTATCTGTCACGTGTGTTAGCTCCTCCTCGGACATCAACTATTAAATAGACCATGTAAATAAATATTAGTACATTATACTATCTCTTATTAATATTCATTTAAAAACAAATGCAAGTTATGAATTCACAACTTAAATTTTACCTGTGTCACTATTCTAATGTCCCCCTCTCTAGCAAGAGAGGACTCTGTACGGTGTGCTCCACTCCCTTGCATCATATCTATAATGTCCACATCAAGGAAGTCATAATTGGAAGTGTCCAAGGGATGCTCGACAGGCTGTACAAGAGGACCCAAGCATATCTGGCAGCACATGGAGCAAGTATGTGGTACACAAATATGTGGACCTAACGAGGATGACGCAATAGGACTCGATCCATCACTAACATCACTAGAATGTGGTTGAGCTACAACAGAAGCATGCGAAACCAAAAGACCACTCAAAGAGTGAATAACATGGATAGTCTTGTGGCTGCATCCTGCATAATATCTAGATGGTATACTAAAGGTGGCAAAGGAAGGGGAGGAGGGGGAACATATGGGCGGGGTATTACTCTAACTGCCCCTCGTCTATCCTGGGGCATACCTCCACCAATGCCCTGGAAGGGTTTAATGTCAAAGTAATTGACATGATGCCCTAACACAAACTTAGCATATAATTTTTTTATAAAGTAAAATGGTATATCACAATTGTTGTTCGGTGGTTTCAAAAAAACCATACACCAACGATCCCAAAAGTTTTCTACAATGTCTCTATGAGTGCACCATTTTATAGAAAGTTTTGGTTTATTAACATTAACCAGCAAACCAGTGCGGGGTTAACAAATAAAGAGGCTATTTGGGCTTTGGTTATTCCGAGATCTTTCACATCATCATAGGACAATCCACATGCATAATATTCTCTCATGTCTTCTCGCCACGAATGAAAGGCATTATGTTGCGAGGAGAGGGTTTCTATGTTTTTAATTATTTCTTTCATTGTGTTTGACATCTCAGAAATCGAGGGACTCTCGTATAAACTTCAGAAATGCCCCTTAATTGTTGCAATTTTTCACAAATTAATTCTTCAATTGATGGCTATGGAGGTGGTGGAGCATTTGGCATTTGTGCATTTTCATTGTCAGCAGCCATAATGCCTGATTAAAGTTAAAAACAAATTAATCTAATTAAAATTAGACAATATAAATGAAAATATTATAAAAATACCCTAGTTTTTTAAAAAATCCAACAAAACCTAGTTTTTAACAAAAATCTATAAAATTCTCTAATTTTTAATCCAAATACATAAAAAACACTATTTTTAAATCAAAATCCATTACAAACATTCAATTTTCATCAAAATCCATACTAAACTCAATTTTTTCATAAAAAAATCTATCAAAAACCCTATTTTGAAAAAAATCTATAAAAAATTAACTAAAATTACACAAATCTAATTGAAATTTTGATTAGAGCAAAGAAAAACCAAGAATCTAACCTTTTGAAGATGGATTTGTGTGAAATCGGATATCTGATTTACGGAATGAAGTTTTCACTATGTGCCCATGCTAAAAAACAAATGTGAAATGAGTTTTAATCAGGCCGAAATGAAATATATATGTGTGTCGCAAATCGGATATCCGATTTGGATTGGATATCCAATCCAAATTAGATATCCGATATGGAAATCTAGGTTTGGGCTTTGCTTCAGTAGTGTGTACTGACACCCAAGCCACATAAAGTCAACTCGGCATTTTCGCATTTTTGAGTTGAGGAAACACGTAATTTTTTCTCCATTGCCACTTTTTGGCATACCATGATCCTGCACATACCCATACTTTAACCAAGATATACATGAATACTATTTATTCAACTACATATATAAACTATGTTGTACACATGCAAATGAATGAATAAAAAAGTTACAAAACTTTATAAATTAATTAATAATATAGTAATAAACCTATACATTTATTTATTGATCTAGAGAAGATACATTACAGAAGATTTGGAATGATTTTAAGGCCTCCTCACTGACCAACTAATCAAGAAGTTATTGGTAAATTAATTTTTCACTTTGAAATGTAATATGACTTGCTCAATGGAAAGTGGAATTTTTTTCTAGTAGTTGGAGAAATTGCTTGTGCAATTGCAATTGTCCTCTATGTTTGAGTGGAGCAACTCCCTCATATGATATTATTTTGGATTTTTAGGTGTAATTTTAATCAAAAAATACATAAAGGAATGGAAAGTACTTAAAGTAAATGAAATGATAGGAAACCCCAAACAAAAAATATAAACGTGTTATTATGGATTTAGTAAACTTATTTAAAATTTAATGAAATACATTATAAATATCTTAGACTATGCATAAGAATTTTATAATGATTCTATATTTCAAATGATAACACATTCAAACCAAGCTACCAAGAACTGAATATGTTTTCAAAATAAAACTCCTTGAAGACTAACTACTATATTTCACAAACATGTTTTAGGATAACAAAGGTCACCATTAACCTAAAACACATTAACATGTTAAAGCACATGATGTCCAAAAGACTCTAGCTACTCTGAAAGCTAAAGATAGGGAGGGTTATGATACTAAGTCAGGTGAGGAAAGGGATTCTCAGAAACTGAGGAAGAGGAGACTGATGTTAATTAAAGATTCTGAGTCGGACAAGGATGATGTTGATTATGTCCCTAATTCATATGCTTCTTTGGAGGAGGGCCCCATATCCCCTGTTCAGGGTAAATCTGGGAAAAGGAAATTGATTGAGGAAGTGGGCTATATGACTTGTAGTGATGATGTGGAGGTGACTATTCCTTTAAAGGAGAACAAAGACAAAAATGAGCTTTATGGGGAAGCTTCCTCTCCTTCCCCTGTGCAGGATCCTAAGGAGGGAAGTTGGAAGAGAAGGGTTTTGAAGAATGCCCCTTTCTTTGTGGATGGTGGCTTCCATGTTGGGGATGTTCTGAGCACTTTCATTGGGTTGCCTAAGTAGAAGGATAGATTTGTGGGTGGTGATCAAGCTGTGGGAGCTAAGAAAGTGGATACAGAGAGGATTCATAAGAGGCTGGCTACTGCGGAGCAAATTACTAACTCCATTCATAGGATGAAGTCTCCTGTGACTGCTGCTAAAGGTAATGATGCCTTTGAGGATAAGGTCCATGATATTTCCTCTAAAGAGGATGTTTCTTTGGGAAATCTCATTGAAAAATTTGATAGGGGGGATCTTTCTGATGTGTTGGGTTCGGCCCGTGACAGTGCCAATGTTTTTTTTGAACTTTTTAAATGGTTTTTTCATGAGATTAATAGGAATAATGTTTGCATTAGAAGAATTTCTTGTAAGGCTAAGGATCCTATGATCCAAAGCCAAATTGATAATTTAGTGGCTGGTCTCAATACTATTGCTAATACTATGGTGGAGGAAATCGTCAATTTGAAAAAAAGTATGGAGGTTAGAATTTTCTTCCTTGAGGATAAAATTGAAAAAAAATGGAACATGGTTATGAAGAGTGGGGAAGATCCTAAAGTCCTGACTAGGCCAGACTCTGTGAAGGATTTTCCCCCCTATTAAGAGAAAGGAAATTTTGTCTATTGATGATATGGTTGTTGAGGGTAAGCGGAATAGGGAGGATTATGTTGTTGTTAAGGGTTCTACTAAAGGTTTTGCTTTGATCTTTAAGGTAAATACTAGTGGGCTTGGGGTTAGGACTAGAAATAGACTGAAAAATCAGGTTGGGCCTCGAGTTTGGAGGTTTCTAATACTAGGGTTAAGGGACAAAAGCTTGCTGCTAGTGAGATGGAAGTTGTTGAAATTCTGAATAATAAGTATTGTTGTGTGTCATTTTTTGGCTGCTTTTTGGCTGGTGGTTTGTTGTCATTGGGCTGATGTTGTTTCTTGATGTTTCCTTTGTGTGTCAGTTGTTCCTTTTTGTAATGGGTTTTGGGCCCCTTCAAAAGCCTTCTTTTACCTCTAATCAAAACAAAGGTCACCATTAACACAACATATGAGAGGTGAATAGTAACAATAGAAAAAAATATGAAGCACCTCCAAAATTATTTTCTATTACATTGTTGAATTTAAAATTTCCAAATCCTTTAAGAAAAATTTGTGAAAATTTTGAAAAACCCCTTTACAATGAATAATGCCTCATATATAGGCTTTTTTCCTAGTAACTACTTCATAAATAAATTGTAACCACTCAAGTAACTACCTTTACATTTTGAGAGATAATAAAATAAAATTTATTTAAATTAGAAATCAAGAATAAAACTCATTTTCTAACCTATCAAAAAATATAAGATAAAAGTCACTTTTTACATAAGACACATTAAATGCAAAACTAGAGACTTTAATCTTGGAAATCTAAAAGCAAATTATACAATAAAGTTAATTGAAAATTCCCTTTTATTTTATTTATTCCATCCTTAATTCCTTTGATGGGAAGATTTTTTCATGGATATCCTAAATAACTTAATAGCGTAAGCCATGAGCTGATTCCTAGGAACAATTATATTAACTATCCTCATATTCTAAGTAGCATAATTTATTTTGGATATCCTTCAAATTTTGATAATAATTAGGTAGATGATAACTACACATATCAAGAGTGGTCCAAAAAATCTACTCAACTTATTCATCACCTCCACATTAAATACCTTCTTATTAAGAAACTATGTATTGATCATGTTTTTAAATTTTCTCTAAATAGTTTGGACAACCATTTCATTAATTTCATCTTTTCTTAATGCATATATGCTAATTGAGAAGAGATCATCTTGAATTTTTTATTTTCGCCTACTCAAAATTTGGAAAACATAATGGGTTGTGAGTGGTTACATTTTGCCTGTTCTAAGTTCAATGGTGGAGAGCTTGGGGAGGAGTTGCAAGTGGGGGATGCATAAAACTAATCAAATTGACTTTAGGGGTGACTAACAATTATGAAGAAGGGTGCATGGAGACATTAGAAAAAGAGTGGTTTCAAGAATCTAAGGCAATTCAAAAGTTGAAGGTTGATATCAGGAACCTCGAGGCTCAGTGAGGAAAAGTTCAATTTACCTATAATGATCTTGTAAAGAATTTTAATATATCAAAAGTTGAAGGTGTTGTTGCACAACTTATAAAATTTTAAACTACATTAATGGTAAATTTTGAAGGTTCCTTTCATTACACTCATGTTGTGTAAATAACAAAAGGTCTTAATTACATTAAAATATTATTTTCTAAAGTTGGAGGTTGCAAAACATTGGGTGTTATCGGTATGTGCAGGATCATGATGGGCCAAAAAGTGGCAATATGATGGGTATTTGTAGAGTATGTGGCTGATGACTTTTTTTTACCCAAAATTAATGAAATGAAAAAGGGTTTTTAAAGGATATTCTCAGCTTTCTACCAATATAAATTATGCTTTACTTTGAATTTAATAAATAATTATTATTCATTTTCTGAATTTTTTGCCACTTAAGGGTCTATTTTTTCCATGATGATCCTACACATACCCTTATAAAACCTACAACCATTGCAATTTACCCTCTACACAACACTCTAGTTGGTTAGTGACCCCTCAGGTCACTTTGTTTAGTTTCATGTATCCCCCACCTACAAGTCCTCCCCAAGCTCTCCACACTTGAGCTTTGAACAAGCACGATAAAATAACTTACAACGTGTTGTGTTTTCCAACCTACCATTATTATTTACATTTATTTTTTTCAACAATATGAAGAAATTGAAATGAAAATTTTACTCTAACATTTGTGATACATTTTGAAGGTAAATTTCATTGAATTATTACTACATAATAACAAAAAGTTTTGATTACATTCACAATGTCATGTAAAATTGCAGGTTGGAAAATACTAGGTGTTATGAAACCTACAACACACATATAGTTGTAAAACCCTCTACACATAACAACCCAATTGGTTAGTCACCCCTTAGGGTAATTTGATTAGTTTTATGTATCCCCCACCTACAACTCCTCCCCAAGCTCTCCACCCTTGATCTTAGAACATGTAGAATGAAATCACTCACAACCCATTGTGTTTTTCCAACCCACAATTATTTTATGTATTTCTTTGTTCATAATACAGTTTGATTTGTGATAACCTTGTATATCATTCTAGATCATTCTTGTGAATTGTAATTGATATATCATACATTTAATTGAGATTATGGAGTTCATCAACATACTAGAGTATTATATTTGTATTCATATATTGATATGTATTGAATAAAATTTGCAAATTAGCCTTTGGTTAAAATTATATGTTAGGGGCATTACAATTAGCCTATGAATATGGACCTAGTCATCAATGTGACTAGGGGCTAGTGATATGGGTTAATGGTAAGAAGAAAAACATGGAAAAGTTGTTGAGGTGATGATAATTATCACTATGATACTAATCAAGTAGAAGCTATCAATGAATTACCAATAAGATGGTGGCATAGGTTCAAAAAACTACTTTGTTAGTGAGAAACTATGTACATTCCATTCAGGTTGTGTTTGAGGGTAGTTAAATTTGGAAGAACCGCTATAGGCTAAGGCAAAGGGTGAAGTGATCAGAGGGAAACATCTTAGAGGAAGTGGAACTATAGCATAGAAAATTGGAGCTTCGATCAAGTAAACATTGTATAAATTTTTGCGAGAAAATAAAACTATTGGGTAAAATAGAAAAAAATACCATGTAAAGGACTACACACCATGATATTGGAAAAGAGTGTCTAAAAAACCAAATCCCTACAAAACTACCATACAATTTATTGATCTATACAATTATAAAAAAAAAATCATAAAAATTTGGAAATCCATAAAATATCTCCTCTTTTGTGTTTGGATAGGCGATCTTATATTTTTTATACCTTCTGGATGTAATAGTGAGGTTTATTTTCCTCTATGAGGCTTCCTATAAAATCTAGTAATAGAAAACCTTCAAAAAGAAGAAAGGTTTTACTAATTTAGACCTTTATACCATGTTGGAATAATAGAGAAATCATGTA
Organism: Sequoia sempervirens; assembly: GCA_007258455.2. Classification (NCBI taxonomy): domain Eukaryota; kingdom Viridiplantae; phylum Streptophyta; class Pinopsida; order Cupressales; family Cupressaceae; genus Sequoia; species Sequoia sempervirens. The sequence continues at coordinate 489,334,521 of VDFB02105785.1, read as the reverse complement.
CAACAATATATTAACTATGAAATCCATAAAAACTCTACAGTGGAGAGTTATAATGAAAGTTGTTATAGTACCATTAAACAAAAAAATATATTATAATACAATGTCATTAGATGACTTTCTATAAGGGAAGGGTTAAAACCAAAAGAGATACCAAGATCATGCCATGTGTCTAAATCCAATGAAATGAGAGAAAAATAAGAAAAACCTAAGCAAGATTAAGAGAGAAGGTGTGAATAGGTCCTCAAGTCTAACCAGCTAGATAAAGTATCTTGTTTACACTAACATTAAATATTATTACTTATCATCTTAGAAGGAGGTATGTGCAGGATCGTGATGGGCCAAAAAGTGGCAATATGATGGGTATTTGTAAGGTATGTGGCTAACGACTTTTTTTTTACCCAAAATTAATGAAACGAAAAGGGTTTTTAAAGGAGATTCTCAAATTTCCACCAATATAAATTATTCTTTACTTTGAATTTAATAAATAATTATTATTCATTTTCTATTTGAATTATGACTAAAGTCTTGATTGATAGGCTGATTGAAAAACATCTATAGCTTTCAAAAGGTATAACAGTTTTTGAATCTAAAACATGTGTCACATTCTATGCTTCATATACTATAGGATTTAAAAAAAAAGAAAGAATTTCATGAAGTTTTGATCAAGTTAAGGTGGTTAGAAGTATGATTTTTTATATTTTTTAAAAGTTGTAATAAAAAAATCATAATTAATTACTTGGAAAAAAATTACAAAAAAATATGCATCACATCGGGACATGAGTCCTCTACTTATATCTAAAATATAATAAAAAAATATTATCATTTCATTGTGGTTAGGGTGGTCAGACAGACACCTACTTCTTATTTTTTCCCAAATTTAAGTACTACTACATTGAAATTTGAAATTTTCACCAAATAGATTTTGTTTAAAAAAATAAACCTAGTAGTTTAGAAACTACATTCAATTTTCTACAAATTATATTCTTACATACTTTTGAAATAATATAGACAACTTATTCAATTTTTTACGTTAAGTTGCCTAACTCTGATTTTTCTGAGTTTTTTGCCACTTAAGAGCCTGATTTTTCCATGATGATCCTGCACATACCCAATGGGATTTATCCATGTTTAAGCAATCCTTATTATGTGATTAATATTCTTAATTTTATTATAGAGTTGTTATGATCTAGAAGTTGTCTTTTTATCATTTGAATTCTATGAGTGGATAAAATTAGTGATATGATGTTGTGAAGTTAATATTATGCCTAAAACTAAATTTCTCATCCATGCTTGCAATATTTGGTGTATAAATGTCAATGCTTATGAATTATATGTAATGCATTAAACATTGTTATGATTATGGAGTGGAATCATTAGTTTATATTATTCATTTAACTCCTTGTAAGAGTTAAGACTCACCATGTATCCTCTATGTCATGCAAAAGATAAATTTATAAACTAGTGAATAATAGGATTTTGGGTTAAATGAATCCTTTTGTTTGTGTAAAATTTGTACATTTTCTTAAGTCTAAGTGAAATTAAATGATTGGTCAAACCCATTTCTAAACAACACTTGATTCAAGGTTGATATTCCTTAGTTCATGTCCAACTTGCTATATCCTTGCTACACCTATCTCAACCATTGTCATGGTTTTTGTAATCTTATTTCTTCCATTTGAGGTTCCTTGCAAGTTATGCACTCCTCTATGTTGGTTTTTTTCTATTTGCATGTAAGCAACTTGGTTTGATTGTTTAAGGATTTTTATCTTGTTTGAACTAACTTTTCATAGGTAACTATAGAGTTTAGATGTTAATTCCACATCCTTTGGGATGTTGGTTGAGTTGTCTTGGGTTGTCAAACAAAGCGGTGTGTCACTTTCATTCCAACCCTTATGTTTTCAAGAGAACAAGATTGTGGGCTAGTGTCTAATCCTCATTATTGTCATGGTGACTTTGTCTTATGATATGGTTAAGTCTTCTACTTTTGTTCTCATGCATTGTGGATTAGCACTGCATACCTTTAGTTTCGTTATGTTCCATCATGTCATCTTGATTGTATAGGCATGTAACGTGACATGTTGATGTTACATTTACAATATAGATTATTTTATTGTCTATTATTTTCTTTTAATGTCTTTGGTAAAATTGGTTATTACTCCAATTATGAGCATATCCCAACAAGTGAAGAAGATAGATCAATAGGGATAGAATTAAAAAATCACATTGACAATGTATGATGATGATTCATCTAGTCTTAGCAATGTGGACATGGAAAATTGTATGAATGATATGTGAAGTTTATATGATGTATGTATGGTATGTATGTTTCAATGCATCTGTGTTGCCTCCCACATGCCATTTCCTTGGGAGATTAGTCACGTCCCTATCTTTTTTAGTATAATAAAAAATAGTTTTGACCTTTCCATTCCTAAAATATCATTACATCAAGTTGACTTCATTATATGATCATAAATAGATGCCTCCTGAGGTACACAGCCAAATTATTGCGACAAAGAAAAGGGGGAAATGTGAGTGGTTTTCCAATTCATATCCATGTGAGTTGTTTGTAATGTGGATATTCTAACAACTCTCTTTGAGTTGTTTAAAATGACGTCAACGAAGGCCATACAAAAAATTTATAACATTGGGTGTGAATTTTTTAACTAAAAAATTAGGGTAGAGAACCGAGGAATCTTCACGTTAATATTAAATAATGCCAAACCTTTCCATGCACAATTTTCACATTTGCACACTTCCATATTTTGATCACATTTTCTAAGTTGGCTCTAGGAAAATTCACCGCCAACAATTCACCAATGAAAAATTCACTATCAACAATTCCGTGCAAGGAAATTCACTGCCACCAACAGTTCACCCCCATGGAAAAATAATCTCCAAAAATGAATGCAATTAATTTTTTCGTGCGGTGAATTTTCATGACGGTGAATTTTTCTACGATGAATTGTTGGTAGTGAATTTTCCATCAGTGAATTGCTAGCAGTGAATTTTCTATATACCTCCTTAGTTATACTTCGTAGCTCCCAAGTCCATCTGAAACCATGCTCATAGGTGAGATGTCATATTCCCATCACTTTGTTATTAATATTAAAATATAATATATCATATATGTATAATGTGATAATGAGGAATCAAACATCATGATTTGATTTCAATATCATATTTGATTTCAATATCATAATTCCAATTTCAAAATTAATGAATATTTATGGATCACATACTAAAATATTATTTGATCCTAAATAATTATTTTTAAATAAATAAAAAACTAAATATCATGTACCTTTTCCAATAGAATGTTTTGGTTATGTGATGTATCTTTCTTCCTTCAAGTCACTATGTAAGAATGTTGAATTCACATCTATCTATTCTATCTACTAATTAAAATTTTCTACTATACATAATAATAACTAGATAAATGTTAGTGTAGTAATTATGAAAAATGACTTACCTCAGTATATCCACTCAACCTGGGAATACCCTAAAAAAACTAATATTTCCTTGTACTTTTAAATACTTCCATACAAGTTGAACTTCTCCTTAAAAATCAATTTACATGCTTGCTTCTATCTGTTAGGTAATGATATCAAGTCCCCCGATTCATTCTTCTTAAATGTAACTATGAGACCATCCATTATTTCTCTTGAATCATCTATGTCCATCACATCCTTCATAGTGTTAGGCTCATTAATAAAGTAATCAAAAGAAAAGTACCTTTCCAATGAAGATTGATGTACCTTTTTGGTTGTTGTTTGTACCAAGTGGACCTCCTCAAGGGATGAAGAAGAGGTTCTACCTCATTTTTGGACTGTCAAAACTATTTGATTTCTTCTCTCCTCATGTCCTTCATGATATTGTAGTTCAAAATTCTCAATCTTGTGGGTAACTAAACCACATAATTGGATATTTGGGCTAAAATGGTATAGTTAACCCAATGATATAATTTTTGTTGTATATTTGAGATTATAATTGTTTATGGCTATGAAATCACAATAAGTTCATGGTTATTCAAATTTAATAGAATTGAACAAAAATTTGGACCTAAATCATAATCATAAGGAAATATACCTAGCATACATTTTATTGTTATTTAATAAGCTCAATAAATTGATGTAAAATAGGAAATATAGTTATATTTAAATAAAATTTCAAATTAAAGATTTATAGTTTAATTTATTAAGTATAATTGGTGAATGATGATATATTTATTGATGGTGCTTTCTACCAAAGCTTAAATCCCCCAGAGGTGCAATAAATAAGGGGATGCAAGAGGTATTAGCTTAGTCTTGTGTTCTTGTTTTGGATAGCAATTATAATATTAATTCAACAAAAAACCTCCAACAACCAAAACAAAAAGTATTGAATAATTAAAAGAATAAGATCATGAATGACTTAGTTATTTAAAATTTAAAACCATCAATTTCTTTTTTTATTGGTTTTAATGTTGTGATTGATATGATAAAATTTACTTTGATAATAGAATTTTGGTAAAAATAAGGTTAGATATAGATTCATAAATGTGCAATTTATTTTTCCTAGCTCAACCTTGTTCTAGAGGCATGGAAGTGCCTTATGCTCCTATAAATTTAAAAAAATTATTATCTTATGTGTTTATGTATAAGTGGAAGCACCTTGTCGAGATTGCTAGTATGTAGGGAAAGTATTACTTTCTTTATAACTAGTTAGCTCCTTTTGTTGTTGTATGGTTTATGATGTTGGAAGATATGGTAAATCAATTTAATATTGTGCATGTTGATGGAAGTCATAACATGCTTTTGTATTATTATGAATCAAGCATTTTTTATGAACCAATCATATTGAATAATGACATAGGGTTGTATTTAAATACAAGATTTTACATTTTTTTATTTTATGTGTTATAAAATATAATTTGATCGGGTCCTAACCATATTTAAAAAAAAAAATAGCACATAAAAATAAAATATTGATCAAGAGATAATATTTCCACAATCCAAAGAAAAAATATAAAAATAATTTTTAAATTTAAAAATATTGATCAATAAATACAAGAATACTAATATTTTTATTAAAACGACAACTTTCCAGTTTCAGCGTGTTCTGGTTTGCATCATCTATGGACAATTATGTATGATAAAATAATTAAAATTAAAATGATGAACTGGTTATCCGTTATCCGGCCTCTTCTTAAATTATTAAAGATACTTACGACTTAAGAGATTGTGTATTCAATTAATTAATAATTATTGATATATTAACTCGGCAAAGCGCTATCTTCCGTTTTCATCGTCGTCTCAAGCACGCGGAGTTTACTTTTAGCGAATATTCCCGAAACATTATAATCATCCTCTTCATCTTGTTAATTTACGTAATAGAGTTGGAATTTGTTATTGAAATAAATTCAATATTGTTTGAAATGAAAATTTGATGGTGGAGAGTTAATGTCATAAATTCTAGAAGTTAGAATTGTTTGAAATGAAAATTTTAGATTCTTATCAATTGAATAGTTATTATAATAAAAATACAACAAATGTGTCCTTTCACACAGTATAGATATTCTAAATACAACAAAATCAATTATATGATATATATAGTCAATTTATATTTTTAAAGTATTCTTAGATTACATGAATTAAGCATAATTTTTAATAAAATTATAAATTTATTAGTTATTTTTAGCATATATTATGGTAAAATATGAAGACAAAGTTAAGTTTTAGTCTAAGATATCACTCATAAATAGATGGACAAATAAAGTTAGTAAATAAAAATTTGGAAAATTTATTGAAATGTTTAATAGGAAAAATTATTCAGATAGACAAATAAAAATGTAATTTATGTTGGAGTTGATTCCTCAATCACATAGCTCCCGAATATCACATGCAATCAAACTCTTGTCATACATAGAGAGAAATAACAAGATTATGGAGGCCAAACGCTGATAGATCTAAAAAAAGAAATCATCACTAATGTATAAACCTCAAAATAATAAATAACTAGCAAATATATATATTTAATAATATATATAAAATACACCGAGAGATCAAGGTGCCTATTTTTTAATCAAATTTTCACATAAAAATTGAATAGGCACCTCGAGAAGGATATCTCTCGGTGTATTTTTTATATATATTATTAAATATATATGGTAGTAGCAGTCACGACACAACATGTAATATCTTAAATAAATTATTTTTATATTTATATATTTAATATTAAATTATTATAATAATTAATATATTTATAATATGATAGTATAATATTTGTAATTCAATTTTAAAATATAATATAATATATATATATATATATATATATATATATATATATATATATATATATATATAAATTTAATATTTAAATGTTAAGTTAAAATATATATGTTGTCACCCAAAAATGCACCCTATACGAAGTTGTAAGAACTAAGCTTTCTAGTGAAACATGGGATCATCTCAAGGCCATGGGTCGCCTGAAGTTGAGATGAACCTCCGGAGAAGGCCGGCTTCATTTGGTGTCACCTAAACTACTGCTTCTTTGAAGGGAAAGGGAGAAGAGATAATGCGTAAAAATGAAGATTGAACTCTAAGGTGATGCACCGAAATGACAGGAACAACGAGATACTCGAGCTACACTTGAATACTAGTGACAACCATGGGACTGCACAACAAGATCCAGTAGATCACACATACAAATAGGTTTGACATGCACATGCCTTCAAGGAGGAAAGGTAGATTTTCACAAACTAGAAGCTCATGTGCAGGATTGAATCAAAATAGTTTGTAACCTACATGACACTACTTCTGCAAAGAAAGGCACGACATGAAGCAAAAGCTATAAGGAAAGAGAAAATTTCACTAAGTAGCTTAGTAAATCACTAAAAATATGCACTACACAAGAATCAAAAGGCAAAATGATGGGCCATCAATGGTAACCAAGGTAGATTTCGTATATTATGTTCCAAATTGAGTTACAAAATCCTACTAGTCTGAGAGAGGATTGCAAAAAGGGTCACATAATTCAGAAGAGCATACTCCAGAACTCCTTTACAAAGGGGCAAAAAATTCCTTATATACAGAGAGTGTCGGCCCCTTAGGGCTTTACAAAAATATCAGTCTCAGAAAAAGATCTGCCCTTAGATATTTGATCGAATTTAATGTTGCATCCCTGCGTGTCCATATTGTTGGTGTCGGTGAAGAAACATTCTCGAAGAAGCCCTTAGATCTTTTGTAGCTACTGCATTTACTTTTGCTCCTCCGTGTCCATGTTTGAATCCCTCGATATAACTGCCTTGAATGCTCTTGAGTGTAGAATGGATACACGTTGCTTTTCATCCAGTTGATCTTCTACATTCTGGTCAGACCGCCACGGCTCACCTCAGCTCTTCTTGGTTGGTCGAGCATATTCCACGTAGGCCCTGCAGGTGGTCAAAACTCTTTTGAAAAGAATCGCATCTCGGCGAGACACTGAAAGTGTCTCACTAATGCGATTATTTCGTTCTGCAATTTATCGACATGACTCACATTGTCGGCGAGAGTCATAGCGGCTTCATTAGTCATGCTGAAACATTCCTTTCCCTTTGGCAAACTTTTTACTTTGGGAGGCTTCACTGGTCGCTGAGACTTCTGCCGATGATGCTTCCTATGTCGCCAAGACTTTCCCGTATCACTAAGACCACATAGCAAGCTGAAGACGTTACACCAAGGGCTCCTTTTACTTCACTGAGATTACTCCTCGGCGAGTTCCTTTTCATTCGACAAGACTCCTTTTATGTCACCCTGAACGCCTCCCATTCCACCAAGCTCCTTATTTCCTTCAGAAAGACCGTGGCAGGTCGAGAAGACATCATGGCGAGATCCAACAGTCATATCAATAGTCCTTCTGTTGCTGAGACCACATGATGTCGGTAAGACATCACTCTGATGGTCAGGCGCTATATCGATGAAATTCATGTCAGGGAGACCTTCTGCATTTGGAGAGACCTCTCGCCGAGCTCTCTTCCTTTTGGTGATGCTGCCTTCCTTCGGTGAAACATCCTGACTTCGCCCAAACCTCACATCGAGGTCTTTTTCTTTGCCGAGTTCTTTCGATATCCCCCCAGCCCTTCATCTTCCGTTGGCTAGACAACACTGAGTCGGGGAGACCTTTCTCCGACTTAGAATGTTATATCGAGGCTTCCTATCATCGGAAATACATTGGCTTGTTAGCCAGACCTCTCGCCAGGCTCCCTATCTCTTGGCGATGAGCCAATTTCTCTTTGCTCAGGGAGACCTCTAGCCTTCGCCATGACATCATGGTGAAACTATTTCCTTGGCTGAGACCCTTTTCATCGACAAGTGTTCATCCCGTCGGTGAAATATCTTGGCGAGGTCACTTTTCTCTCAAGGAGCCTCTTTCTATTGCATTAAGACCCATGCCGAAATCTCACATTCTTTCTGAGCTCTTCTCATCCTTTGGCAAGACTGCACTACTTCGGTAGGACCTTATGTCGAGCTTTAAAACTTTTGGCGAGCCTATCCTGGTATTGGAAATAGTTCCTCCAAAGGAAACCATATTGAGGCCCCCCATTCAGTCGACAAGACTAAATGTCCTCGCCAAGACATTACGGCGAAGGCATCAACCTTGGTCGAGACTACAAACAAGTCAGGGAGACCTACGGTGATACCTCTCATACCTCTTTGGTGAGACCTCAGGTTATCAGCAAAACACTAGGACAATATCACTTACTCTCGGTGAGGCCCTGGCCAGTCGTCGAGACTCTTGGCGACTTCTTCCTTTTGGAAAACCGCTTCCTGTCGGGGTGACTTTCATTGAGAGTTCATTTTTTTTCAGTCAGGGAGACATTACCAACTTAGCAAGACCTCCCACTGATACTTGTGTCCTTTGTCGACACCACTTTTCCCTAATGATTGTCAGCGAGACCTCTTTTTGTCATCGAGACCATATACCGAAGGCATATCTTATGTCAATAACATAAACCCTCCTTAGGCGAGACACCTGTTATCGGGAAGACTCTTGCTAAACCCTTCCTGTTGTCATCAAGACATTCCATTCTCGCTAAGACTTCTTAGTGAGCTCCTTCACCTACCTCGAAGTGTCCAGTCGGTGTGACCTTCATCCCTCGGCAAGACACTTTGCCGAAGGCAATATCCTTTGTCGGGACCCATGCTTGTCGCCATGAGCCTCAGTGAACAACGATTGAATGACCTATTAGCCAAAGAAAACCACGCGATAAGAGGTCATACCAAACCCCTCTTGTCACAATGATAGGCTCCATAGTGAACGTGTTTGGCAAGACAAAGACTGGGTCACAACGACCTGTTCAAAATGGAAGGTATCAAAGCTACAAGTCGGCCAGAGAGTGAAGATGTCATACCGACTTGGGTCTAATGGAAGCTCGAGCCTGTGACAATTCAGGCATGTTTCCAACAAAGCAGGCCTCCCAACTGAGCTCTTTGTGAAATGCTACCAAATGCATGAACTAACCCTCAACTGAAATATCCCATTTGGCCCTTATGAACACTTGCAACATAGATTCCTTACCTGATTGAGCCTGAGGGTGAAAATTAGGTAACAATATAAATATATTTTTAGTATATTTATAATATTATAATACAAAATATTATATCATCATTATTTAGCTAGGATTATTAAAAAACTATTTAGTTAGGATTAGGGTTAGGGTTAAGGTTAAGAGATATAGTTAAGGTTAGGCTTAAGTCTAGAGATTTAGTCATGATTAGGGTTAGAGTTAATATATAGTTAGGATATGGGTTAGGGTTAATATTAGGATGGGAGACAAGGTTTGCATCAAAATTAGGGTTATGATAATCATCAATATTAGCTTAGGTTTAGGGTCAAGTTTAGGGTTACTAGATATAGTTAGGGTTGGATAATAATTGAGGTTAAGGTTATTAGGATTTGGGTTATAGTTATGTTTTGGATCAAGTTTAGGGCCAGGATTATGCTTAGGTTGGGGTTAAGAGATATAGTTAGGCTTAGGGTTCAAGTTAGGATTAGGGCTAGAGATATAGTTAGGGTTATGGTTAGGGTTAAGAGCTATAGATAGGGTTAGGAATATTGTTAGCATTATGATGAGGCTCAAGGCTCACATCAAAATTAGGGTTAGGGTTAGCATTAGGATTAGGGTTACATTTAGGTTTGCAGTCAAGCTTAGGGTTAATAGATATAGTTAGGGTTGCGGTAATAATTCAGGTTAAGGTTATCAGGATTAGGGTTAGCATAAGGGTTAGGATTAGGGGTAGGGGTAGGGTTAGGGTTAGGATAAGAGTTGGTAGATAGCAATAGAATTGGGGTTGTGGTTACCATCATGATTAGTGTTATGTTATGATTAGAGATAAAATTATAATCAGGGTAAAGGTTAGGGTTAGAGATAAAATTAGGTTTAGGGTTAGGATTAGGATTAGGATTAGGATTTTGATTAGGATTAGGATTAGGATGAAGATTAGGTTTATGGTTAGGGTAAGAGATATAACTAAGATTACAATTTTTGTTAGGGATAGAGATGGAATTAGAATATGGGTTGGGGTTATCATCACAATTTAGGTTCGAGTTAGGATTAGAGATAGAATTAAGTTTATAATTTGGATTAAAATTAGGATAATGATTAGCCTTAGAGATAAGATGAAGATTATTATTAGGATTAAAAATAAAATTAGGATTTGGGTTAGGATTAGGGTTACATATATAATTTAGATTATAGGTAGGATTAGTGTTAAAGTGATCCCACAAAGCTGGTTTACAATTTCTGGCAGGATCTGATTTTTGTTGAAATCACATATTTTTAGAAAATATAATGATTTAAGCCTTAAAAAGTTCCATTTAAAGCATTCCAATTAAGGAGGGTTTGATTAAACTACCTTAAATCAAACCCCCTTGGATAGAACCTCGCTAGTTTTAAACCATACCTATAACGGAGTCTCCTTTATACCTATCACAATGCTGACAAAAAACCACTTTTGATTTACCTTTTAGGCGATCAAATGAATTCATTTAAAATTTATCTTTTTTAATTATTTATTCCTTATTATAAGCTTCCCAAAAAGTATAATTTTAAATAAATTTAATTTTATTATTATATTTATTTTTTATTTCTTGTGAATGTAGGTTTTTCACCGAAAATCAAGCTCTCTATTCTACACATGTGGAAAAATAACAAATTATCAAAAAAAAATTTAAAAAATATGAGTGCACCAGATATTGAAGTCTTTGATCCAACAAAGAATTTTTTTTGGAATTTTGATACATACAATAAAGTTATGCGTTATATAGTCGCGCTATGTCTGAATTATAATTGGTTTGATTTCAAAAATTGATTAAAAAACAAATATTCAATAAAAAACTATCTAAGTGGAAGCACTAGATATCGGAGTTATGAATCTAAATTTGAAAGAATTAGAATTTTATCCTTCATGGAAAAAAAGTTATGCGTTATACGATGAGCATCACTTTTTTAAAATGTTCTTTTCTGAAAAAAAACTAGTTTTTGAGGGAGATGGAAAAAGAAGTGCAATCTGATTCCAAAATTTTTGAAAAAAATATATTTATAATCTATAGACAAAATTTCATGAAACTCTAGTTTGCATCATCTTCAAATTCCTCATGGTTTAGCCACTATAGGTACCCGAAAGTAAAGATTTAGTTAAAAATAATAATTTCAGTGTCCAGTTTGGCCAAAAATTGTAAACCACTATTGTGGGATTTCCCATTAGGATTAGAGTTATGGTTAGAAATAGAATGAGGGTTAGGGTTTGGGTTATAATCAGAGGTATAGTTATGGTCAAGGCTACAATTAGAGTTAATAATAGGGCTAATAATTAGAATTAGGCTTTAGGTTAGTGATAACCTTAAGCTTTATCTTATAAACCTTTAAATTATAATAAGAAATTAGTAAACCAAAACCTAACCATAACCCCAATCTTTATCCTACAACTGTAAACCTAATTATAATTGACACCTAATATAATTATAACCTTAATATACTTGTAAATATAACCCTAAGATTAACCATATAATTGAACATATAGGTAACCCTAATTTATTCCTAATCATATATGTAACCATAATCAAACCCTATATGTAGCCCTTATTAAAGCCTAATCCTAACCCTGGCCCTAACCCTATTTGATATGTATTCCTAACCCTAACACCAAGCTTGATCATAGAACCCTTAACCCTAACTCTATGTTCATAGTATCCCTAATTTAACTCTAAGAAGTTAAACCTAATTGAGCCCTAACCCTAATACTAACTCTTGTTAAACCCTAACCACAACCCTAATCAAACCATAAACCTAGCCTTAACCCTATATGAACATTGATCCTAATTAAAATATATCCATAACCCTAATTAAATTCTTACCCTAATTTAATCGTAACCATAAACCTAACCCTATGTGAACACTAACCATGATTAAGATCTAAACTTGACCCTAATTTTACCTTAAACCTAACACTCACTATGGACCTGACCCTATTTGAATATTATTCCTAATCCCAACCCTAATTGAACCATAACCCTAATCCTATTAAGGTTCAAGTTTAGGGCTAGGGTTAAGATTCTATTAGAACCCCAACCCCAAGCTTTATCTTAAAACCCTAGCAATAACCATAACCCAAATTGAATCATAACCCTAATTGAATTATAATTGTAATTGAACCCCAACCCTTATTAAAATTTAACCCAACCTAATATTAACCCTAAACCTAATATGAATTGAACCCTTAAGTGGTGATGAAAATTCAGAAAAATCAGAGTTAGGAAACTTGACATAAAAATTTGAATAAGTTATCTATATTATTTCAAAAATATGTAAGAATAGAATCTATAGAAAATTGAATTTAATTTCTAAACTACAAGGTTTATTTAAAAAAAAAATCTATTTGGTGAAAATTTGAAATTTTAATGCAGTAGTACTTAAATTTCAATGAAAAAATAAGTAGGCGTCTGTTTGACCACCCTAATTACAATAAAATGATAAATTTTTGTATAAGATTTTATATATAAGTAGAGGACTCATGTCTCGATGTGATGCATATTTCTTTGTAATATTTTTCTAAGTAAATAATTAATTACAAATTTTTTATTACAACTTTCAAAAAATATAAAAACTCGTATGTTTGACCACCTTAACTTAGTAAAAAATTCATAAAATTCATTCTTTTTTAATCCTATAGTATGCAAAGCATAGAATGTGAGCATGTTTCAGATTCAAAAAATGTGATACCATTTGAAAGCTATAGATGTTTTTCAATTAGCCTATCAATTAGGACCTTAGTCATAATTCAAATAGAAAATGAATAATAATATTTTTTTAAATTCAAAGTAAAGCATTATTTATATTGGTGGAAAGTTTAGAATCTCCTTTAAAAACCCTTCTCGTTTCATCAATTGTGGGTAAAAAAAGTCGCCAGCCACATACCCTACACATACCCATCATATCGCCACTTTATGGCCCATCATGATCCTGCACATACCTCTATGAAATTTAAAAGAGAGAAAAAGAGGTTGTAAGGATCTTTTTCATAAAAATGGTTCAATAGCTTCAAGAAGCAAAAGAGATGGTCTAATTTGACAATCAATTTTTCTTTGAGCCCCAACAATTGAACAAATTTGGGAAATGAAAATATGAAGAATCTAAGGAACCCTCTATCTGAGACTACCCTTTTTTGTATGACCTCCAAGATTTATATTCTAAAGAACTACCTTGATTAGCTCCTAAGAGAGTCTTTGACTTCTAAATTAAAATAAAATAAGAATTAGAACCAATTTCTAAACCTCCCTATAGAATGTCTACCATAAATTTAATGGAGTTGAAAACTCAAATGCATAGATTACTAGACAAAGGTTTGATAATATCTATTGTGTCACCTTGGGGTACTAAAATGATTTTTTAGAAAGAAGGGTGGAACACTATGCATCTATATGGACTATCATATGCTAAAGAAAACAACAATAAAGAACAAGCATCCTTTACCTTGTATAGAGGAAATTTTTGATCAAATGTATGGTATGATGGTCTTTTCAAAGGTCAATATTAGATTAAGATATCATTAATTGAGACTAAAGGAGAAATATATCTAGAAAATTTCTTTTAGGACAAGGTATAAACATTATGAGTTCCTAGTTATACCTTTTGGGCTAACAAATTCTCTAGAAACATTCATGAATTTAATGAATAGTCAATAGTGTGTCCCTAGATTGCCTTAATAAGTTCATGATAGTATTCTTGGATGACATCCATATTTATTCAAAGAATGATGAAGAAAATTTTCAACACTTAAGGATTATTTTGCAACAGTTAAGAGAGCACAAGTTATATGAAAAAATATCAAAATGTGATTTCTCTCAAAGAGTACACTACCTAGGCCATATTAGTTTAGAAAAAGGAATCATAGTTGATCCTTTGAAGATATAGGCTATCTTGGAATGGTCTACACCAATTAATGTTCATGATGTGCATAATTTCATGGGACTAACTAATTACTATAGGAAGTTCATTTTGGGCTTTTTTAAGGTCACCAACCCCATAACTTCTATTTAGGGGAAATGGATGAAATTTAGAAGGTCAAATAAATATGCAAAATACTTCTACATTCTCTTAGAGTGAAACAATTTTTTTTTGTAGGGGCTTCTCTTGCACTTATGGGGTTTTTCACCTAAAAGGAGAAAGGTATCCCACAAAAACTTGGGGGTTCACTAAAGTCTAATTATATTATGATTAAAATATGCCTAAATTAAATGTTCTAAATGCAATAAAATGATAAAAGATGTTGATTATTAATGCAAAATCTAAGGAATGCAAGATGTTTGAAAACAAATTGTGATATGCAAAAATGACCTAAGAATGCAAGTAAACAATAAGAGAAATGAATGAAACTGGAGAGGTGCACCTAGAAACTGAAATGTGATGTAGAGATGTTCTGGAATCCTATAAAAAATTTTTTTGAAGCAAACTGGGACACTTACGCCAAGTGGGGCAACTTAGTCCTATTTTGGGGAGATTTTGTTGGAACATGTTTCAGCCAAATGGGTATCCAAAAATGTAGAAATTACTTTTTAGGCCTAGCAGTGGGACTAATTAGCCACTGATGGTGACTTATTCACCTTGAGCTTTTGGGAATTTTGGGACAAGAATCTATAGCTCTCAGTCTGCCCTCTAGTTCTTTATAAGTGTCTAGTTCTAAATCTATAGAAATCAGGTTGTAAGAGGTGTCCAAGATTCATTTAGGGTTTTGTTGACTTTAATAACTTCGATGAAATGGTAACAACTTTTAACACCTTTCTCTTTGAAAAATATGCATTCAAGACCTACAAAACACACATGCAAAGAGGGGAAAAAGGGTTAAGGGTTAGTGAATAGGGGTTTACCTTGGTCAAACCCCAATTTGGTAATCAAACCCTTGAAAATGAACTGAAATAGAAAGAGAATGATGAATGAACAACATGCAATGCTACAACTCACCAAACCCTTGATGTAGAAATTTGAAGATATGCAAGTAGATGGTCCAATGTATGCTTGATAATGCCTTGAATGCCTGAGAAAGAGAATGTATGTATGCTAATGTATGAATGAATTAATGGGGGGTGAAAATGAGAGGAAATCCCTTTATTTATTTATACTTGATTTTACAAAATTTCCCAAAAATAAAACATCGTAGGCCGACCTCAAGGTAAAGAGAATAGTATCCCACCACAAATATAAAATAATTTTTATTTTTGTGCCTAGTGGGACTAAGTCACCCCAAGTGGTGACTTGGTCCCACCATGACATTTTACTAGGTTTTAAGAATTAAAGTGTATTTAATGATGTTTAACGAGATTATTCTAAAAAATACACTTAAGTAGGGATGAAAAGTGCATTAAGGGGTCATTTAAACATAAGAAAGGACCAAATTATTCATGATAAGCATAGAAAAGTGTGAAAGTTTGTTACAACTCTTTACAACACTTTGAAATAAGACTTGGTAAGTGATAAAAAAAGTTATTTAGGTTAATTATAATAAAAGGGTCCTAGAAAAGTGTGAAAATATGTTACAACACTTCATAACACTTTTGCAAGACATCCTAGAATTCTTAATGTTTCAGAAGGGTCCAAGACCTAATGTGAATGTGTTGACCACATTACAACATTAATTCTAGGAAAAATCAAGCCAAAATCCATAAGAAAGACCTAAATGAGCATAAAAATATTGAAAGATTCATTTTTTGTGACATATTTAGCCCCCACTTTAGTGAGAGGATGAGCTTGATTCAAAATCACACTAAATTAGCCAAACATGCATATCAAGAGGGATCCAAATGTACTCATACTGGTAAGATGAAACAAAAAAAACAAAAGGGGTGATCAAGGACCCTAGGATCAAGATCCCATGTCAAACCAAATGTTAGCACAAAGGAACACACATATAAAGGATGAAAAAGAATGAAAGAGAGAAAAGGAGAAGGAAAAGAGAAATGGATCAAGCTTCAATAATTTTTCCATCTTGTTGTGGATCAAATCTAGGTTGTTTGTCTAAAAAAAGCATACTCACTCTGAGGCGATGGAACTCGTGGATGTCCGCCAAGTAAGAAGGCCCAAAAGGTGAGAAACATATACTCATGGCTAGTATGCACTCACACACACACACAAATGGCTATGGGGAAAGTAATTCCCCAGAATGGGCTTCTCGCTCAACCATACCAAAGTTATACCTCCTAATAAATTTAAAGAGGCACCACAAAAGAAATGAAATTTTGAGCTTCACGAGACAAGAAAAAATTTGTATGCTTGGAGCTCATGAACAAAGGAAATGTCACCACAAGCATGCAAGCTGTGTTATGCAAGGTGGCCATATAAAAAATGTAAAATGAAAAATGAAAGAGGATGTTCAAAGGAGTCTTGCTTAGTTCATATGAGGTCTTTAAATTAGTGAACATTGTGTCTAATGTCTCCAAGAGAGGACCAATCAAAGACTAGAAGATACACAACTTAGGGGATGTAGTGTGTTGCATCAAGCCACTAAGAGGAATATAATATGCTAAGATAGATCACACTCATGAAGGACACCACACCCAATGTCATCCAAAAAGTGGAAAAATGCATTGCATGAAGTAAGAAGGATACACGAAGAACCAAGAAAAGGAAAATGCAAAATAATAATGCCAATGTACAGCCCCACTTTAAAGGAATTACTACACACCGTACTATGAGAAATTACTTTAAAGTATCAAAAAGAGAGAAGACATGAGAGCCAACTTGGAAATCCCCTATGCCAAGTCATATGTTTTTGAATAAGGCTATGTCATGTGAAGAAAAGGAAAAAGAAAAGGAAGGGGCTGCCCCCCACAATGAAAACACTGATCACATAAGGGATTTATGGATTTGGGGTCAGTATGTTCTTTGCTGCAATGTTTTGTTTAGAGAGCTCGAAACTATCATCATCCCCCAAATACATAGAACTGGAAGAATGACACAAAGAGAATGAAAAAAAAGAAATATTTTTTTGGGTCAACATGGAAGAGACATAGAGTGTCTCGATTCTTTGCATCATCCCCAAAAATGAAAACACAAGAAAAAGAAAATTCCTTTTTGGTCAACATGAAAGAGACATTTCAGTCTTAATGCCTTGTGTCATCCTGAAAAGGAAAATACAAGAAAAAGACAAAAGAAAAGGAAAAGAAAAAGAAAAGGTCCTTTTGGGTCAACATGAAAGAGACATTTCAATCTCAATGCCTTACATCATCCCCAAAAGGAAAACACAAGAAAAAGATAAAAGAAAAGGAGAAAGTGTTGTACAACATATAGAAGAATGAAGGTAAAAATAAAGGAATGTCACAAAGAGAGAGAGAACATCAAACAAAATATTATTAGGGAACATGTTACACACACAAATAAGAAAATTAACAAGAAAAAGAAAGTTCAAAAGACTAGTAAGGAAAATGTGAGTCAACCATCAAGCAAATCCTCCTCCTCCTAGTCATGTTCATCATATGCCAAGGGTGGGTAACTAGCCAAAGGGACACGAGCAAGTGTCAAACTAGGGGAAGCACCAGGTTCTACACTCTTTGTACGAGATTTATCATTTAAGCTCATGGAAGAGGAAAATAATGTGTTCAAATCATTATGCATCTCTTCTTCTATTTTAGCGATCTCATCATTGTCATCTAGATTAATCACAACAGAAGGATGAATGATAATGTCCAATGATAGGTTTACCTCTTGTTGTGGTTATTGTATTGGATAATTTTCTTGTGATTGTGGAGGAGGGTTGTCATGCATTGGTTCTATCAAGTGCGGATTTTGATTTTCTTTGTTTTTTCCTACTTGTAATTTGTGAGCAAGGGAATGACATCTACACCTATGATCCCTAGCTCATCTATTTCTTTTGGTTTTATTATCAAGTTGTGTTTTGTGAAAGAGCATGTTGATCAACCATAGGTTTTTTGTCTTCCCTAGGGGGAGGAACAAAAGGAACCATGGAAGGCTGGTCAGCCATTTTCCCTTTAATTTTTAAACTTGTTTTATTTGAGGAATGACGACATTTTTATCATTGTCTCGTGATTGTTTGGAGGATGTCAGGGAGGTTTCAATTGTTGGTTGGGCTTGGTTGGTTGGTTTTTGTTCAAATTGAAGCATTGTTTCATCAAGGATAGGAGTGTCAAAAGTGGACGGGGACATGTTGCAGAGAGACAATTCTACTATTTTCTTTGCTTTAAATTTTTGGTAAGCTATGAAAAAGAAGTCTTTACAAGGTGTTATAGGTTCCATGGGTTTAGGCTAAAAGGATTCTAAGGAAAATTTTCCTTTGGAAGACAAAGGGTTAAAGCTACTATGCTAGACAATGAATATTTCATTGTCAAATGAGAACTTTAAGCATTTGTGTATGACCGAAGGGATAACTTTCATTGAGCGAAGCCAAGGATGGCTTAGCCTCAAATGAAACTAGTCCAATTGTGGGATGATGGAGAATGTTACATCTAATGTTTTTGGTTGTATTTGAAATGGAAGGATGATTGATCCTATCATAGGGCAAGCAAAACCATTGTGTGTTTTGATCCATCCTTTCAATTTATCATAATCATCTTGATAAAGATCATGTAATACCAAAAATTCCTTGGTGATCACATTCTCTCCATAGGAAAGATCTATGAGTATACCATTAGTGGGATTTTCATAAATATGACCGGCTTTGTAAAGAGGACCATCAGGGAGATTTGTAAGTATGTCCTTAGAGGAGAAAGTAATATCAATATATTTCTTAGGTTGGCCCTTACAAGGGATAACGTCTATCACAACTACCCTTTCATCCATAGGATTAATAGTAGTAATAAGAGGAATGGGATTGGGATTTTCATCATCCGTATCAACATTCATCACATCACTCTTTTGAGTTTCACTAGCTTTTACAAATGAAACATTATGTTTGGGCATTGGATTAGTGAAAATTTGCAAATTTTGATTTGGAGGGGTAAAAAACTTATTGCCTTGATCATTAACACCTGCAATGGATAGACAACAAAAATTAATGAGGTTTTGCAAAAGATGTTAAAGATGTTTACAATTTTTCATGTATTTTCCATGTTGTCTATGATAATGGCAATAAGCATTGGATTTAAAGTTCAAAGGTAATGGCTTATTAGGATCGGTTAGTTTGACGACAGGTAAGCTAATCATTTATTGTTGTAAAATTTGGAACATTATATTATGAAGGGTGTATAGGAAAGGTATAAACTGTGTTTTCAGATCTCCATAACTATAAGGTACCATGGTGTTAATAGCTGGGTATGTGCAAGATCATGATAGGACAAAAAGTGGCAATATGATGGGTGTTTGTAGGGTATGTGGTTGATGACTTTTTTTAACTCAAAATTGATGAAATGAAAAGGGTTTTTAAAGGATATTCTCAACTTTTCACCAATATAAATTATGCTTTAATTTGAGTTTAATACATAATTATTATTCATTTTCTATTTGAATTATGACTAAAGTCCCGATTGATAGGCTGATTGAAAAATATCTAAAGCTTTCAAATGCTATCACATTTTTGGAATCCAAAACATGCATCACATTCTATGCTTCACATACTATAGGATTAGAAAAAAGAAAATTGAATTTCATGAAGTTTTGATCAAGTTAAGGTGGTCAGACACAAGTTTTTATATTTTTTAAAAGTTGTAATAAAAAAATCATAATTAATTATTTACTTGGAAAACAATTACAAAAAAATATGCATCACATCCGAACATGAGTCCTCTACTTATGTCTAAAATATTAGAATTTTATTGTGGTTAGGGTGGTCAGACAAACACCTACTTCTTATTTTTTCCTTGAAATTTAAGTACTACTGCATTGAAATTTCAAAATTTCACCGAATAGATTTAAAAAGTAAAAAATAAACCTAGTAGTTTTGAAACTACATTCAATTTGCTATAGATTCTATTCTTACATATTTTTGAAATAATATAGATAACTTATTCAATTTTTACGTCAAGTTTCCTAACTCTGATTTTTCTAAATTTTTTGCCACTTAAGGGCCTATTTTTTTCATGATGATCCTGCACATACCTAGCTGCTACTTGGTTTTTCATGGGTTGAGATGGTTGGTGAGGGGGGTTGAACTATAAGAACCCTATTTTTTAAATATTTTCAAATAGTTGAGAATTGTTTTGGTTGGCATGTTCAGACTTCTCAGCTTGGTTAGAAGTGGAATTTTGCATCATGACAACTAACCAAATTCTGATAATCACAAAGGGCAGTACACAAGTGCATAAAGGAGGAAATTTTCATCATGGTGAGTTTGTCCTAAAGTTTAGTTTGCAAGTTTTCTATAAAAATATTTTGAAGGTGTGGGTTAGGAATCTTAGCATCAATATGAGAATAAAGCAATTGATAGAGTGAGATAAAATTAGTTATCTTTTCTTCTTCGTGTTGCTTGCATCTCATCAAATCTTCCAAGGTATTCTTTGGAGTCATATGCACTTGGACATGATTTATAAATGCATCAACTATTTCATTGAATGAATGAATTGAATTGTTTGGTAAAGATGAGAACCATTCCAAGGTAGTGTCTTTTAAGGTTCTAGGAAACATTTTTGCTAGCAGTTTATCATCAAGGACAAAGTCACTACATAAGGCAGTGCAAATATTAACATGGTTAGAAGGATCTCCCTTCCCTCCATATTTCTCAAATCTAGGAATCTCTATTCCCTATGGCATCAGTGTTCATAGGGTCATCCCACAATAATGGGTTACACTTTATGGCCAAACTTGACATTGAAATCAATATTTTCAGAGAAAACTTCACTTTTTGACACTTATATTAGGTAAACTATTAGGAATTTGAAAATGATGTAAACCAGTGATTTGTGAGATTTTGTCTGTAGATTTTAAATGTATTTTTTTTAAAAAAAATTGAAATTAAATTGTATCTTTTTTGCATCTCCCTTGATAACTAGTTTTTAATAGTAAACAACATTTTTCAAAAGTGGTGTGTACTTCAGCTCAGATAAATTTTTTTCTACAAAGGATAAAACTCTAATTATTCTGAATTTAGGTTTGTAACACAAGTATCTAGGGCTTTCATTTTGTTTCATAGCATTTTGTTGAATATTTTTCTTTTAATTAAGTTTTGAAGTCAAAACATTTATAATTTAGACATAGGTGCACTTCGGCTTGCATAAGTTTTTTGGTATGTATTGAAATTCAATTTTTATTTTTTAGTTAAAATGAGGACATCAATACCTAGTGGATATATATTTTTCAAAAAAAATTCCCTCAAATTTACTATTTTTCCACAATGATTTTTCATCTAACTTGACATTCGGTGAAAAACCTATGTACAGTAAAACTAAAAAATGAAATATAAAATAAAAACAAAATATATTAAATTTATAGTTGTTGGAAAGCACGTTTTGATCACTACAACCATCCAACTTGGTTTATCAATTTGAATCCATTCTTAGCTCCTTCCCATGCTTTTATAGTCAAAAAATGCATAAATTTTGAAATGGTGGAGGGGAAGGTGAAAAAACGGGGTTCATTAGAACCCCCCTTCTAATGAAGGAGGTCATTCAAACCCCCTTCATTAGAAGGGGGGTTCATTTGAACCCCCCTTATATGGTGAAAAAGGGGGTTCATTAGAAGGGAGGGGGGTTCATTACAAGGGGGGAGGGTTCATTAGAAGGGGGGGGTTCATTAGAAGGGGGTGGTTCATTCGAACCCCCTTCATTAGAAGGGGTAAACCATTTTAAATTTTTTGATGAGCATTTCTAATTATTCTTCATTCGAAAAATTGTAACCCTCTATTGTGGGTTTACCTCATAATATTTTCAAAGATAGTGGGATGCTTCAAACATAATAGGTAGGTGGTCCATTCTGATTTTGATTTATGGTGAATATTTGTTGTTGCATGGAGGAGATGGTTTGGAAAAGTTGTGTTATGAGAAGTTCAATGTAAGTGGTATGAGGTGGAAGTCAAAGTGGTGATGGATTATATGTAGTGGTAGGGAAAGTGAAGGGAATTCTTATACATGGTATGGTAGAAGAGGATAGAACATACGATGCCACATAGGAATTAGGAACATGCTAACAAGAATAGTCAAGGAAACTAACTTGTCACATTGTTGTTGTGACATGAGGAGTGGTATAAGTAGGAATGAAGGCTACTATTGAGAGAGGATGAGTGTGGGGTCCTCCTTGGCTAACCATAGTGTTTACTTGTTGATATGTATGAGAGGTGGAAGGAACATGTTTTTGATATATCTCAACTATTTTTTTCATAACGTCCAAGCCTTCTTCACTTTCAAACATGCGATGAATGTTTTCTATGGTAGGAATTGTGATGGTTGAAATTTTTTCAAGGCACACTTGATGTTGGAGATGTGTTAAGTCCTCATGAATGTTAATGATTTGTCTTGCAAGATGTGATCAATCTATCTATTAACTTGCATGCTATTGGAAGGAAAAATGTTACTAAAGGTAGTACCCATGCCTAGTGTACTAGTTGCAATACTAGGAGTGGGAGCTTTAGATAACCCAATATCCATAAAGAGTGTATTATCATGGGATAACATGAGTCTTGAACTTCATCTCACTAAGGTATTAGCAATAGGACACCAAACAATCATGCAAAGGTCTCTAAATGTAGATGAATGCAACTGCAATGTAAACTAAGAACAAAAAAATGATGATAGCTAAAATCCTAGAAAGCAACACAAAAATGCAATAACACAAAACTGAAATGAATAAAATGATTTGAAAATGACATAAATTATAGTGTAGAATGTGTAAGTGGACTAAGTTTCCTAGTGTGGTGAATTAGTCCTAGTAGTGATTTTTTTAAGAATTTTCAGAATTTGTAAATGGAATTTTATGCTTTTTAGAATTTTAGATGTAGATATAATATGAAAATGCAGAATGTTTTAAATTTTTAATGAAATGCAATGAAAAAATGTAAGCTATATGAGCTTTTCACTAATGCATTTTTTTTTTAAAACCCTAGGATGCAAATAGAACAATGCAAAACCTATTGCAAGGTTGATGCAAGTTATGCTTGGGATGTAAATGCATTTGAAATCAAAAGTAAAATGTTCTAAAGTCAGGTTCACAAAAATGAACTACAAATTTTTTGTAGGGGCTTTTCTCTTGCACTTCTAGGGTTTCTCACCTAAACAGAGAAATGTATCCCACAAAAACTTGGGGGTTCACTAACAAATAATGCTATTATGATTAAAATATGCCTAAATGGAATGTTATAAATGCAATAAAATGATAAAATATGTTGATTAATAATACAAAATATAAGGAATGCAAGATGTTTAAAAACACATTGTGAGATACAAAAATGACCTAAGAATGCAAGTAAACAATAACATAAATGAATGAAATTGGAGAGGTGCGCCTAGAAGCTAAAATGTGATGCAAAGAGGCTCTAGAATCCTACATAATTTTTTGTTGAAGCCAACTAGGACACTTATGCCAAGTGGGACGACTTAGTCCTATTTCAGGGAGATTTTGTTCAAACATGTTTTAGCCAAATGGGTATGTAGAAATGTAGAAATCATTTTTCAGGCTTGGCAGTGGGACTAATTTGCCATTGATGACAACTTTGTCCACTTTCAACTTTTAGGAATTTTGAGATAGGAATCTATAGCTCTCATTCCACACTCTGGTGCTTGGCAGGTGTCCAATTCTAAATCTGTAGAAATCATGTTGTAAGAGGTCTCCAAGCTTCATTTAGGGTTTTTTTTACTTGAATAACTTTGATGAAATGAAAACACCTTTTAACACCTTTCTCTTTGAAAAATCTGCATACAAGACCTACAAAACACACATGCAAAGAGGGGAAAAAGGGTTAAGGGTTAGTGAATAGGGGTTTTCCTTGGTCAAACCCCAATTTGGTAATCAAACTCTTGAAAATGAAATGAAATAGAAAGAGAATGATGAATGAACAACATGCAATGCTACAACTCACCAAACCCTTGATGTAGAAATCTGAAGATATGCAAGTAGATGGTCCAATGTATGCTTGATAATGCCTTGAATGCTTGAGAATGAGAATTTATCTATGCTAATGTATGAGTGAATTAATTTGGGGTGAAAATGAGAGGAAAACTATTTATTTATACTTGATTTTACAAAATTTCCGAAAAATAACATATCTCAAGCCGACCTCAAGGTTAAGAGACTAATATCCTGCCATAAATTTATTTTGATTTTTGTACCTAGTGGGACTAAGTCACCCTAGGTGGTGACTTGGTCCCACCATGGAAATTTTACTAGGTGTTCAGAATTAAAGTGTATTTAATGATGCTTAATTTAATTATTCTCAAAAATACACTTAAGTAGGTCTGAAAAGTGCATTAAGGGGTCATTTAAACATAAGAAAGGGTCAAATTATTGATGATAATCCTAGAAAAGTGTGAAAGTTTGTTACAAATCTTTACAACACTTTGAAATAGGACTTGGTATGTAATAAAAAAAAATTATTTAGGTGAATTATAATAAAAGGGTCCTAGAAATTTGTGAAAATGTGTTACAACACTTCACAACACTTTTACAAGACATCTTAGAATTATTAATGATATGATTCACAAGGGTCCAAGACCTAATGTGAATGTGTTGACTACATTACAACATTAAAGCTAGGAAAAATCAAGCCAAAATCCATAAGAAAGACCTAAATGAGCGTAAAAATGTCTAAAGCTATATTTTTTGTGACACAAGGAGAATTTGACTTCTTCACCTATTTTCAAAGAACCTAATTTAAGGGCCATTTTCATAGTTAGGGATGCATCAGGAAAAGTTTTATGAGGTGTGATGATGTAAGAAGGTTAAGTGGTTTCCTACAAGTCTAGAAATTTATGGACTTATGAGTAGAATTATGTCACAGATGACTTCAAGTTAGTGCAAATTGTGCATTCTCTTCAAGTATAGAGACATTATCTTTTGAAAAAATAATTTAAGTGCAAGTTAGATAATCAAGGAGTTAGATATATCTTTATTCAACTGAATCTTAAGGCTCATCAAAGGTGATGGTTAAATTTGATATCTGACTAATTTTGGGATCAACTATATAAAGGGAAAATAAAACATACTTGTTGATGCATTAAGTCACAAAAGAAACATCTTAGTGGTTTCCTCAATTCATTCCAATATTCAAGAACATGTGTTGATAATTTTTACAAGCAATAAATTATACAAGAAGTTGCATGTAGTGACATGCAATGATGAGTCAATAGGCGGAGTACAACACCAAATGGAAGTGACATGTACATAGTGAGGATGAATCAACAATAGAACATCAATGCCACCATTGGGTATATGTCATAGAAGATGTAGAAAAGTTTGTGTAGAGTTGGATATATGTCATAGCAGATGCAAACAATGTATTTCTTCTATGTGTAGATATGTATATATGTCATAGTAGATACAAACACGATTGATGCATAGTGTTATGTAGTTGTCACAAAATGAAAAGCATAAATGTAGTAGTATCGATTGTAACAAACAATATAGTATTTTGTGGACAACACCATATAGAAGATTGAAATAATACAACCCTTTCAACAACATGTTTTAAGAAATGAAACAATATAGCCCAAGGAGAAGAATTCCTTATTGAAGGAAACATAAAATGTACAACACTAGCTATTTTATTGCATTGCAACCATAGCCAGAAAGTAGAAGCCATAAATGAAAGAATATTGGTTTTAGTAACAATATTCACAAAAGAGAAAAAATCACACTAAGTAATCTATGGAAAATGCAACAATATATTAACATAAAGTGTATAACATTAACTATTTTAGTTCATTGCAAACACATCCACAAAATGGAAACCATAAATCAAACAATATTGGTCTCAACAGGGAGTGAGATGGGAAAACCCACAAAAGTAAAAAATTCACAGCAAGAAAGCTATGCAAAAGTTGTATTCTAAGTGTTATATGGAACATTGATGCCACCATTGATTAGAGGAATGGACAATATATTATGTCAAAAAGGTAATACAATTATCTGAATGCTTAGAGTATCATTGAAATGTCAAATAAGTGTATTTATATAAGCCATGAAAATTCTTAAGAATAAAGAGATGATTGCATACACACAATTCTATTGAAGATTGATACAAAGATTTGAAACTATATTTTTCTATTTTATTTCTAATCATTGTCAAATGTCATTTAAAAAAATTACTTCCTCAAAATTCTCATAATGCAATTTGAAAACTAAACCTGCAGCAAGGATGACCTCATAGAAGATCTAATGTTGCGAAAAGATCCATAGTATTGATGAATATAAGCTAAGATAAAAGATCATTCAGTAAGACATTGCTATCTTATGTGAAATAGAATTTGTTTGTTTCAAGTATGGTCTACAAAAAAATGAAAGGAAGTGTGAGGTTTAGTGCAATGAATATGTGTCATTGGTAGATAATATGTAAAGTAGGAAAAATAAAGAGCTCTATAATTTATAAAAAATAATATGCAATGCATGTGCAATAAAAGGAATTAAATAAATAAGATGTAGCATGAAAAGAAGAAAAGAAGGCTTGCTCTCCACCTTATCATATTGGGTCATGCATCCGCATGGGCTATCCCCAAACCCCCGAGCAAGAACATACATTTCCCACCATTATGATTAATGGTGAAACCAATGTTTTAACACTTGAAATTTTTTGCTTAATATATGTTGTTTCTACATATTTGATTGTGTGTGATTTTGTCCATCCACAAATGAAAACATAATCAAATATGCAGTAATTTAACAAATTTTAAGCATTATGGATTGTTGAAATATCATAACATTAACTTGGAAATTTTATCTAGTTACAACCAGTCTTTTGCATTTTGAAAAATATATATAGTTGTATTATTTATGACAAATAATTTGACATGTAGTTGTGAAATAAAAGATAGAATAAAGGAAATATACCCTTACCTTCTATCTAAATAGAATGTAATCAGAGCTTGTAGACCATGCCAATCATGTGATTACAAAGATATTTAGTATTGTGGAGGTGTGTATCTATAGTTCACAATGTTTGCAATCTAAAATGGTTTCAATGAAATATATAGTTAGACACAAGGAAAATTTGAAGTTTAGTGTAGTGAACATGTGTCATTGGTACAAAATATCTAAATCGGGAGATATAAAGAGCTCTATAGTTTATAAAAAATAATATCCAATGTATCTATAATAGAACAGGTCATATAAACAAGATGCAAGCAGACCTTGTGTAGAGAGTAGGAGACAATATATGTACAATTATAACCTCCATATAATTCTCTTCTAGCAGCTGACAATTTTGTTCAGCTGAAATTAGTGTTATCCATTTTTAAAAATATATATATAGTTGTAGCATTTGTCACAAAAAATTTCAGATGTAGTTGTGAAAGAAGAGATTGAATAAAGTAGATACAACCTTACCTTGTATATAAATTGAATGTAGTTGAAACTCAGACACCATGGAAAAATTGTGACCATGAAGCTATTAATAATTGTTAAGATCTATAGTTACAGCTGAAAATGTTTGCAATCTAAATTTGTTAGAATCTGATATAGTTATACACAAATGGTTCAAAGGTGATAGCTCTAGAAGTGGCATTATTGAGCAAAGGAGAGGAAGGTATTGAGTGAAAAATTAAATATAAATAATATTTGGTCAAGATAGGAATAGGAAGGAATCCACATTTGTTGTTGAAAGCAAGGGGAAATGTAGGGAAAGAATTGAATAGCAAGTTCTCTTAATAATCACTATAGAAATAAAACCCTGGCTATCTTGGTAGAAGTGATTGAAACTTCACTATGGAGGGAACAAGAAGGAAGGAAAATTAGGAATGGTGGGAATTCTAAATTCATTGAAATGAAATGGAAAAGGACAAGTGGTATAGTTACCATTAAGAATAGAAACATTTCATCAAGATGGGAATGTAGATAATTCTTGGAAGCGATCCTCTTCTTTGATTCCATGTGCATTGTATTTGTTGAAATGCAGCCTAAAGTATCTATCAAAAGAGAAAGATGGATCTATGCATATTCCTCTTATTTATTTAACACGAGAGAGAGCTATGAACATTAGTCCTTGTCTTTCTTTAGTTCCAATATCTATTGTAGCTCTCTCTAGTGTCAAGCCTTGAGATTTATGTATTGTTAACATCCAAGCCATTGTCAAGGGGAGATACCTTCAATTTCCCCATGTGATTGGGGGAATGGGGATGGATCTTGGATTTTCCCAATCCCATGCTAGGCCAATGTAGTTTGGGAAGTCAACAACAACATATTCAGGAAATTGAGGTGGTTTAGCACCCCTACCATATATGATAGCCTTCACTAAACCCAATGATCCATTAACCAAGCCAACCGCCACCCAAATATTTTTTGTCAATATTACTTGCTAGAAAATTGAAAATAACATATCCACTTGAGAATTTTTCATCATCATGTAATCAAGTGTGGTTTGCTAAGAACTTTCAACAACACTAATTTGAATGGGAACATTTAACTATTGAAGCAATTTTCTATTGTGCAAGGAAACCAGCCTATTTTTTGGGAATATGTGGGTAGCTTCATCAAAATCTTGGTTTAGTTAGTCAAAAGCATGGAATTTTTTTGATTCATAAGAGTTTTCCAATTAGACTAGGATGCCTGATAATTTCTAATATTCAAAAGGAGTGTACGAAATTGTTGTGTATCAGATTGTCCATGCTGGTAGAAGATAATGCCAAGCGTGACAACAATATTAAAAGTGTGCCAAGGAGCCAATGTTGTGGAGTGAGAAGCATATATAGGCATGTCCAAAATAGGAGGAAAATGTTCCAAGTCACCCACGAGTATAACAAAGACACCATCAAATGGTTGCATATGTCCAGCAGGGAATGCTTGTCGCAGTCAAATATCTATTTTAAGCAACAACTTGGGCCCCAAGAAGCTCATTTCATCAATTAAGATGTACTTAATATGTTTGAAGTCCTCTTGAAATATGGTCAATGGTTGTCCTTTTAATGGATTCATATCTCTAATTAGTATTTGGAGAGTTGTATGGAATGTGGAGGCATGAATGTTGTAAGCAACCACCCCTGTTGGCACCAAAGCAAGAAAAGGATTCATTCTCTGCTTTGGAAATGTATTTAGTGCTCTTCGGATCTTGTCTATAAGCAATGATTTACCTATGGAAGTAGTTCCTTGAATGATCATACACAAATGTGATGATGAAGATGGTCCAAGATGGTATTGTTCAATGATATTTAGAGCAAGATTTTGTGTAGGAGATAGCTGATGACAAATTGTAGGCACTACCAATGAGCTAAGAGTGCCTTCAATTCTATGTAATTTACTTATTGAAATGAATTTTTCAACAATGCTATGCAGATTCTCTAGAACATGGTGTGTGTCCCACTTGCGATGTAGATCAAAGTCACGTCTGGTCAAAGAAAACATTGTTTATAGCACCAAGCCGAGAAAGCAACTCCCATTAGTATTCATATATGTGAGGAAGATACTGTGCACTATTAGTATCACTATCACCTTCCTCTTCATCGATAGGGGGAGCAATAAATCTATTGACATGATAAGGGTTATAGCCAACAACATTAAATAACCTCTAGTTTTGTGTTATGCTTTCTCTCATGAGGCCTATGCCTTCCTCGAGATTTCAGAAAGGCTTGTATAGTAGCAATTCCAACCATCAAAAAGTTTCAAAGCTATCACTTTTCTATGAGGGGGAAGTATTGAATAGAAGGTAAACAATGATGATAGCAGGTTGTGGTTAGGGATGATAGCCTGCACCTTTGCAATTTTTTCAATATGTATACAGTTGTGTAGATTGAATAAGGGATATTGTCTCCATTTTAGTTGGTCTTTGCATGTAATAATGAATATAACAAATTGCAAGCTCATCACCACTATTAACTATTTTCAAATGGTGAAATGTCTGCCTACTAATGTTCAAAGAGAGGAAATGCCAACTTGAGATGACAAGGGGAAACTTTTGTAGCATATGGCATGTTTCTTGTGCACCAATTGCACGATCTACAACCAAGTTCATCATGAATTTTTGATAGGAAAGTAATGCTTTATCCCCAAATGAATTTGTATTTGCAAGCCTTTGCAAGATATCAATACAAATTTCAATTTTTTTTTAGAGTTTGATGCATATTTGGAAATGTAGTTTAGCACAATTTGTCTAGACAAGACTAGATAACAATCAACATTTTCTCACCAAATTGCAAACATTTCAGGGTTTTGGATATTAACACGTTCATCATTTCTTGCTATCTTATAGGATTTGTTCAATTCACTATCAATCACCAATGTCAATGATGGTTGTGTATTCCAAGGAGCTTTGTACTGACATTGTAATTGGTGGCATTTTTTCCTAAGGCAAGTGTATTGAGTACACTTGGTATGCCTTTACACTA
Organism: Sequoia sempervirens; assembly: GCA_007258455.2. Classification (NCBI taxonomy): domain Eukaryota; kingdom Viridiplantae; phylum Streptophyta; class Pinopsida; order Cupressales; family Cupressaceae; genus Sequoia; species Sequoia sempervirens. Next base: position 489,303,609 of record VDFB02105785.1, on the reverse strand, counting down.
TGTTCAATAGTTGTGCATAATCCAACATTGGATCCATGCAAGAGATTTGTGTAATTTTAAGCAATCATAGGTCCTCCAAAGGTGAGTGGTGGACCCTTGATATTAGTTGATCTGAGGAACAAGGGTTCCATGCTGAAACATAGTGATCAAAGAACTTTTTTACCTATTCAAGCTCATGTGGGTTGCACCAATCAAATATGTCCATATTTAAGGCACCTAGAAGCCACAAAAAATCATGGACATGTGTTAATCCACTATGATGCCACTCATAACTTTACCAGTACTCCTTTGTGTGGAAAATCCTCTCAATAACCTCTTCACAAAAGTTAGTGAATTGCAAGTGCATGCACAAAGCTGTTATATGCGGGTTCTGCACAACATTGTTTGTGAACTGTCTTCGGGAGTATGACATACCTAACTAGGGATGAGGGTCAATCACCTTATCCAAAGTAGGCCATTTTGTGTTTGTAGATATCAAAGTGAAGAAGAGATTCGGTGCACTAAGCTAGTGGATCATTGTCGCAAGATCTTGATGAAACTTTCCCCAATGCAAGCATGTTCCTCTCAAAGATGGACCAAAGAGAACATTTTTTTTCACTATATGGGTGTTTGGGGAATCCTGTAGAAATTGTCACAAAGAAACAATGAACCTTGGGAACCTTTCCTCCAAATTTGTTTTCATAAAAACTAAAGCCGATTGTTGGCTTCAATATCTCATTATCAAATTATAAAGGTAATATCTAAATCTAACATGCCTCCCAAATCTATTATCATTGTATCTCATCAAGTGCAATACATATTCATGTAAGTGAATTTGTATGGTTCTTGGTTGTATGGGAATTGCTATGCCAATGGGGAACAAGATTTGAAAAGCCATGCTTAGTAATCCTTCTATATTATATTCATTGATAGGGCTAGAATTTATCTCAAGCCAAGGCAAATTATTTTGATTAATGTTTGCAATGTGCAAGGAATATCTAATTTCCTGCAATTCTCAAGGATGATTGGGCATCAATGGAATAAATGATGATGAGTCCTTAGGCTCAGCTTCCTCATCAACAACACTTTATAGAGTTTTCATCAATTCAGCTATGTTATGTGTTGGTTTTTTCATTGTGTACAAAATATCAAAGATGCCAATACTTATAGTAGGAAAAAAATTTAAAGAATCACAATCTATTTCAACATCACTATAGTATGGATCATTCTCAATTTTGTATATCAATGCAGCCATGACATTATGTTTTTCAACATGGAAATCATAGTTCATCCCCAAAATGCTAGTTGTTTGTATAATCACCACTTCAAGATCATGTAGACAATGTGGTAACAAAGTTGCAATGGTTGTGATATCTTGAGGGAAGCTTATAGTATGATGACTATATTTGTATTGGCCTCCTCTAGCATGGGTAACTTACAAAATTGGAGCAACTCTAGCTATAAGCAATTCTTCAACTTGAGTAAGCTTTGCAAGGATGGGAGGTTGTGGGCCTAGATCCATCTTTTTCACTAAAATAAATCTATGGAATACATTTTTAGAAGCACAATGCAAACACATGACACCTTCACTAGATGCTCACACTCTCATGCCTACGTAGATTTCCTTGCAAACACTACAATTTTTTAAATTAGACAAAGCATTAATACGTTGATGGAAGGACTTAATTCCAACATGAAAATAATCATTGAACATGCTGCTTGAGCAGTGGGTGACCAATGATGTGGATGGAAAGCAATGATCAACAAGAGTTTGTTGAGTTCTACAACCACCTATTTTGGAGGCGAATTCATTGCAATTCTTGTGTGGAAGCTTGTAAGAAATGGGGGGTGCGGGGATATATAAGTCAACAAGTTTTTCCAGTGATCTTGGCTACAATTTTGATGCACTTGTTTAGACATGCAAGGCCAAGTTAGGTCAATCTATAGTGTCTCTTTGCTGTAAGTATTTGGCTTGACGAGCTAGACAAATCTAGTCTATATGGCACACATAATAAAGTTGGTTTCTTTGGCGTTTTATTGCCTTTTCATGGTCCAGACTTGATGCAAGGTTGGAACTTGAACAAGGCTAAGGACCCTACAATCATAATATGAGGAAAGTAATAAAATTCTTGTAGAAACCAACTTACAAGACAATGGCATAAGTAAAGAAGTCAAGCTAATTGAATATGGTACAAAATAGATAAAGGTAGATAGCAACACTAAAAAACACCCTATGGAAAAAATATAAATTGTATAACATTAACTATTTTACTATGTTCCAAACATTGACATAAAACAAACCCCATAAATGAATGAATATTGGTTTCAACAGTTCCCTAGATGGAAAACTCATAAGACAAAAGAATCAACAATAACAAAGCCATGTACAAAAAATAAAAACCCACACATGCAAAAATTCTTTATTTCAACAATGCCTTATGGTGAACAACCACAACATACATATATAAATATGTATATGTAAATGTATCTATCCATATGCAATGGATTTTCAATGAAGAGTGTAAGGGAATGTATGATGCATTTTTTGAAGGAAAATGTAATAGTGCTCATGCTTATGCCTATGCATTGTCCCTTCCTTTCTTGTACCCTCCATCTAAAATAACTTCACTTCCTTCATTGTATATGCCTATACACATAGACATATACATATGCATACATCACAATGAAGACGAAAAAGTGCTTGCAAACTCCAACTTAAAGAGGAACAATGTAACCAATGAATAGATAGGTAATATAAAATGAAATGCCTACTCTCCACCCTACCATATTGGGTTATGGAGCCCCATGGGCTCTCACCAAACCCCCAAGCAAGAACCTACATTGTCCACCAATATGATCAATGGTTAAACCAATGTTGCTTATTACACCTAATATAGAGCCTTTCATTCTAATAGTTATTTTTTGAGCCTGGAAGGAATAATAGCCAAGAAACCACAATCAACATCATGTATCAAATGCATATCTAGGGATTTGTTTCTTGGAAATATAAAACAATGGAAAAATAAAAAAATAAAAAGCTCGTACGCACACAATTACTTTTTCCAATAGTGATTTATCGACAACAATCAAAGCATACATATATGCAAATGTATTTGTTAATGTATATATACACATGTAATGTATTTTCGATGGAGACTATAATGAATGGAAGGTACAATGCACTCTTTAAAGAGGAGTGTAACACTGCTACTTCTATGGTTGTACATTGTTCCTTCCTTCATTCCATCCTCCATCTAAAAAAACTTCACATTTTTTATTGCGCATGCATATATACATATACAAATACATAAACATATATTATGATGAAGACAAAAATGTGCTTGCAAATACTCAAACACAAAAAAATAAGACGTGCCCTCCACCCTACCATATTCAGTCATGGAGCCCCATGGGCTCTGATAAAACCCTGAGCAAGAACACACATTGTTCACCACTATGATCAATGGTGAAACAAATTTTGGTTATCACAATCAATATAGAACCTATCATTCTAACAATTCATTTTTTGAGGCTGAAAGGAATAATAGCCAAACTGTTGCAACCAACATCATGCATTGGATGCATATGTATGGATTTATTACTTGGAAATATAAAAGCATGTGCCAAAAAAAAAAAAACCCACACATGCACCAATTCTTTTTTCAATGGTGTGTTATGGAGAATAACCAAACCATACATATATACATATGTATATGTAAATGTATCTATGCATATGCAATGCATTTTGATGGAGACTACAAGGAATGGAAGGTACAATACACTCTTTAAAGGAGAGTGTAACCTTGTTTCTGCTTATGGTTATGCATCATGCATTCCTTCATTTGAGCCTCCATCTAAAAAAACTACACTTTGTTGATTGCACATACATATATACATATACATATGCATATGCATATGCATATATTACGATGAAGACAATGAAGTGATTGCAAACATCAATGCAAAGAACCACAGTGCAACTAAACAACAAATAGAAAATATGAAATGAAACACAACAAAATGAGGCCTACTCTCCACCCTACCATATTGGGTCATGGAGCTGCATGGGTGCTCACCAAACCCCCGAGCAAGAACATACATTGTCCACCACTTTGATTAATGGTGAAACCAATATTTCTTATCACAATTAATATACAGCCTATCATTCCAACAACTCCTTTTTCGAGGTTGAAAGAAATAATAATTAAAAAGGTACACTTAACAAATATGCCAACAAATACAATCTAGCATCATGCATTAGATGCAAACGTAGGAATATGTTGTTTGGAAATATACACACTAAAAAAGTACATGTAGAAATGTATGTACATGGCATTAGATGTAGATAATATTCGTATATTTGTTTTCACTATTCTTATTAAAAGTTAGATGTATAATTTAGAAACAAGGCTTAAAAAAACAATACTCAAAGTTGCAAGAATTAACTTTGAAGCTAATTGCAAGCTATTGCTATCAGATCTATCTCCAATTTCACTTATCATGCAAGACTCTCTAGAGATAATTTTTGTACTACCTTGAATGCAAAATAACCATGGCCAATTGTGACTTTGGATGTTTTTTATAATTTCTATTTTGTGGACATTTTTTTATTTTTCCTTTTCTAGAGTGCTTCTCATATCAAAAGACCTTTCCTTTTAGCTATTTTTTCTTTGTTACTCATTTAACTAGTTATAAACTTTTTTGATTGCACATGCATATATACAAATACATATACATATGCATATATTACGATGAAGACAATAAGGTGATTTCATTTACACCAATGTAAAGACCAACATTGTAGTTGAATAGAAAATAGCAAATATGAAATAAAACACAACAAAACAAGACCTACTCTCCAACCTACTAGATTGGGTCATGGAACCCTATGGGCTCTCACCAAACCCTTGAGCAAGAACATACATTTTCCACCACTTTGATCAATGGTGGAACCAATCTTTCTTATCACACTTAATATACAACCTATCATTCCAACAACTCCTTTTTGAGGATAAAAGAAATAACAACTAAAAATGCACACTTAAGAAATATAATCCAACATCATCCATTAGATGCATATGTATGAATTTTTTGTTTGGAAATATACACACTAAAAAGGTGCATGTAGAGATGTATGTACATGGCATTAGATGTAGAAAATACACATATATAGATGAATGGAAATGTATAGTTATGGATATGTGTTGGTACGTGTGTTGGAAAGGGCGATCGAACTTCAACCTTGAAAGAAGCTCGCAATCCTGGCTCATAGCTTTGATAGCAGGTAAAGCCATAGAAGAACATCCAACAATGCCTTATTGAATATTGCAAATACTTTTGCCACCTCTTCTAACGTTTTAAATGGCAGGTGTTGGCACAACCATCACCATTACATATACCATACAACAATTAATGCTAATCCCAAGAGGGTGAGTTTCTATGAAGGTGCAAGTTCAACTGCCCATTGTGGAGTTTTTGTCAAGGTGGTTGGAGGTTATTTTCTATTATTTTGGATGGGGCAATGAATCCAAAAGCAATACAAACGTCTTGGTAATGGCACTATTATTCAAAGAAATGGACAATGTATGTCATAGCTAAAGCAAACAAGCCTATATTGTTTCATTTTTTGAGAAGGTTGTGTGGAGAAAAGAGTATATTTCTAAATGGGTTTGTTACTGTGAATATTTGTGGCTTTCTCTATATGGAATCCATTTTGTGGCTATGTTTGCAATGGAATAAAATTATTAATGTTATACAGTGCACAATTTTGGATAAGGAATTATTGGCTATCATTCTTTGGTTTTACCTTGTTGTTCATGATAGTTGTGAATGAGATGGAAATACTTCTTTGAAGTGAAAGTGTTATCATTAGCTGTGGAATTTTTGTGAAGGTGGTTGGAGGTTATTTTGTGTTTTTTGCATGGGGCGATGGTTGCAAAAGTAGTACAAAAGTGTCAGTTGTGATAATTATTTTCCCACTTTTTTGCAGGTGGTGGACAAAGAAGGGAGCAAAGAGAAAACAAGCAAGAAGAGGTGCATACATATCTACACCGAGGAAGAGAAAAAAAGAAGACTACAAGCAATGCCTTATGGATAGCAACATAAATTGTATAAGGAGGAGGGTAAGGTTCTCTGAGGGTGCAAGTTCGATCAAGCATTGTCCAAATTCTATCAAGGTGGTTTGAGGTTATCTTGTTCTTTTTGCATGGGGCGATGATTGCAAAAGAAAAAGAAAAGTATAATATGTAATAATTTTTTTCTCATTTTGTGTAGGTAAGCTAGCAGGAAGAGGTGTGTTTGAAGCAAGCGGGAAGAGATGCATATCAAAAAAAACCTTTGCGATATTGTTTCATTTGTGGTTTGTGGTTTGTGGTTTGTGGCAAGCTATATTGATTGATTTCCTATAAGATACTATTGATTGTTTGAAATTTTGATAAGCTTCTATTGAGAAAAAACTACACAATTTGTAAAAAAAAATATTGTTTCATTTATGGTTCACATTTTGACTATGGTTTTTCATGGGTTTGTGGTTATTTTTTGCAAGCTTTCATAAACAAGCGAGTGTGGAGAAATCTAGTATGAAGACGTGATGAGTGTTAAAGTTGTGAAACAAGCACAAAACCATGAGCCATAGGATCAAACACAAACAAAACACCTTCCATGCAAGAGATCTGCAAAACAAATGTGCAATTATCTTCAACAATAAAAAGCTACAGAAGAGAGAAAACTTTCAAGAAGATATGAAAGCTATAGATATTCTCCTATTAATAATTACAATGAGATCAATCCTTATAAAAGGAGATCAAGAAACCCTAGAGAAAATCCTAAAGGGAAACCCTAGTGTGCACACTTAATAATTAATAAATAATTAATTATTAATGTTCCTAAGTTTAGCTTAAGTAACTAAAGTGATAAGTGACTGAATTAATTAACCAATATGATTAAATTAATTAAGTAAAACAACTTATTACTCTAACACACCCCTTAAGATGAACTTAGGAAGTAGCTAAAACACTAAGGAAAAGATGTATGAAAGCAAACATGGGTCCCGAAAAACAAGGCCAAGAAGGTACCCATGTACAAACAAAAGATCTCTATAAAGCGAGAAATAGAGAAAACCTCATGGGAAAAACTCTACTCCAAGAAGAGATCAAAGGTGATTGAAGGACTGAAAAGCCTCCAAATCAAGGAAATGTCTTGAAAAAGAACATGTAGAACATCATAGAAGCATGAAGAAGCTACAAACTTTGTCAAAAGATGACTGCTACGGTGCTGAAGAACCTCCTCTAAAGATAGAATGATCAGGATCAAGAAGACAAGAAACTGCATGAGTACCCCCAACGACACTACTCGAATCCGATGGAAAACAAAGGCAAAACATTAGGAATGAAGATAAAAATGGCACAAGTACCAATAGTCTAAAAAACACTGATCAACTAAAGATGAAAGATTCCTTCCAAGGTGAAACCAAGGAAGCATTAGCATGAACAGTACAATATCCCCCCATAATGCTGACTGGGAGAGCCTGATAGATCCACTAAAATGCTATGTAACACCCTATAGTGCATGAAGGAGAAGAAACAACATCTGAAAGTGCGCAAGAAAGCACCTGCAATTGAAAAAGTGGTGTGCAAAACAAAGCACACATGCATGAGGCTGGAATCATATGGATCTACTGTCGTCGTGGAGGGACACTCACTGGAAAAAGGTGTGATGGAAAAAATAAAGGCACTACACAACCCCCCCATGGCACTTTATAATACAGTGCAAGTACAAAATATGGCACAACCTTATGTGCAAAATCCCCAAAATACATGTACAATAGTGTGGCACTTTATCTCAGTGCCTTTACATATAAGATTGCTTACAAATGATGCTCAAAATGCCCAAAAAGGACAAAGAACTAGAAATACATGAAGAACAACCAAAAATGAAGCATCCCATGCAAACAAGAAGTTCCCAAGAGCTAATATGTCTAGGTAATCCACTAGAGTGTGAAAACACAAAAACCTAAATAAAATTTACTTGAAAAACAATATGGAAAAATTGCATAAATGGAACTAAAGAGCTCTGAAAGATGGTTCCAACACCCCTGAGAACACGAAAAATAGAGAAACTGGTCAAAAGTTACGAGCTCAAGACTAAAAATAGCTCCTTTGAATTTAACTAGCTATAGAATGCACCAACAGATAAATGAAGTGATGATACCCACACCACTAGAAATTTGACGAAAGCAGCTTTCCGATGATATCTCATTTTCCAAAAAACGATATCGTATGCCCAAGTTATGGCCTCTGGAAGAAAACAACTCCAAAGGGGAACAAAAAACCAGTGTTGGATTAAATTTGACGGTCATACGACCATCATAGCAAAAATCCATGCCTAAATTTGACAGCCAAATGGCCATCGACACACATGCATAACTGGACTTATTTTCAAAAAATTGTTTTTTTAATAAAAAAAAAATGTATAGAATTTTTTTTTTTTTAAAATATGGGTGGGGGGGCATGTGGGTCCACCCCCACCAGCCCATTGCGCAGTGCAGGTACGACCTGCAAAGGGATGCGCAGGTATGGACCTGGTCAGTACCCTGCACAGGTGTACTTGCTTGCACAAGCCTTTTAAAAGGCTTTTATTTATTTTTTAAAAAAACTTTTTGCAAAACTTTGTAAAAGCTTTTTTTTTTAAAAATTTACAATGAAAAACAATTGCGAAAATATTTTTATTGCAGAAAAAATAATTTATTTTTTTGACAAATTTTTTTTACCTCAATCTACGTGTAGATGACATATAGGGCCTTACAGGTAAATTTTTTTTGTCTAACGAACAGTTGACGCCAAATATAGATGAGTTTACATTCGATCTGTAGGTTTTTGGCCGCTCCAAACACAACGGTGAGGTCCGTTTGGGCTCAAAATGCTCCAAAAAATTGAACACCCCCTGGATTTGGAAAAAAAACCCTTTCTTCAAACCCTCACAGATCTGACAAATGGAAGCCAAATTTGAAGAAACAAAGGTCGATTTGGACTATTCTGACAGCTCTAGATTAAATGGAGAGGTCTGATTCATGCCAAAATGCTTCTAAAAACTTCCTCCTCCAAAATTTGCAAAGAAAGCAAAGGGGATTCAGATCTAAAGCCTGCAACCCTTGTTGAAGAAGAAAACCTCATAAATCAAGAAGGGGTTCACTGAATCCATGCTCTGATACCATGTTAAAGTTGTGAAACAATCACAAAACCACGAGCCATAGGATCAAACACAAACAAAACACCTTCCACGCAAGAGATCTGTAAAACAAATGTGCAATTATCTTCAACAAGAAAAAGTTACAGAAGAGAGAAAAATTTCAAGAAGATATGAAAGCTATAGATATTCTCCCATTAATAATTACAATGAGATCAATCCTTATAAAAGGAGATCAAGAAACCCTAAAGAAAATCCTAAAGGGAAACCCTAGTGTGCACACTTAATAATTAATTATTAATGTGCCTAAGTTTAGCTTAAGTAACTAAAGTGATAAGTGACTTAATTAATTAACCAATATGATTAAATTAATTAAGTAAAACAACTTATTACTCTAATAATGAGTCTAGTTTATGGTTTAATTTTGGTATAATTTATGATATATTTGTCGAAATTGTCATCAACCTTGATGTTTGAGTGTTGATATTTCCTCAAAAGCATAGAAATTGGGCCTAATTTTATCTCTACAAATCTTTAATGACATTGACATGTTATATGGACTATCTGTGTTAATTCTACATATGGATTAATGAATGTTATTTAAGATAGTTATAGATATGTGATTACTATGTGTACTAATAATTTCATCCACATATGATTTGAGGCCACTAGATTGAGAAGATTTTGCTAGCTGGTCATTCAGCATAACAACTAACAAAGTATTCATGCAAAGGTGAACGAAGGGAAACATTCAAAGAGGTCAATAGTGAGAGATTCCTCATGCAAACTAAATTGTAACTACCTTGTAAATGATCTTTATTGATGTTGAGCGAATATAGGCGTTAGTGTTGTGCGAAATATGAGTTGAGGTAGGCATGTCTGACTAGATTCCATGCATGCATAACTGCCCCTCCACTTTATCTACTTTTCCTAAAGTGGTGTCTTCCCAATTCATGGAGTTGACCGCCTTTCTTAGTTAGTTGATTCTTTTCCTATAAATAATATTTAGATGCTCCTTCTCAGAGGATTGCGTGATATGATGATGTACTTGCATTCTTAGTTTTCAACAATACAGTTTACACTGCTCTATTATACTCATGTTTTCCAATGAATGAGATGAAGTTATAAGTCTGTGCATCTAATTTTACATTAGTTGTAGAGGATACTCATCAAAGGGGGCCCACTTGGTGAGAATTTCATCCTTATATTAGTTTAGTTTATTTATTACTTTATGTTTGGTAACTAGTTAAGAATCTAGCATTGACTATTCCTGCAGTCATTAGAATTCCATTATGTGATTGTTTCTGCAGCCAAAGTAGATAGAGTAGTTTCCTATTTTTTTGCTTAGATTTTCATTTATGCCACACATTTCAGCTTAGCATAGTTGTTGGTTGATGTTCAATACTTATGTTATTTCCTTCTAAGAAATTTACCTTCAACATTATGTTTTTCTTGGTTGTAGAATGAATATGGCTACTTGAGATCCTTAGTGCACATACTGGGCCAACCCATTTCAAGTTCACATCCTTGGGTTAAAAATTTAAATGCACCTTCATGATGATTGAATCATTGTAACAAAGATTTTGGGTTCCCAAAATCTCTCGCTCCTTCTTAGAGTTTTTCACCTAGAAGGAGAGGAAAATGGGACAAAATGACTTTGTTAACATTAGAAGAAATAGAAAGAGGAGTGTGAAGTGTGTGTATGAATGTGTCTAAATGATGGAAACTTAAAAAAAAATCATATTAAGGAATGTATTCTAACCTAATAAGTTCTAGAAAACACAATGTCTATTCAAACAAATTGACTACAAATGTAAGCAATCTCAAATAGAAAATAACCCATTTGAAGATATGAACCTAGAAGCTAGAAGAGGCTAGAATGAGGCTATGAACACCTACATAAGGCACAAAAAATGTACACTATGATTTATTCACCATGTATGGAGAATGAGTCCTATTTTTTCCAAAACGTGTCAGTACCAATTTTGCAGGATTAGGTATCTAGATCTTCAAAAGTCACTGTTGAAGCCTAGAAATGGGACTAATTCACCATCAATGGCGAATGAGTCCTCTTTTGAAAAATAGAGAAATTTGGACAAGATTCTATGACTTAGGATCTACACTTCTGCTTTTGATTTTCCATCAATGGCGAATGAGTCCTCTTTTGGAAAATAGAGAAATCTGGATAGGATTTTGTGACTTAGGATCTGCACTTCTATTTCTGATGAATCCTCAAATCTGAATCTACAAAACTAGACTTTTAGACTCTCTCCAAGCTTGAAATAGGACTTGAAACACCTTGAATGACTTTGATGAGATGTGCACAACTTTCCTCACCTTTGCACTTGATAAATCTACATACACAAACACATGCAAAGGGGAAAAAGTGTTGAGGGTTAGGATATGGGGGTTTGCCTTGGTCAAACCCCTTTAGGTAATTAAACCAAAGTGATGAAATAAAGTGATGAAACATAAAACAATGGAGATGATTACCATGTCATGATGATTTGATCTTGAAATTTTGCAACAATGGAGGAAGATTCAACCATTTAATGCTTCACAAAGCTAACTTGAAGACTTCTAATGAAGAAACCCTAGCTTTCCTAACTTTGATGAGAAGATAGAAGATGAATTAATGATGATAGATGTAAACATGAGTTGTTAGATGTAAAATGAGGATAAAAAACACTTATTTATAAATAATTGTGCCTTAGAATCCTGATTATACCTCATCATAGGCTAACATGTAGTGGAATTAAACTTTAAATTTCACTTTTTCCAACTTAAGGGTCAAAATGGGACCAGATAGGACTCATTTGGAATGCATGGTGATTGTGTCCTACTTGGATGGTACTGATTCACCATGCATGGTGAATCAATCCCACAAGGGTGATTTCAATAGGTCAAAAGCTAGGAGATAAGGAAATAATGTTTAAATTGCAACTTTGTCAGGTATTTGATCAATTAAAGCCTTAGGATGCATAATATGGGCCATTAGGGGAATATTAGTGATGATTTTAATGTCAATTTTGGCTTGGGAAAAATAAATCAATGTGAAAGTGTGATTAAATACTTTTCAACACTAAAATTAGGTCCATATATCCTAGAAGGGCACAAAAATTAATGTGAATGCGCAAGACACATTACAACACTAGTTTATCATTAAATTTAATTCAAGAACCTTCTAGATTGATGTAATAATGTTATTAAACATATTTTATAATGTTGAATTAGGGAGAAATAGGTTAATTAAGTCTAGAAAAGTGTGAAAGTCCTTTACAAGACTTTACAATGCCTTTACAAGATGTTGTTAAAAGCATTTTATTTGATTTGTAAGGGTCCAAGACCTAGTGTGGTGACATAAATGCCTCACAACACTATATTAAGACCTCATTAGGTCCATTTTATCATGAATTAATTCCATGTCAAGCAAAGTGTCCTTTTTTCCATGACACATTTAGCCCCCACTTTAGTGAGAGGATGAACTTACTTCAAACTCACACTAAATTAGACATTCAAGAGAGGTCTTCATATAGAGATGTAGATGAAAAAGAATTAAAATGATCAAAGAAGGTGGCCAATCCCCTATGATCCATGATCCTAAGTCAAACCCCCAAGATACAAAATCATGCAATGGCAAGAATGAATATAATGAAAGACAAGGTAGAAAGGATGTACTCACTTTGGGCTAGCGAAACTTCTTGGTTGTTTGCTAGGTGAGAAAGGCCAAAGGTATAATCACTATGGGGCCACAAAAGTAGTTGTTCATAGGGTGAGAAATACCAAAAAGGTAAGATACATACACTAGTTGGTATGCACTCACAAAGCACAAATTTGGCTATGGGGAAAAGTCATGCCACTAGGTGGGCTTCCCACTCAACCATTTTAAATTTATACCACTTGATAAATTTAACAAGGAGCCACAAGGAAAAATGCTCATAAACAAAAAGGAAAGGTACCATAGTCATGCAAGCTGCATTATGCAAGGTGGTAAGACAAAATGTAAAATGTAAAAGATGTAAAGTAAAATGTGAAAAGTTGTTCAAAGGAGTCTTGTTCAATTCATATAAGGTCGGTCACTTAGGGAACATTGTGTCTAATGTCTCCAAAAGAGGACCAATCAAAGAATAGTATATTCACAACTCAGGGGATGTAGTGCATCACATCAAGCTACCAAGATGAATGTAATATGGTAAGATATATCATACTTATGAAGGACATCACACCCAATGTCATCCACAAAGTGATGAACACATCATATGAATGACAAGGATACACTAGGAACCAAGAATGAAAATGAATTATGGTATTGCCATTGTTGTGAGAAATTGATTTAAAGTAGAAGAAAAGAACATGAGAGTTTATTCAGAAAGGCCTATGCAGAGTCATATGTTTTTAATAAGCTACGCCATTCAAACAAAGGGAGTATATCACATGTGAGTAAATCATAAGACATGTCATTCACATATCAAGCTTGCTCTTATATGTTCATGAAAGGTTAACAAGTAGTCAAAAGATACAACAAAAATTGAAATATAGGGATAAGGCTGTCAAACCCCTTGCCCCTACTTAGGGTAGGACAAAGGTGAGCCTAAAGTGGATGACGGTAAATTGCCCCTTGCAAGGCATGCAAAACATGTAATAGTGAGAATACTATGATCCTACAACTATTATATGGAAATGAGCATCAACTAATGTTATTTATGTATTGATTTAGGATGTAACAAGGGTAAAGGTTTCTTGGAAAAATGGTTGGTGATAGTATGGATGTTGAGTGAGGGGTGGTTGGATGGGTTGATGGGTATGAAAGGAAAATCATGAAGACTATGATTTGGAAGAATGAGGCTAGGTATAGTGTGATCTTGCATAGGGTGATGATTAAGGGTTGAATTTGTTTGAGTATCAAAAATGGTGAGGATATGAGAAGAAGGCTTGATTTGGCTATTTTTTTCTCAAAGTTATCATTCTTATGTGCCATAAGAGTGACCCAAGGAGGAAAGCTAATATTTTCATCATATGTCATAATTGGAGTAGGCAAGATAGCTTCATCACTCATAGGAGAGGCATCAATAGAAGGATTACTAGGAGTTTCATGGTTAGTAAGGATTGGACTTTTGTGTTCAAAAAGAGCTTCCCAAATGGGAGAGACATTAGAGAATGAAGAAATAAGTGTATTAGCAGTTTCACCAATGATATCTTCTAATGCTAAACTATCTTCTTCCTAGGTAGAGAAGATATTAGGAGAATAAAATGGTTGATTTTCATCTATACTTACATCCTCTTGTCCTATAATGTCTTCTTGAGTAGGATTGTTATAGTTCTTATCTATATCCTCCACACAAATATGTTTGTCATGATCATTCACAATTGTAGCATTTTCACCATTAGGGAGGTGTTGGGAGATGAATGAGGATGCAGTATGGTAAGGGAAATGATTTCATCTTTGTGTGTCATAATGTTTTTGCAAGTGGGAGGAGAAGGAAGACAAGCAAGACTTTCATGATCTTCAATGATTACATCTTCTTTCACTAAGATACCTTCATCACCAATGGGAGAGATATTAGGAGAAGAACAATAATGAGTATCATATTTATCAATTCTTGCATCCTTTTGGAGAAAAGATTTAGTGGATGATTTAGAAGATAGGAATTCATCTAAGGCTTCATTTAACATTGCAAAATAATCACTACTAAAGGGATTGGATGTTCATTGTGTTGTAATTGGTTCTTTTGATGTGTTGTGTGATTTTTAATGGATATTTGCAAGATTTTCCATAATGTAAGATGATCTAAAAGGACTACAAAATATGACTGAAAATGGAACTTCCAAGAGTCTAAATGCCATGAATCTAAATGATGCTCATTCCTAATAAAATAAAATATAAATACTTAGGATGAAATGCAACTTTCCAGAATGCAAACTATAGAACCCCAATCCAAATACCTGCAAAAAACAACAAAGGAACACATTAGAAGATCATATGTAAGTAAGAACAAGGATTCCCCATGGAATTCATTAGCAAAACTCAAAATAGGAAAGAAAACAAGAACAAAATGAAAGAACAAGAAAGTAAGCTAAATCCTATTGAAAGCAATGTAAACTCTTGATCCCATGCGGGAATTGGTGCCAATTTGATGTGAAAATTTTTCCTTTCCCAACTCCAATGATGTGATGAAGATGATTGATGAAGAATGAATATTTTTAGTGATAACTTCAATGGAAATCTATGTTGAAAATCTGCAAAAATCCTAACTATGCTTGGATGAAATGGATGAAGATTGCTATAAATTTGAGTATAGTAAATTTACTCAAGTTGTGATTGAACTAAAAATGACTATAATAATTGTACTTGGATTGTGGATGATGAAATGAGGAATAATCCCTCTTATTTATAGAATATCAAGTTGGAAGAATTCCCAAAAGAGAGAAATGTGGGACTAAGAAACAACCAATGTAAAGATGCCACTTGTCAACATGTGAATGGATGAGGGATGTGCAAGTTTTAAAGAATGTGTCAATAAATGCAATTAGGTGGAATTTGAAATTGTTGAAATGACAGGTAAGAGGGAAAGAAAATGCATTGAATGCCACTTAGCTCAAGGAAAAATGACTTATTAGGTGGAGTAAATGCTTTGTTGGAAGGACAAAGTTGACTTGGATTTTGAATTCAAATTTCAGGAATATTCCTTTATTATGCCTTTTGAGAGAAAATAGAGATTTAATAAATGAATTAAATCTATTTTCATGTGCAAGTTGCAAAAACTAGAGGATGGGACATGGATTAGGATTAAATTAATTAAGGGTTAATTAATTTAATGAGGATTAAAATGATTTGACATATTGATTTAGATTTATGAGTTTATTTAAATAAAATATGAGAAGAATATGATAAAATGATTAATTAAATAAGGACTTTTGATTTATTTAATTAAAAGAGATGATGTTAGATTAAACTAAAAAAGGTTTTAATTTATTTAATTTAATAGATAGACTTTAGAGATTTAATAAAATAAAATGAATTATTTAATTAAATATGGACATAGGGTTAATTAGATCAAGTAAATTGGGGTATGTGCAGGATCATGATGGGCCAAAAAGTGGCGATATGATGGGTATGTGTAGGGTATGTGGCTGATGACTTTTTTTCTTCCCAAAATTGATGAAAAACAAAAGGGTTTTAAAGGAGATTCTCAGCTTTCCACCAATATAAATTATGCTTTAATTTGAATTTAATAAATAATTATTATTCATTTTCTATTTGAATTATGACTAAAGTCTTGATTGATAGGTTGATTGAAAAACATCTATTGCTTTCAAACGGTATCACATTTTTTGAATCCAAAACATGCATAGCATTCTATGCTTTGCATACTATAGGATTAAAAAAAAGAAAATTGATTTTCATAAAGTTTTGACCAAGTTAAGGTGGTTAGACATACAAGTTTTTTATATTTTTGAAAAGTTGTAATAAAAAAAATGATAATTAATTATTCACTTAGAAAAAAAGTGCCAAAAAATATGCATCACATCCGAACATGAGTCCTCTATTTATATCTAAAATCTTATAAAAAATATTATCATTTTATTGTGGTTAGGGTAGTCAGACAGACACCTACTTCTTATTTTTTCCTGAAATTTAAGTAACATTGAAATTTCATATTTTCACCAAATAGATTTTTTTTTTTTAATAAATAAACCTAGTAGTTTAGAAACTACATTCAATTTGCTACAAATTCTATTCTTACATATTTTTGAAATAATATAGATTTATTATTCAAATTTTTATGTCAAGTTGCCTAACTCTATTTTTTCTAAATTTTTTGCCACTTAAGGGCCTATTTTTTCCATGATGATCCTACATATACCCATTGATTTAATTAACAAGAAAGAATGAATTAATTAGATAAGATGATTTGTTTAATTACAAGATGAGAATTGATGAATTTAATCACATAAGGGTATCTAATTAAATGGTTAGATCGAGGGATAATTTAGGATGAAATGGTGTAAGTAGTCAGGATCATACGTGCAATGCTAATCAATATATTTTCCATGTCTACATTTTTTCCCTCTTTGAAGCAGTGCACTTGATCATTGTGTTGTTTCAAAGAATAAATTGTCTCGATCGAAAGCCAAAAAAAAATTGATTCCAAAATTTTCCCCACTGCTGCCCCGTTGAGGGAAATTATGCTAGCTAATATATTTCCCCTTGAGAGATCAAACGAAAGTTCCAATTTTTTGAGTGATCTCATGAAAAAAAGATGAAAAGATGGCCGAGAGGCCCAAGAGGTCAAAAAATGAGGTAAAACACCAAAAAATGAAGTGAGATGACCTTCAGATAGATGAAAATATGTTCAGGGGACCTAGACCTCTCTTGGATGGCCAAACAGGGTCAAAAAACAAGCTTAAATAGGCCTTATGAGGCCACTTTCAATTCATTTGCACACATAGCCTTTAGAATTCCTTGAGATTTGAGCCTTGATACCCTGATGAGATGGCACAATGACAGCTCCTGATGCACATTTCCAATCGAGTCCGGACATACCAGTGACCTCCCGGCATTGGGGTACCAGTAAGTGACCCTTGAGTTTTGTTTTTCATTTTTCGTGCACATTTATTACTTCCAAACTTAGTTTTCTAGGTGTGGTGATATATAGTGTCGCTCAAAATTTTAAACTGCACTACTCAGTGTTTAAACTAAGCCGCCATCACAAGGTGGATCGCCGCGGTGGAGGTTGGAGTTTGGGAACAAACTTCAAACTCCGATGCATATGTGAAATGCAGTGCTGGATTCTAGACTTTGATGTTGCAATGAAATTTAGAATTATGGTTTGGGATGCTTAAGTAAAGTGCACCACCGTGATGCAATTTGGGACTTGAAGGTGCTAGTGTCAAGGTTTGCAAATTTCAAACTATGATGCCTTCATAGTTTGCAATGCTAGGCTGGTTTATTGAATGCTCAAGATAATTTTTTCCTGATGATTTTAACATGGTGACCTTTCTTGATGTAGAAGGTAGTGAGGAAGTTCTATTCTCGTTAGTATAGATTGCAGGAGATATTCAACTACTTGCGAGATCTGACTGATAGGGAGCATGACTGATTTTGTGAGATGGGGCTATGGTACATTGCCTATGCAACACTTGTGCAAACCCATCTTGACATGATGTTTACACTTGTGGAGAGATGGCACAGTGAGACATCATCCTTTCATCTTCCCATTAGAAATGCCACCATCAGCTTGGAGGACGTGTGGTGCATCCTTAGATTGTTGATACATGGTTGGCGAGTTATTCATGATATGTATGCTGAAAGGGATACTTGCCATGTAGTCTTGGCTATAGAGGATGTGATATATTGTGAGGGCCAGATAGAGCTAGAGCACCACAATATGCTCACAACACCCTTCCAACTAGTGATTACTTCCATCATCTTAGGTCTTGTCACTCTAG
This sequence comes from Sequoia sempervirens, assembly GCA_007258455.2. Lineage (NCBI taxonomy): Eukaryota > Viridiplantae > Streptophyta > Pinopsida > Cupressales > Cupressaceae > Sequoia > Sequoia sempervirens. The sequence goes on along the minus strand of VDFB02105785.1, from coordinate 489,284,997 downwards.
AACGATGAGGCCAGTACTTCAGTCCTAGTCAGGGGCTTTGCTGGGAGTGGATGGATCATGACAGGCCAGTCCATTTTGCATGGGTTATTCTCTTCTTGCCTCCCTCTATAGGGATTTACACGAGTACACATACTTGGACAGTAGGGAACTTGGTGCAGGTGTCATGCTCCATGTGTGGGAATGGGAGCATATCTCTATTCTTCGACCGTAGGTTGTTTCAGTGCCATTCGGGTCTGATGATCTAGTGGTTTGGTATTACAGCGGCGGTGTGTCCTTCACACACATAGGAAAGCATGGGATTGCTCACCAAAGGAGGGTCATTGATGAGATGGTGGTGTTTACATACCTTGGTCAGCCCAGATGGGCTAATGATGTTCAACAACTATTCTTTTCCCACTAGGACTAGATTATGTAGGGGCAAGAGCATACCATGATTAAGAGATACTTGTCAGGACGAGTTCAGTGCCAGTTGGGTGAGATTTAGGATAGGCTAGATGATGAATACGTGGCCATTTTTTCTCACACAATATCATAGGGTGCTTGGGGGTGATACATTCCTACCTCTGAGGCAGTGGACAACTTTAGGCAGCTGGTGCCCCAGCCATGGCCATATGATCATGGGGTAGCGGATCCAAGGGTGACTTAGGCCTACAAAGATGGGTTCTGACCACCTCTACGGTTGACAGTTCTAGGTGCACCCTCTTCTTGACGGAGAACCAGGGGAAGGGGGTTAGGCCAAGGATGAGGAGGTGGCGGTTCTCCAATAGGTCAAGTGGTACAAGACCAACCACCATAGATTCAGATGGATTAGCCTCATGCTGATGTACACATGTAGGACCAGGATCAAGAGCAGTTGGATGTTGGACATGATGGGCACCAGTATCGGGTTACTACATGACCATGAGATAGAGTTGAGGACCAACCTCATGTGCAGCCTCTGCTAGTACAACTAGTAGGTCAGCCAAATTTGAGGGACATCTAGATATTATAGTTGCAGAGCCAGATCCAGGCCTTGACAATAGAGAGGGACTAGGCCCATGCAAAGAGAGATCAGGTGATTTTATAGAGGCATTCCATAGAGTTATAGGTGGCCACAAAGATGGGCCACAAATAGTAGCTAGAGAGTATGGTGGCCTCCTCCTCTCACAGCATAGTGTCTTTTCACTCATACAAGGAGGCTATCAGGGAGGTAAACTATTATCGAATGCATTATCATTAGCTTGTACCTAGAGCAGACCAGGCCCTAGATTTTTCACAGCGGACCAGCCATAGACCGATAGAGGGTCATGGTGACAGAGGTGAGGGTAGTAGGTAGGGGAGTTAGACTACCTTCTTGATCGAGATTTTATTCCTTTTCATTTTATGGGCTCATTTTTGATAGCCTGTAGGGCCTTTTGTACTCATACACACATGTACAGTGAGCCTGATTATTATTTTGTATTATGATAGTCCTTTGATGATATATATATGAGAATATGATGTTGATGTGATATGTCATGTACCATGTTATATATTATAAATTTGTGGATGGTTCTATTTCTATATGTGATGCAATAATGTTATGGTATTATGATGTATGTTATGGATATACTATGTATGGATGCATTTCTTTCTAATGATGTATGCATTATGTTATGGTTATGTGACTAACAAATCTATATTATGCTTCTAATGAATGATGATATATGATATGCATTTGTGATATGTGATATAGATGTTTATGATGGAACATTTCTCTTTTAGTACCTTTTATGTATGCTTTTATGATGGTGTATGATGTAATCTATATGACGATTTATCTATGTTGATGCAAATGTGATGATTTATGCTATGAAATAATTTACTTTTTGATATCTTTTTTGTTATGATGGTGATGATGATATGAATGAAATGATCATGATATGTGGCTATGCAATGATGAATGTATGTGATTTTCCATGTATGATATGCACTTATGACAACATTATATAATGATTTGATGTAATGTTATATATGATATGATATGATATGTTATGCAAGATGGTATGATGATTATGATTTATGATAAGCAAAATGATATGTGAATAATGACCTTATGATGTATAGGTGATGGCCTAATGAATGTTTTTATGATATGTTTTATATGATTATGGATGATATGTATGCACCTAATGTGATGGATTGTTTATAATGCTTATGTTCCTATTATGCTTCATTTGATTATGCACTAGATGGTTATAATGATATGGGATGATTTATGAAATGTTTATGCAAAATGAATGTAATGTGATGATTTATGAGATGTTTAGAATAAAAAATCTATATTATATGATGGTGGGATGCATATGAGAACATCCATGTTTCCTATGCAATATATTGATGATTTGTGGATGCAGGCTTAGTGATGGTGATGATTGACTGTCATAGTACCTTGTTAGCATAAGAAGAAAGAAGGAATGAAAGAAAGAAGATATTCCTAACAAAATATGAGATGATGATGAATATCTACCATGGAGTTGGGATTTTCAAAGGGTCAATTATCTTATTTTTGATAACACACATAAATGCGATGCATCAAGGTATTAAGAACCAAGTTGGTGTGGTATTTAGTGTGATGGATTTTGAATCAACAATTAGATAGGAGTATCCTTGTTCACACCTAACATACAAAAACCTTACTAGGATGCACTTTAGGTATTTCAAACATCTTAGACCAAAACATAGAAATGAAAGCCTTCCTATGTAGTCAACAAGATATCAAAAACACCCTCCATACATACCTAATAAAGCAAGTATTCACCAAGTTATATTACAAGAACGTCCAACAAGTGCAACAAACAAAAGATAATGATCATTCCCTTATTCCTATCTCTCTAAATCCATTCATTGGGGACATCATTGAGAGGTTCTTGGAATGAGCACAATAAGATAAATCAAAAGACAAAGATACAATAAACAAACAAGATGATGTTCTTCAATACTGCTAGCCAAGACTAAACTATGATGATGCCTAATATTGATTTCCATTGTAGGAAGGATGCATCCTAGGACATAACGATATCAAATGTTTTGATATGCGACTAATTGGATGATAGGCTATTGAAAAAAAGAGTTGACCAAATTTCTTACGTACTAACCTAGACTTTGAGACTTTGACATTTTGAGTTTTCACATTTAACCTACTAGACTTGTTTCCGATTCTTTCACCAAATTTTGAGGATGATGATCATTTATTATGGGTGATGTTTATTGTAGGTGAAAGTGAGATGAGATGGATGGATTTTTTGGGTTTTTTGAATGCTTTTGATCTTTTTGAAATGTTTTGAGACTTTTTTTGGTATTTTCGAGATTTTACAAATGTTTTGATTTTATGGATTTTCAAATGTTTTGGGGTTTTCTAAAATTTTGACCAAGAGACTAACCTAAAGAGCTATCCTAGGGGCCTCAAGGGCTGATCAAAAGATTAGCCTTTCCTATGTTATACACGTAGAGACCACACAATTCGATTAACAACTTGACATATTTACAGATGAAGATATACATGATGAAATGTCAGTTTATTATGATGGACTCCTAAAGGAATGACCTAAGTGTCTCAGGAGATGATCAAAGATCAACCTTTCCTACGTTCAAGGATCAGAGACCTGTAGCTCAACAAGACAACTCTGTTTTTGATATTTTTGACTAAATTTTTGACCTGTTTTTAGATTTTGATATGTTTTGAATGTTTTTGTATTTTTTTGGTTTAAGGTCTTCAAGAATATACACAAATACGATCTAATGAAAACATTTCCCCAACATGATGCAATAGACTACTCTAATAAAGGCATGAAAAACTGACCTTAAGGGTGGGCCGAGTAGTACTAGGAGGGATCATGATACGAACATAGGACCAAGCTATGGTGTGGATGTAGATGGAAATATGGAATGCGATGGGTGATAGAAGCTTGATGGATCAATGGAAATCCTGAACAAGCCATGAAGATCCTAGTGGATGGAAAGTACTTATTTACACAAGGCTCCTATTTGCCAGGTTTTCACCAAGGTACTTGTCCAAAGCGCCACCAAAGTCATTTTCACTAGAGGACGATTTTTTCTCTTTACTATTTTTAATCCTTTTTCTAATTTTTTTGTTGTCACCAAGATGCCTATTTGCCAAATTTTCATCAAGGTAACCATTTTTTTAGAACTTTTTCTAAATTTTTGGATTTTTTGGTTCTATACCTTGAAAGATTAGGCATAATTTTTTTTTAGATGGGAGTTATTCATGGGCTCCTATAGAGGCTCCCCTTTGGGTGTTGATAACTGCTATGCCCTTGACTTATAGCTTGTTGTGATAAAAAAATGGTCCCAACCAATTGGGTTCAAATTTTCCTTTATTGTTTGGATTTGGGAAATTCTTCTGATTCTCCTTTAGTACCAGTTCTCCAATTTGGAGATTTTTGTTTACGATATTCTTGTTATAGCTCCTCTTGAGTTTGTTCTGATAGACTTGCAAATTATTTAAACCATCTATACACTGCTCATCTAGTAGCTCTAGCTCATACAGTCTTGATACTCATTATTCATCTATTATGAGGTTTTGTAGTGATATTCTCAATGACAAGAGCTCAATCTCAATGGGTAATACTACCTCTGATCTGTAGACTAGGGAGAAGGGGGTGGTGCCATTGGGTGTGTGAATGTTAGTTTGATAGGCCTAGAAATCTATGCAGATTTGGATGCTCCCATCATTTTTTGAGATAGGAACTAGGTTTGACACCCATTATGGATAGTTGATTGGTCAAATGAATCCTGTGTCTAGTAGCTTCTTCGTTTTGATTTTGACTAGCAGGGTGATTTAAGGATGCATTTTCCTAATTTTTTGTTTAATGGGCTTTCCTTTAGGATATACTACTAGATGATGAACTACAATTTTTGGATCAAGCCCTAGCATGTATGCATAGCTCCATGAAAAATTAACTTGTCTTTCTCTCAAGAAGGCAGCTAGGAGCTCTTGTTCCTCTGATAGTAATGACTCCACATAGAATGTGATGTACGGTGTCTGCTCTATTCCTAGGTTGAATGGATTACACTTTTTGGCTAGGACTGCTAATTTTTCCTGATGGAGAGATTTGAAAGGAAGATTGAATCCCCCATCCTTGGGCACCTTAGAGAGGTTTTCACCATTGGATATATCCTTTCTTTTTACTTTTTTTAGGTTAGAGAGTGCCACAATGTGGTTTTCACTCAAGGACCTAGAGATTATTCTCAGTATATTATTTTTGCAATTGAGGATTGAGTCATTTCCCCATAGTATGCATGTGTATCTAGCTCGATGATAAATCCCACTTTATGATCCCCACATGGAATATTATCATGCAGTCCCATGAATTCCTAGAGCACCTCATCATTTTTTAATGTGTCCAGAATTGGTGGTCCTCATTTGTCATAATCGATGAGTTGCAGGTAGACTAGACTTATTTCATGGTTTTGATTTTTAGACTCATATGATAAGGTGCTAAGCATAAGGAGTGAGGAGTTATCAAAAAGAATAGGTAGGTTGGTTATGGGGTCCTCATCATCACTGCTATTGTAGACATTAGTTATGTCAAATGTGAAATTGTCTATAATGTGGCTAGTGGATACAGGTAGGTGAAGTTCAGCTAGTGTTGGTTCATGGGGAGTCTTTACTGCTTTAACTAGGAGACCTTGTGCATGTATGGTTATTCTTGGAGGGGTACATCTGAGGCCAAGATTTCTCATTTAGGTCTCTAGATGAGGGGTATTAAAATCATGTTGCCTTTTTTTCCAATTCTTTAGTTTCTATCATAGCCCATTGTGAGCATCATTTGCAAACCTTTGTTGTTGTCATCCATTGGTAGATTGGCTTCTAGTCTATTGTCTTGGTATAGGAGGTGGGATGGGTCCTCCTTTGTTACTTCTCAGTCAAGATCTCCCCAACTTCTGAAGTTGGGATAGTCTTTAGTGGATGTTTGGGATGTGAAAGCCTCATTTGGTTGTGTTCATCCTCCTGATCTAGGAGATTGTGGTAACTCTCCTACCACAAAAGAATTCTTGGGAATTGTATAATTTCTTTAAAAATGGTCCTCAATGATGAATTTGATATTAGAGATGGTGGGGATGGTGGGAGTGGTGGGTGTCTCTATCACAGAAGTGGATGTGAGAGTGGCTAGATCAATGTATGGTGTTGATGGGCCTTCATTGGTTCAGGATTTCCATGGATGGTGACCTTTTTTCCTTCATATGTGAATTTGACACATTGATGGAAGGTTGATGCTATTGCTTGTAGTGTGTGGTTCCATGGATGTCCTAGGAGAATGTTATAAGGCAAGTTGAGGTCTAGGACCTAACAAATTGTTTCCATGATAGCTGGACCTACTTGAATAGGGATTTGGATTGTGCCTTGGGACACTCTTTCTTGATCATCGCTCTGATTGTAATACCTTTTCCTTTGTCAATGAAATCCTCTCATATTTTCAGGTTCTTAATGAGCTTGAGGGAACAAATGTTCAAGCCTACACCCCCATCCACTAGGACTCTCTTGACTTTATTTTTCTACAGTAGAAACTCTAAATGGAGTGCATAGTTGTGAGATAGTTGAGCAAGAAAGTCCTGATCGGAGAACGTAAGGAGGTTTGGAGTGATAATGTTTTTAACCATAGCTTGGAATTGTTCTAGATCAAGGACTGTTGAGATGGTGGATGAGGCTAATGCTTCTTCAAGGATCTTTTTATGGGCATATGAAAATTTTAATAACTCAATGATGGAGATTTGTGATGGAGTTCATTTTAGTTGATCAAGGACATTATAACTGTTGGGAATAGATACGTGGTTGGGTGCAGGTGCTCTATTTGGCTTAGATGACCCTGCAATGTCAATTTTATCACCTCTTGTGGTGACTCCATAATTGGTATGGGCTCCTTTGATGGTGATGGTAGCACAATAGTCATCCAGGGATGCAACAACATGGTCGTACACATAATTCACATTTTTGAAGGTACCTTTCCCCTTATCAGCGTTATTGTTCCCTTTATTGTTATGGTTAGGCATCAGATTCGTGTATATTTTAAGATTCACATTTCCTGTTGGTTGTTCCAAATTTATGAATCTTTGATCAATGAGGCCTTGGACTAAGTTCTTTAACCTCATGCAATTGTTAGTGGTGTGCCATTTGATTTTGTGGAAATCACATAGCTGATTTTTGTTGTACCAAGTAGGTTTCACATCTGGTTCTTGGTAATTCTCATAGGTGGGAGCCTTGATGAGGTTTCCATTTATTAGTTTCTTCATGATGACCTCGATTGGTTCCCCAAGAGTAGTGTACTTTCTCTTGGGGGAGTTCTTGTTCCGCTAGGGTGGTCCTCTTTGGTCATTAACATTGTCAATTGCTTATTTGTTGGTTGGTTGGTGTTGTGATACCACATTGGTTTGAGTGTTGTTGGGATCATTGTTTTGTAGTTGTTGGTAGGTTTGGGTGTTTTTCCTTAGAGCACTAATTATGACCTTGACATCAACCACACCATCATTTGTGAATTTTTTTTTCTTTCCCATGTGCGAGGTTTTTCATTGTAACTTGTGGATGGTTGATTGTTTTGTTGCTCAAGATATGTAGGTGATCCTCTAGGTTGTGTCATAAGGGCTCATTCGATGTTGAGCACTTTGGAGATCAATTGGTCATATGTAGTAATTCCTTGCACTTTAAGATGAAAAGCCAAGGTTCCCTCAAGATTGGATATGATGGTGCACACTTGTTGTTCCTCTAGCATGACCCATTTACTCTGATTGGCCTTAGTTCACCATCATTGTAAGAAAGAATCAAATGATTTGTTCTTACCTTGTTTTAGAGCTGATAGTTCCTCTAGACTAACATCCATTCCAATGTTGAATGCATAGTTTTTGATGAATGAATATATGATTTCTTGGAATGTCTTAATGCTTGTAGGTAGGCGAGAAAACCATTCCATGGCCTGGTTGGCCAAACTCCTAGGAAATAGGTGCATCAGATAGGTGTCATCATATGCGACTTCCATGAAATGAACCTAGAATTCCTTGATGTGATCTTCAAGGTTTCCCATCCCATAGTATTTATCAAATTTGGGGATCTCAAAGTTGAGCTTGAAATATGCTCATAAGTTGAATATTATGATGTATTTTAATACCCTTACTCTTATTGCTAATGGCTATTTTATATCTTTGATTAAAGACTTTTTATCTAAAATCGGGTAGTATCCTATAGCAATACATTCTTATATTTCTATAGCTTAACATCTCTATGTGTCTGTATTGATTACCCTGCTTGACCTCCTGAATGACTTATATAATGCATGTGGTTTTTGGATAATGAAATGAATTTAATATGTGATTAATGAATGTGTATCGTGTAATTTTCCATGAATGCTTTCTTTAACTTTTGTTGCCATTTGCATCGTAGGTTTTTGAAGGGAGCATGAACGAGTCAAAGCATAGTAGATCTCAGCCTTGTAGTAAAGTCCATTTCTAGCATGACATCGAGGAATTTGTTCCAACAAAGTCTCTCTGACCGGGTCATTGGGAGGAAATCTAAATGATCATTAATCTAGGAAGAGTGGAATACTAAATTCTCTCTTAATCGTGTTGAACCGATATGCTTTCATTTATGAGAAGTTTGTTCCTCGGTTTCAGGATGCACTTATGTCCACATATTTCTCTATTAGAGTTAGGTAGTTAGTTTCTTTTCTAATATAAATAAGTTCTCCTCTTGCGCGAGTGAGCAATAGAGTGTGTAAGAGTTAGTATTATAATAAGAGACAGTGTTTTGTGTTAATTTTCTTATAAGCAGAATAATCAATGTATCTAATTCCAAGTTTATGAATAAAAGCTAATAAAGTTTTGAGTTCAACTCTTGCTTAAACTAGTTGATGCTTGCTAAGGGGGCCCACTTAGTGAGTATTTGTAGTTAGTTAGTTATTTATTTCATGTTGATTATAAGTTAAATTTCATTCTTGAAAGTTTCAGCGTAAACTCAGTCTTATATTGTTCCTGCAACATTGGGAATCCATCCCTATGTTTGTTCCTATAGCAAAAGGATAGTTCATAGTTTGTTTCTTAGTAATAGTTTTCATGATTTATACTTTGATTAAGTTACGCTTAAGTTAAGAAGACTTTAAATTACATTCCTACAACATAAGTAGAATTCCTTTTAAGCACATGTTTCTGGTAAATTATGCCTGAAACTGGTTCTTAGTGCACATACAGTGCCACTCCATTTCAAGTATATGTTCCCTGGTTTGACAATGTAAATGAACAACCACAGGAAGATGTTAGTCACCTGTTGGAATGTCCAATTACCAAGTTAGGATTTTCTGTGACTTTAATATCCTTTTGTGGAACTGATCATTTTTAGTGCTGTTGTCAGGGATGGTGTGAAGCTAAGAACCTATCATACCCATTGTTAGTAGTAGTTTAGTGTGTTTATTCAAGCATTTTCAAAATTCCTTGGATTGCAGGCATAGAAGAAGAGACGCTCTGGGAAGATTCCTCCCTAACCTTCCATTCATTGATAACAATCCTGAACCAGCTTATAATCTATTTGAGGAAGGAGGAGACCAAGATATCAATCCATTTGTTGAAAACGTGGTTGTTGACTTGCTATTTTCCCTAGCTAATGAAGAACCTCAAGAAAATCCATTTTCTTTGATACTTAATCAAGAAAATATGGTACGTAATCTACCTAATCGACCTCCTACTTTTGAATTCCCCATCGTTGCTCATCAAGATAATGAAAACCTTAAAATATTCCTTCTTCATTACTTCCCAAGTTCTATGGACTAGTTACAGAGGACCCAGACACTTTCTTGTTTGAATTTGACATCCTCTGTCGCAACTATATTACACTTCAGATGCTCACAGGCTGAAGTTGTTTGATGCTACTTTGAAGGAGGGAGCTCTTAGATGGTTTATGAGTTTGGGAAGGGGTGTTGTTGATAGTTGGGAAACCATGCAAACAAAATTTCTTGAGAAATACAAGGAATATTATACAAGTGGTAGTAAGGGTAATGATGTATTTAGAATTCAACAAAAGGAGGATGAAAGCCTAGAAGACTATATCTCAAGATAGACTTAAAGAATGGTTATCACCAAATCAGAATACATGAGGGAGATGAGTGGAAAACAACCTTCAAAACCAATGAGGGTCTATATGAGTGGCTGGTTATGCCATTTGGGTTGTCTAATGCCTCCTCCACATTCATGAGACTCATGAATGAAATCCTCAAAGACTACATTGGCAAATTTTTAGTAGTGTATCTTGATGATATACTAATTTATAGCAAAACAAGAGAAGAGCACCTCAAATAGATAGAGTTGATTTTCAAGAAGCTGCAGGAGGATAAGTTGATGATCAATTTAGAAAAGTGTGAATTCATCAAAATAGAGCTGCTGTACCTTGGATTTGTGCTATCACATGGCAACTTGAAAATGGATAGCAGCAAAGTGGAATCCATCCTCAATTGGCCTACTCCAAAGACAACAACAGAGGTAAGAAGTTTTCATGGTCTTTCTCAATACTATAGGAAGTTCATAGGACAATTTAGTGCTATTTGTGCTCCTATGTTGGATACCATTAAAAGAGGAATGAAGACTAAGTTTGTATGGAATGAGCAAGCTAACAAAAGTTTTGAGTTGTTGAAAGAAAAGATAGCTACCCAACCTATTTTGGTGTTACCAAGCTTTGAGAAGCTATTCACTATTGAGTGTGATGCAAGCAATGTGGCTATTAGAGCTGTTCTCAGTCAAGAGGGTAGAACGGTGGCTTTTCATTCAGAGAAGTTAAGTGAAGCCAAGAAGAAGTATTCTTCTTATGACCTTGAGATGTATGCTTTGGTCTAGGCTCTCAGGAAATGGAGGCACTACTTGCTTCCCAAGGAATTCATAGTGTATTCAGAAAACCAAGCACTTAGTTTCCTGAATTCACAAGAGAAATTGAGTCACAGACACATGAAGTGGGTGGAATACCTACAAGCTTACACTTTCAATATCAAGAAAAAGAAAGGAGTTCTCAATAAGGTGGCAGATGCCTTGAGTAGAAGAGTCCTCACCATTCAAGAAATTCAGTTGAAGAGCATGGGAATAGATCATTTCAAGGATCTATATGCAGATGATGAAGATTTTGCAAACATTTATAAGGTATATGCTGAATACAAGAATCATTTTCATAGTAAATATGCTGAATATACTTTGCAAAGTGATCTTTTGTTTAAAGAGAATCAGTTGTGTGTCCCTAGAGGCTCCATTAGAGAGAATTTGATACAAGAAAAGCATAATGGTGCATTGAGTGGTCCCTTTGGGATCAGAAAGACTCAAGACCTTGTTCAACGGTTCTATTATTGGCCAAGAATGAACCTAGATGTTAGGAGGTATGTGGAGAGTTGTATAGTGTGTCAAAAGGCCAAGGGTACTTCTTCAAATGCGGGCCTATACCAACCACTGCCTATCCCTACTAGGCCATGGGAATGCTTGAGTATGGATTTTGTAGTTGGGTTACCCAAGACAAGATAGGGCATGGACAATGTTTATGTGGTTGTGGATAGATTCAACAAGATGGCTCACTTTGTGCCATGTAAAACAACCAATGATGCCAGTCAAATAGCCTCTCTCTTCTTCAAGGAGATAGTAAGAATCCATGGGTTACCTATAAGCATTGTATCAGACAAAGACACCAAGTTCATGAGCCATTTTTGGAACTCTTTGGCAGAGATTGGGCACTAATTTATCTTTTGGATCTACATACCATCCCTAAACTGATGGTCAGACCGAAGTTGTTAATAGAACTCTTGGAAATCTATTAAGGTGCTTGACCAAGGAGTATGGTCAACAATGGGATTAGTTGATTGGGCAAGTTGAATATGCTTATAATGACACTGTGAACATATCAACAGGGAAGAGTCCCTTTGAGATTGTCTATGGATTACATCCTAGAGGGGTCTATGAGCTAAGATACTTAAAGGATGGAGTCAAGGGAAGTGGATATGCTGATTATTTTGCCTATGCAATGCAGGAGATTCATGATACAGTCAGAAAGACATTGGTAGAAAACACCATGAAGCATAAGACCAAGGTGGATGAGCATAGAAGAGAAGTGTAGTTCAATGTTGGAGACTTGGTGATGGTGCATTTAAAAAAGTCTAGGTTGCAAAAAGGAGTTCCTCACAAGTTGCAGATGAAGAGGATAGGTCCCTATCCTATCTTAGCAAAGTATGGAAACAATGCCTTTAAAGTGCAGCTACTGGATGACAGTGGACTTTACCCTATTTTTAATATTGCAAACCTAGTTCATTTCAAAGGACTACCACTAGACATGGATCAGAACCTCAATGAAGTCATCCAAGATGTGGAAGAACTCAAACTGCCTTCTTCTACAGTCAAACAAGCTGACAGTATACTGGATACTAGGATATACAAGAAGACTAGAACCAAGGAATACAAGGAACATGTGATTAAAAGGCATGGTCAACCTGATGCTGATGTAGTGTGGATCAAGGAATCAGAGTTCAAGAAGTTGGGCATTGATCTCAACTTACTCAATCCAAGGGTGGATTGAACTCTTTTGTTTTGGGGAGGATGGTGCAGGAGCACCTAGGCTAACCTCCATTTTTGTTAATAGTCATTTTTGGCTTGTATCTAACCTTAGCCAAGTCAGAGAGTTTGGGTGTTTATTTTGGACCTTAGAAGGTCTTGCTTGTGTGTGGTCTAGGTGAGTTAGTCACTAGGACTAAAGTCACCTTAGTTTAATCATTGTTGTTAATTTTTGCTTTAATTAGTCTTAAATAGCTTATGTTGGAATGTTGAGCCTTAAATGTGTTCTAAACACATCCTTATTGTTAGAAAGATGCCAAGAGGTAGTTAAGGGGTTGGTTGCTCAGAATCAAGGAGGTAGAGGACCTAAGATTTGGGATGATGGCATAAGGACAAGTTGCAAAAAGTTGTTGCAAAGTTGCATGACAACATTTGTCAGGTTGCATGCAACTTAGTTATCTTAGATCCCCTAAAAGGTAGGAGTGTGGGATCGCCCAACATCCCTAAAAACTTAGCAAATGAAATCTATGTAAGGTGCGGCTCGAATGCAAGATGCTAGAGTTGTTGTAATCAAGTTTTTGGTTTTTGAATATAGAGGAATTCTGCAATTTCTGTGATATACCGATTGTTTTGAGTGACAGTGCTATTCATCGAATTAGATGCTTTGATTTGCTATTATATTTGTGTTCATAGATCATTCTTAGGAATTTTTAATTTTGTAATCAAGTTGCTTTGAGTTGATTTCGTGCTTTGAATTCATAGGTTAAGGTTTTAGAGGGTTTTCTTGTTTTGTATAGTCCAGTCAGTCTTTTCATGGCTCCCCCATAAACTCTAGCCACGAGATCTTCCTAAGATTAGATGGATATGATAGGGGAGCCAATGATATATAAATATTTAGCAGTAGGAGTCATGAAGAGTTGAGCAATTGCATTTAAAACCAAACCCTAGGTGAGTTCCAAATACCCGATTAGAGGTTTGGTAGTGAAAATTTGAAGAACATAGGCAGGGGAAGGAGGTATAGTACGAAACAAGTATGGTTCTAGGTAGGGTTTAGTCACATCTTGACATGCTAGAAGGATTGTGGCCTATCCAATCCATTTGTGTGAGAGAGGAGCAAGAAATCAGTATAACCCTAGTAATTAGGCCTATTAGCCCTATTTGACCTAGATTGTAGGAAGCCAGTGTACGGAGGAGTCAAAGGTCTGAAAGTTGGTAAATATTTTAAAGGAACAAAAAAGGTGTTTGAAAGTGCAATTTTTTTGCTAGGTTGTTTGGAATATTTGGGCAAGAAAGTCAAAAAGGTCACTGTCAAGGACTACAAGGGATTAGGCCTCTTCAAGACCAATTCTTGGAATTGGTAAGAGAAAAGATTTAAGACCATCCCAGATGGAACCTAAAGCATGTGTTTGGCATGTTTCCAGTGTCTCTAACACCCCTACAAGCAGTTCAATGATTTCTGTGATGATGGCACTTAGAGTCTTCTAAGTGTAGAAGAGAGTTTGCAAGTTAAAGTGGTGTCAGTTCTCCAAGGTGAAGCATAAGGAGTGAGACTCTTGGAGAAGAGTTGAAATAGGACTTAGTTAATAATCTAAGCCTAACAAGAACCTAGAAAGGGATCAGGTTCCTGGATGAAGATAGGGAGAAGTCTTCCTAACTAGTTGTGCAAGTAAACCAAGGAACACTTACATCACTAGAGCACTCCCTACACAGTGCAAGAAAAAGAAAAATAGAATATAATCTACAAGTAGGGAAGCAAAGCAAGAATCATCTACTCCTACAACACTTAGTCTTGTAGCCTCCACACTAGAGCCCTCTACTCGAGTACAAACCAAGTTTTTTGTTAGAAAGGAAGAAGGGAAAAGGAAGGTAGGAAAGTCATCTAGGGCAGAACAAACCCCAGAATCTAACCCTCATGCTCAAAAGCGAAAACCTTCTACTCCACTCTTTCCTGCAACACCTTCCCTTGTAGCAGTTTCTCCTATAGCAATGCATGTTTCCACTACAGTATCACCATCATCTTCTCCTATTGAGTCTGAATCCTCTAGATAGGTTTGAAAGAGGAAGGCTACAAAAGTGTCTCCAATAGTTGTTACTTCAAAAACATTTCCAAAAAGAGATTCATCAAGGAAACAATGTAAAGTTACCTCAACCCCCATTCAACCTGAAATTATAGTAATTTCTAAGGAATCTGAAGAATTTAGTCATGATGTTTCTCAGGATGTATCTAAGAATGTTCCACAAAGTCAGTATATTATTCCTGAAGAAGCACAATATGGTAGTGGTAATGGAAGGGGGATGCCAAGTCTTGATGACTTGGCTGAAGTGGCTAGGAAATTTTTGAAAGAAGCACAACCTCTTCCTATACAACAACAGGAATACTTCCTATGGCAAGAGTAAGAACAACTTGGGTAGTCTGAAGTGTCCAATGAAACCCCATTACCCCCTGCAACTTGCTAGGTAATGGTTGTCTATAAAATAACATTGTTGATTGAATATTTGGAGTATCTTAGGACTACATGGTGGCCTGTTACATTTCAAACTTTGAGTTTCCACCATTTACCTAAAACTAAAATTCAACAAAGTCTTTGGGAGGAAGAAAAGAAGAAATTGAAAGGAAAAAATAGGAAATTCAAGAAATGAAAGAGAAAATGGATGAAATGGTGAAAATAATTGGTAAAATTATGGAATGTAGACCACCTCCTAGGGTATATGCAATGTTCCTTAAAGAGAAATTTCTTTGGTTTGAAAACTCTTAGAATTTCAAGAAATTTAGACCCTATTATTCACACAACCAAGGCATTTTATGACGCATATCAGGTAGCACCCAACTGGCTGAAAATTTGCTTATGTGAGTTTTATTTGCATGGTTTGATAATTCCCTCTGAAATAGAGTGGAATCCACTTCTCTATAGTGGTGGCATTCATTTGAGGTCACTCATGTCTTGGGTGGCTAATGAAACTAACTATGGAAGGAAACTAGAGGCTTATGAAGAGGCTGAAAGGAATGAACCTATTCCACTGCGACTTGAAAGTTCAGATCCCCACACAGTTCTGAGAACTTGGCTTACTGTTGCATATGGATTCAATGATCCAACAAAAAGAATGAAAATATTTGATATCAGGAAGCAGGTGTATGATGAGTTCAAAATCCAACCATATTTGTTTTGGAAGCTTTCATCTTCCAGAATTGAAACAAAATGGGAAAAACTAACTATTGGTTTGAGGAAATCTAAGCCTCATAGCCCTCTAAACTTTAAAGCAGCCATCAGAAAGAAAGAGAAGTACATGAAACTTGGTCTCCATAAGAGGTTTGAGTTATGGTTGCCATTGAAATTTTGACCTCCAGTTTTAATGTGGCCACTTTACCCTTATTGGGCTACAGATGTGAATGAGGATTAAAAAACCCATAGGTATGAGAGATGGAAAAATTTTAGAGGTTTCTACTACAAATTTGGAACTTCATTATAGGGCCATACTACTCCCACTAATTTTAGAGACACAACTTGAAAGCTTAATGTTGGAGGACCATCATTGGGATAAGTAGGGGGGAAATGACGAGCTTGAAATATGCTCATAATTTGAATATTATGATGTATTTTAATACCCTTACTCTTATTGCTAATGGTTGTTTTAACTCTTTGATTAAAGACTTTTTATCTAAAATTAGGTAGTATCCTATAGCAATACATTCCTATATTCTTGCAGCTTAACATCTCTATGTGTCTGTATTAATTACCTTGTTAGACCTCCTGAATGACTGATATAATGCATGTGGTTTTTGGATAATGAAATGAATTTAATATGTGATTAATGAATGTGTATTGTGTAATTTTCCACACATGCTTTATTTTACTTTTGTTTCCATGTGCATCGCAGGTTGTTGAAGGGAGCATGAACGAGTTAAAGCACAACATATCTCGGCCTTGTAGTAAAGTCCATTTCTAGCACGACATCGAGGAAGTTGTTCCAGAAAAGACTCTCTGATCTAGTCATTGGGAGGAAATCTAAATGATCATTAATATAGGAAGAGTGGAATACTAAATTCTCTTTGAATCGTGTTGAATAGATATGCTTTCATTTATGAGAAGTTTGTTCCTTAGTTTCAGGATGCACTTATGTCCACGTCTTTCTTTGTTAGAGTTAGGTAGTTAGTTGCTTTTCTAATATAAATAAGTTCTCCTGTGCGAGTGAGTAATAGAGTGTGTAAGAGTTAGTATTATAATAAGACATGGTGTTTTGTGTTAGTTTTCTTATAAGAAGAATAATCAATGTGTTTGATTCCAAGTTTATGAATAAAAGCTGATTAAGTTTTGAGTTCAACTCTTACATAAACTAGTTGATGCTTGCTAAGGGGGCCCACTTAGTGAGTATCTGTAGTTAGTTATTTATTTCTTGTTGATTATAAGTTAGATTTCATTCTTGAAATTTTTAGTGCAAACTTAGTCTTATATTGTTCCTACAGCATTGGGAATACATCCCTGTGTTTGTTCCTGCAACATAAGGCCAGTTCATAGTTTGTTTCTTAGTAATAGTTGTCATGATTTTTGCTTTTATTAAGTTATGCTTAAGTTAAGAAGACTATACATTACATTCTTGCAGCATAAGTAGAATTCCTTTTAAGCACTTTTCTAGTAAATTTTGACTGAAATTGGTTCTTAGTGCACATACAATGCTGCTCCATTTCAAGTATACATTCCCTGGTTTGACAATGTAAATGAACAACCACAGGAAGATGTTAGTCACGTACTGGAATGTCCAATTCGTAGGTTAGGATTTACCATGAGTTTTATATCCTTTTGTGAAACTGATCACTCAAATTCCTTTGGGAATGGTTTCATCACAAGGCTCCTGTCAAATGGATAAGGAGACAAGTTGCTTGGTCTTTTTATGGTTTTCCCTGATTGGATATCAAGTGCTTGTTGTGAAAGTAACTTGATTTGTGCTGCTACATCAATTTGGGGATAAGGGGGTTGGATGGGTGGGTTGTTTGGTGTGTTATTTGAAGGTATATGCACATTCTTCTAAGTTGTGTATGCTTGTACTTGCTAATGTATAAACAATGCTTGTTGTTGGTTTTATTGTTGTTGTGCTAGTATTGCCTATTGCTAAGCTTGTTGTTAAGCTTGTTGTTGCACCAACAATGCTTGTTATTGGGTTGCTAATTGGGTTGGTTCTTGCTACTCTTGGTATTGTTTGAGTGCTTGCTGATATGCTTGTTGTGCTTGATATTGGGCTTGGGCTTGAGTGTGTGCTTGAGCTTGTGCTTGTGCTTGTCCCACTTGTTCTTGAGCTTGTGTTGCTTGTTCTTGAGCTTGTGATTGTGCCTATGCTTGTACCTGTGCAACTTGTTGTTGTTGTTGCAATAAGATTTGGGCTTGAAAAGCCTATTGTGCTTGTTGTGCTTGTAATGTGGCTTGGGATTGTGCAACCTGCTATGCTTGTTGTGCTTGTAATGCGGATTGGGAGGTTTGTGCTACTTGAGAGGCTTGTGCTGCTTGTGTGGCTTGTGCAATGTGGAATTTTTGAATTTGTTGTAGTATATTTTGATAGGTAGCTTGTTGAGTGGCTCGCAATGCAATGTTGTATTAATTTTATGTATCTATGTTTGGTGGTGGTGGTGGAGGTGGATTCAGAATGGTGCTTGTTGTGGTGATGAGAGGCATAGTCATGTTGATGATTGGATTTTGAGTGGTAGATGGTGTGATGGATATGCTTGGTCCTTGCAAGACTATGTTTTGAAGAATGGTTGATGATGTGGTGGTGATGGTTTGCATCATTGGGATAGTTGTCATCGATTGTTGAGATGTTGATGACAAGATATTTTGATTGGTGATTAACAGGTTGATTTGATTTTGTTGGTTGATATTTGGTAAAGGGGGGATCCCTAGACCAAGAGGAGATGGCGAGGGGGAGAGTGGTGGAAATGTGAGTGGCATACTCCCCTGAGATGCAGTGTTAAATATGCCCCTTGGTCCAAATAAGTTACCCTCTCCTTTTGAGGTTATGGGGAGAGGGGTTTGGGGTGTTGTGTGAAAGGATGATGATGACGGGTCATTTAGATCATGAAAGGTGAGAGGGACATATGCATGTAATGGGTTTTTGGGTACGGTTTTCCCCAAGATGGTGTTTGCATCCAAATCTTGATTATTCACAAGGGGGTTTGTTTGTAATGCATTGAGAAATGCACTTCCCTTGTTAACAATGGGTTGAGTTGGAGCAATGGATGTTGTGATTTGGGAGATGTCTTGGGTGATGTTTTCAAATGGAGGTGTAGATGAAATGGGGATGGTGGATGAGATTAGGGGTGTGATTTCAAAAGATGGTTCCAAAATATTACTCACATCAAAATCAGAAGGGAGTTTAGCCCCTTCTTTTACTAATTCAAGTATGTATAGTGAAGGATTGAGTCTCATCATGATGTTGATGATATTATGATTCTCTAGATTTTGAACCATTTCGGTAATTTCCTCATGTGACATCCCAAAGGGATTATTGGTAAGATCCTCCACTTGGCCTTCCTCTTGTGGATTTTGTGATGATGAAGGAAATTTAGTTAGAGGATTGCTAGATCCAACAGGATTCATTTTGGAATTTGTTTGACTTAGGTCACTTGAAGTGGGTGTTTCTTTATTGGATTCCATGTTCTTCTTGTATTGAGATCTAGTTTGAACCATAAAATAAGGATCAATTTTCAAGAATATGGGAGATGAATCTCTAATTCTTTGGATTGATCTAATCTCTAGGCACAAAAGAGAAATTTTAGGATATTTTGAGGGTCAAAGGTGATATGATGGGGATGATGTGAAAGATGGATGATGTGGATGTTTTAACTTTTGAGAAATCTTGAGGGAGTGCTAGACTTTTAAGGACATTTTGGATTCTTTTTGGATTTTTAATTGACCTTGATTTGATTTTTTGGTTTGATTTTTTTTTGGATTATGAACAAATAGACCCTAAGATGTTGGATGATTGTCTAGGAGGTATATTTGCTCAAAGGATGATAATTTGAATATGTGTAGGGAAAAGGATGCATCTACCCACACCTATTCAAACAAGATGATAATTTAAGCAAGCATATGAAGAAGGATGGATCTACATATACCTAGCTAGACAAGATGGTAATTTAACCAAGCATACGAAGAAGGATGCATCTACATATACTGAGCTAGAAAAGATGGTTTGATAATTTGACTAAGCAAATGAAAAAGGATGCATCTACACATACCCAACCAAAGATTATTTGATATTTTGATTCAAATATTTCAAGGATTTTTCTTCAAGGATTGGATGATTTTTTATTTTTTCCAAAAAGCCTAGCATGGAGGATAATTTCAAGATTTTTCAAAAGATGATGGTGAGGTGATTTTGGTTTGATTTTTTGAAAGATGGATGAATGTTTTGATTTTGATCTTAGGATTTACCTAAAAAGACACTTGTTTACTATACCTCGGTATTGAAGAACATGAAATATTTCTAAGGACCTTTTAATGAAGAAGTAGTTCAAACTAAGCATACATTTATGGATTGTTCAAAGGAAGGAGTCTATGGAACCTTGTGAATTTTTTTCTTATTTTTATATGTTGCTTTTGATTGCACTTCCTAATGTATTTCTTGATGACCTTTCAAGTGTGACTCCTAAATTTTTAACTTTTTCTCAAGGACTTTTGCTTTGGAGTTTTGACTTTCTTGGAAATCATGAGGAACTAACACATGTGTGAAAGCCAATTTTGTTATCTTTGCTTAGTGATTTTGTCTTATCACAAACACAATTTTTTGTTTTCAAAATAGATGTCCAATGTCTTAACTTCTTCTCATTCCACAAGGTATGTCATGTGGAACTTTGATGAGATCAAGGCAAGGGTTACCTATTGTTAACTTTAGTAGGAAAATTGAGATATAAATCTAAGTGTTTAGAAACCTCTAAGGATAAATCCCAAGGGAAAGCAATAACACATGTATTTGGTCAAATGCATTTTCCTCCTAAAGGGTTTTAAATTTTGATGATGATGTTAAATGTTCGTTTCCAAATATTTTTGAACAAGAAAAGTGTTTTGTAACTGTTATCAATAGTTTTGCACCTTGCTGAATACAATATTCAACAAACTACTGAAACATGGAAACCTCTTTCAGATGTGGGTGATCTTCACAAAAGAGGAATCTCCAGAGTGAGCTAGTTCTCCGAATGATGAATTCTATTCTAAAACTTTGGGGGGAAAAGGATGAAAAGGTGAACTAAAAATAAATCTGAATCTAACTAATGATGACTAAAACCTCTGATAGAAAACTGAAACCTGTCACTCACAACAATCCCCTCACTATGATGATTCCTACAATCTCACCAATACATGATTTCATCATTAATTCATATGAAGATTTAGAACTTCGAATACAACACATAACCTGAAAACATGAAAACCTATGCAGAAGAACTCATAAAGACATGACATTAAGGTTTCAAACTTGAATACACAAAATATCAAACTGTTGTTACCAGTCTTGAGACAAGAAAGTGGAAAGAAGAACTTTGTTGTATTATTGGAACTGAAAGAGTGTTAATTTGTAAAAGCTGAGTACAATGTTCACAAGCTCAAAAATGAATAGTAGCAGGAACTCTGATTCTGAACTCCTGAGAGAGGAGAGTTGAAAAAACTAAGTCTTTCAAAAGAACTCTCCAGAAAAACCCTAATCTGAGCTTAGAAAAAAGCTCCAGGAAAAAGGCTTCAAAACAAACTCAAAAAACTGCTTTAAAGCAAAAAAAGCACAAAGCTTTTATGATTACACCGTTAAGCCTCTAAAAAGGGAAAATCCTGCTTTAAAAGTTAAAAAAAAAACCTTATCTCTCCAAGATAAGTCTGGAATCTGACCAAGAGGAAAAGTCAATAAAAGATCTGCTAAAAATAGCGAGAAAACATAAAGCAATCTATAGAACATCGCTTTTATGCTTCTGCTTTACAAGATGTAGACTTTTACAATTAATCTTATTTTTGCAATTCAAAGATTGGAAATCTTTTGCAAAAAGAAAATCTCCTTATTTCTCCATTACAATAATTGATTTTCTCAAAAAATCATAAAAATAAAACACATAATCTTCCTCTTATCAAAATTTCTCATTGATTTCTCATAAAACCAATTAAAAATAAAACCCTAAAAAAAAATGGCCCTAGGCATAAGAAATTCATAATTCTCCCTTAATTTCTCTTCACTTCGAACAATACCCTAAGGCATAAACCCATATTTTTCTAAGGAAAAACAATAAGTCTTAAATACACATAAGAATTTTGGCCCTACATATATATTGATTTGGACTTAGGTTTAAATAAGTCATGAGGAAAACATTGTGACTTTCGGCCTCCATTGGAATTCGCCATGTGCTTGATTGAAGATTCTAGACAATATGATGTTTGAATTAGGGTTCGGTCAAAACAGAACCAAACCCTAATTATCACTCATTCTACACTCTCTAGCTTGAAGGAAAGAGACTTTGCTGCCACCATGACTAGGGTTCCAACTGGAAACTTCTATTCGAGCTTCTTCTTTCTAATTTTGTTCACACTCAGCTTGCACAACTCGCAGTAAGTGTTATTGATTTTTTTTCCTCCTCATCCCTTGAGCTTCAGAAGAAAGTGAAGGCCTCACAGGCCACGGCCATGGAATGATTATCTGATGCCTTTTGTCTCTTGTGTTTATTCTCTGTGTTCATCTTCCTTTAAAGCTCGAGCACCAATTTGAGAGCTCGACTCTAGGCCATTGGAAACTCCATGAAGTTCTTTTTGAATGCAGCTATATGCACTCTCTATAATCCCAGACTAGTAAACCACCTCTAGCTACTTCATTCTTAGAGACTAAAAGACTCCTTACTTGTGAATTTCTGGCCATGTTTAGGCTGCACCAAATGTTTGTTATGGAGAACATTATTTGAAGCCTTGAGCTCGACCCACAACAAGAAATTTTCCTTCATGCATATTTGATAATGAATCCCTTCGTGGGTATTTAAAAAAAATGAATGAGAGCTACATTTCCTCCATTTTTGAGCTCGATTCATCACAGGGAACTCACATTTGTTGAAAATTTTTCTATTTAATTCAAGATCTCACATGGGTTATTACTGTAATTGATTTTTCTGCATTTTGAAGCCAACCCTGAAAATGGGTACTCAAAATCTTTAAAAGAAACTGCATTTTCTATATTTTGAGAATGAACACTCATGTGGGTATTTGAAATTTTGAGAGAACTATATTTTCTTCTTTCCTGAGCTCGATTTATCACAGAAATTGTATTTCATTACTTTTCCCTACTGTCTCTTTTGTGGTTATTATGAAAATCATATGAAAGTTGTATTATAATGTTGCTATTTCTCCTTCAGCTCACTTCTTTCATACTGCACTTGATAGGATTTGATTGTTTCAATGCATTACTAATAGTATGCTATACTATTGTAGTTTCTCATATGAGTTACGTCATAGTCAGAGCCACTGACACCCCTCTTTTCTTCTTATAGGTCAACGAAGCTCGAGATGATGAGGTGCACCATTCACCATCAAGCGTCGATAATCAGGCAATGATGACTATATTGTTGCTTATGTGTTTTTTTTTCTGCATCTTCGGTAGTACAATGTACTATTAAAAATATGTTGTCACAGTTATATCCACGGCTTGTGTGGATCTTTGATTTCAATTCTTTCTTTTCAATTGAAAAGAAAATGCATTTGAATGCAATGTTGTAATATCATTCTGATTGTGAAATCAAATGAAGCCTTGTAAAAATATGAGTTCTTTTTCGAAATGAATAAAAGCATCTGAAATGCTATTTTGCTCATGTACTCAATTTTGTATTTCTTTTAAATCTCCAACATCTGAATGGCACTCTGCAACTCTATTCTTCTTAAAAATGCATAACTATTGTTCGATGCATAAAGATAATGTGAAACAACATTTAGAATTCAATCTGTAATTCCACCCTAAGGTGTGATATCATTCAGCCAACTCCTCCATTTGAGTTGAGGCAAAAAATATGTAATAGTAACCAAGAAAAAGTACAACCTTATGGATATGAAAGACTATAATTGTTGAGTCACCACTTGGGCAAGTCTAGCTACACTTATCTTTAGCGAATGGTTAGATGCTTGACCCCACTGGCTCCCCTCCATGGCACTCACTTATATGGGGTAGCCAAGCATCAACACCCATGAAACTCCCATGGAATGCTTTCCATTTCTATGAAAGACCATAAAAGTGTGGGGTACTTCAAAACAACCATTCTTGCACCAACAAATAGATAGTGATTTTGGCCTTTCTACAACAAGGGTTTTAATTTGGACTTTCCATTCGTAGGAGTTGACCCAACATGGTGAGAGACCATTGTTTCCCTTCTCGTCAAAGCCAACCGTGTGATACTGGCCTTTGTTCCAGTACCCACTTTTATATCCTGGCTAGAAATACTCTTGGCTTTAGAGTATTACTAGTTGAGTCATTCCCTTGGGTGAGTACTTTTTCCCCAATGCAGGCCCTCTAAGATAAACAATAGCAAGCAGACATATCTGTAACTCAATCGATTTTTGTTGAGAAACAAAGAGAGAATACAAGGGATAGGTTTCACTTACACTCGCACAATGTTTTGTTCAATTTTAAGCCCAAAATGAAGTGTGAAGGAAATCACTTTATCCGAACCTAAGACCACCAAAAATCCTTTTGATTCTCAAGATCACCGTGAGGTGAGAGAGAAGCATATATATCTTTTCAATGGTGTTAGTTTGAGTAAGAAATCACAAAACAAAGTAGCACATGTTCTTTTTAACCCCACAAAGAAATAATGACTTCTTTTTAAGCACCAAAATAAGTGTGATAATTTTCCTTGTTCATTTATTAAATCCAAAACAAACTCTAGTAATTTTGAGTCCTAATGTTCATTTTAAGCCCTTTTGTAACAAGAATTTAAAGAGTTTTTTTTAGAGCCCAAAATGAAACTAGTGAGTCCTAAGCATGAAAGATAACAAAGTTTTCCTTAAGAGGAATATTGAACCCTATAAGAGTGTTGAACAAACAATAGAGTGTTTAAAAACACTTGGTATCATGAAATGAGGTCATCATTCTTCTTTTCCTCTTCACCTTTGATCAATTCAACCTACAAGAAAATCAGTTAGGTTGTGCAAAAATAGAGGTCAAGAAGGAAGAAAATAGACCAAATAACTAAAATTTGATAAAAAGCATGTATTATAAATAAATTCACTTTCTACTACCCTCTAGTGGTGCAATCCATGAAGGCATTGCAGCTTGAAATTACCAGCAGTGTTGTATAGCACTGCTTACCATTCAGCGTCACTCTATAGCCAAACTAGTGAGCATTAAGGTGCCACTATTTTGGTCAGTGGTGTCGTTTCGATTTTGAAAAGATTCTAGCGAGCGGGATTGATTCAGCGGTGATGTTTGAAAATTTGAATTATGGGCAAGAAGTATGGAATATCGCAATTTGAAATTTTTAGCAGTGCAATATGGCAACACTGAGCTTCTAGCAATGGAGTTTCATGTAGGCATAAAAACAACAAAGAAAACATGAAATTTAGTGAAAAAATGTTATTAGAATTTCATGATTTCCCTCCTTCTAGTGCCAAATGTAGAAACCCAATCCAAATACCTACAAAACACAACAAAGGAACACATTAGAAGATCATATGAAAGTAAGAACAAGGATTCCCCATGAAATCCATTAGCAAAGCTGAAAATAGGAAAGAAAACAAGAATATAATGAAAGAATGAGAAAGTAAGCTAAATCCTATTGTAAGCAATGAAAATTCTTGATCTGATGGGCGAATTGGTCCCAATTTAATGTGAAAATTCCCTTTTCCAATTCCAATGATGTGATGAAAATGATTGATGAAGGATGAATGCTTGTAGTGATGACTTCAATGGAGCTCCATGTTGAAAATATGAAAAAATCCTAACTATGCTTGGATGAAATGGATGAATATTGCAACAAATTTGAGTATAGTAAGTTTACTCAAGTTGTGATTGAACTAAAAATGACTATAATAATTGTACTTGGATTGTGGATGATGAAATGAGGAATAATCCCTCTTATTTATAGAATATTAAGTTGGAAGAATGCCAAAAAGAGAGAAATGTGGGATTAAGAGTCAACCAATGGAAAGATTCCCCTTGTAAACATGTGAATGGATGAGGGATGTGCAAGTTTTGAAGAATGTGTCAATAAATGGAATTAGGTGGAATTTGAAATTGTTGAAATGACAGGTAAGAGGGAAAGAAAATGCATTGAATGCCACTTAGCTCAAGGCAAAATGACTTATTAGGTGGAGTAAATGCTTTGTTGGAAGGACAAAGTTGACTTGGATTTTGAATTCAAATTTTAGGAATATTCCTTTATTATTCCTTTTGAGAGAAAATAGAGATTTAATAAATGAATTAAATCTATTTTCATGTGCAAGTTGCAAATGCTAGAGGATGGGACATGGATTAGGATTAAATTAATTAAGGGTTAATTAATTTAATGAGGATTAAAATGACGTGACATATTGATTTAGATTTATGGGTTTATTTAAATCAAGTATGAGAAGAATATGATAAAAGGATTAATTAAATAAAGACTTTTGATTTATGTAATTAAAAGAGATGATGTTAGATTAAAATAAATAAGGTTTTAATTTATTTAATTTAATAGATAGACTTTAGAGATTTAATCAAATAAAATGAATTATTTAATTAAATATGGACATAGGGTTAATTAGATCAAGTAAATTGATTTAATTAACATGAAAGAAAGAATTAATTAGATAAGATGATTTATTTAATTAAGAGATGAGAATTGATGAATTTAATCACATAAGGGTATCTAATTAAATGGTTAGACCGAGGGATGATTTAGGATGAAATGGTGTTATTAGTTAGGATTAGATGTGTAGTGTTAATCAGTATATTTTCCATGTGTACACAAACAAAGTAGTTGATTGATGCACTAATCTAAAAGATGAAATGTTGTAAATGCAAAAGTGAAATTGAAACAATGCATGAAAAGAGCTAATTGAAGCAAGATATAAAAAAATGTATGCTACAAAAATGTACAACTGACTGATATATATAGGTAAAGGCACTTAACAAAATCCTAAAAACAAATTTCTGAGTTTTGTAAAGTGTTGTTTCAAGGGTCAAAAGGGACTGATTCGCCCAAGGTGGTGAATGAGTCCCAGTATGGACCTTTTTAATGTTTTTTATAAATTTATAACTGATTTTAATGTGTGCCAAGGTGTAGGTCTAAATGAAAAATGCATAATTTCAGAGTTGTTCAATGATGAAAGATGCAAAAATGCAAACTATTATGCACTTTTACCCTTGCAAAAATGAAATCGTAGAATGTAAGCTAACTAATGAAAAATGCAATGCAATAGAGGAAGATTAATGGAATAAAAAATTAGAAAAGAAGGAATTTAAACACCAGGTTCACCAAAATGTAACAAATATTTTTAGTCCCCAAAGTCTATAGCTCATTCTTAGGGGTTTTCACCTAGAAGGAGAGGAAAATAGGCCAAAATAAATTTGTTAACATTAGAAGAAATGGAAAGAGGGGTGTGAAGTGTGTGTATGAATGTGTCTAAATATTGGAAACTTAACAAAAATTTATATTAAGGAATGTATTCTAACTTAATGCAAAAGTGATGGAAAACACAATGTGTATTCAAACAAATTGACTAGGAATGTAAACAATCTGAAAGAGAAAATAACCTAGTTGAAGATATGAACCTAGAAGCTATAATAGGTTGGAATGAGGCTCTAAAAATTTCAAAAATACACCAAAAATTCTCACTAGTATTGATTCGTCATGTATGGCAAATGAGTCTTATTTTTGCTAGAAAGTGTCAGAACAAGTTTCAGGGAATTGGGTATCCAAATCTTAAGAAATCATTGTTCAAGTATAGAAATGGGACTGGTTTTCCATCAATGGTGAATGAGTTCTCTTCTAGAAAATAGAGAAATTTGGACACGATTATGTGACTTAAGATTTGTACTTGTGTTTTTTATGAATCCCCAGATCTGAATGTATAAATCTGGACTTGTAGACTCTCTCCAAGCTTGAAATAGGACTTGAAACATCTTGAATGACTTTGAAGAGATGTGTACACCTTTCCTCACCTTTGCACTTGATAAATCTACATACACAAACATATGCAAAGGGGAAAAACTATTGAAGGTTAGGATATGGGGGCTTGCCTTGGTCAAACCCCTTTAGGTAATTAAACCAAAGTGATGAAATAAAGTAATGAAAAATGAAACAATGGAGATGATTACCTTTTCATGATGATTTTCTCTTGAAATTTTGCAACAATGGAGGAAGATTCATCCATTGAATGCTTTACAAAGGTAACTTGAAGAATTCTAGTGAATAAACCCTAGCTTGCTTGACTTGGATGAGAAGATAGAAGATGAATTAATGATGAGAGATGTAAAAATGAGTTGTTAGATGTAAAATGAGGATAAAAGACCACTTATTTATAGACACTTGTTCCCTAGTATCTTGATTATACCTCATCATAGGCTGACATGTAGTGTCAAATTTAAACTTTAAACTTGACTTTTTCTCACTCAAGGGTCAAAATGGGGCTAGATAGGACTCATTCACTACACATGGTGAATGGGTCCCACCTGGATGGGACTGATTCACCATTCATGGTGAATGGGTCACACAAGGGCCATTTCAACAACTCAGAAGCTAGGAGATAAGGAAATAAGGTTTAAATTGGAACTTTGTCAGGTATTCTATCAATTAAAGCCTTGGGATGCATAATAAAAGTCATTAGGGGCATATTAGTGATGATGTAAATGTCAAATAGGGCTTGGGACACATAAATCAATGTGAAAGTGTGATTAAATGCACTTTTCAACACTATAATTAGGTCCATATAGCCTAGAAGGGCATAAAAACCAATGTGAATGTGCAAGACACATTACAACACTAGTTTACCATTAAATTTAATTCAATACCTTCTAGATTGATGTAATAATGTTATTGAACTTATTTTATAGTGTTGAATTAGGGAGAAATGGGTTAATTAATTTTAGAAAAGCGTTCAAGTCCTTTACAAGAATTTACAACACCTTTACAAGATGTCGTTAAAAGCATGTTATTCGATTTGCAAGGGTCCAAGACCTAGTGTGGATGTAGAAAATGCCTCACAACACTAGATTAAGACCTCATTAAGTCCATTTTATCATGAGTTAATCCCATGTCAAGCAAAGGGTTTTTTTTTCTACAGCACAATGGCTATTCAATTTAGATGTCCAATCTCTGAATCATAGTTGTAAGGGCTTAGTTATTAAATCATTGTAGAAGGCAAACATTTTTGGAACTGTTGTCAGGGATGGTGTCAAACTAGGGAGTTTTTTGGAGTCATTGGTAGTTTTTCTTGTTGTAGTATTTTTGAAAGTTTGTTCATAGTATACCCCTCATTTAGGAAGCAATGATCCCCCTTATTCTTTACCAATTCATTGTGTGAGCTAGCTAATAGTGAGTTGATACCACATGCATAGAGGAAGGAGAATAGATGCTTATGGGAGATTCCTTCCTAACAATCCTAATCCACTCCAACTAGTTGAATATCAGAACTTTCGAGGAGAAGAAGAAAAAGAAGATCCACACCCCTTTTTTTGATGCATTTCTTGATCTGACTAGCTCTAAAGTTTCCTCTGAAGACCAAAACCAACTTGATAATCCCCTTGCTTTAGAACTATGTCAAGTAGACATAGGCGATGCAAATAGAAATAGACCTAACCAACCAAATTTTCCTTTCCCCATTCCTCATTAGAATGAAGTAGACAACCTCAAAAATATCTTTGCTTCAGTCCTTTCCAATTTTTATGGACTTGTCATAGAATATCCTGATACCTTTTTGTTTGAGTTTGACATACTTTGTAAGAGTTATGAATATACCACCAATGCCCATAGGCTTAAGATATTTCCTACCACTCTAAAAGAAGTTGCATTAAGATGGTTCATGAGACTAGACAAAGATACTATGGAGACATGGGATGACATGAAGACAAAATTCCTTAAGAAATACAAGGAGTATAGCAAGGGAAGTGACATGAGAGGAGGTGAAATTTTTAGGATGCAACAAAAGGAAGATGAGACCCTGGAGGATTACATTGCAAGGTTTTTGTTTTTCCTACAAAAATATCCACATCATACACTTAATGAAGACTCACAAAAGCTTATTTTATTAAGAGGAATCAATGACAATTACAATGATTCCTTGGACTTGATGAAAGGAGATATATCCCAAGTTACTTAGGAGGATGTCAAGAAGATATTTCATAACTACTCTAAGAAAACTTCAAAGAAAGGGAGAGCTTACCAATCTTCCATGGGTAATTCATCTACTCATGGACTCTCAAGAATGAAGATTACTCATTTGTTGGAAAAATTCAAGAAAGACATTATAAACAATCTAGCTACCTAGCTGGATGCACTTCAGGTTGAGAAGAAACAAGAGGAGGAAAAGTATTGCCCCCATTGCAGAATAAAGGACTAAAAATGAAATATGGTAGCTAATATTGAAAGCAAGTAGATTGCACCCAAGTTCAAGCCAATTCAGATTGAAGAAGATCAAGTCTACTGCATTACACAAAGGAGGCCTTGGGCTCCAAGCCAAGGTATGCCACCATATCCATTGTCTTTTGTTGGGCCATATTTCAATTCATACCCATCTAGTAACCAATGGAATCCCCCATATCCATCCAACTATGGAGGATATCTACCACAAACTTGGAATAACCCTCCAAATACTTGGCCTAATTATCAAAAATCTCCAACCTAATGGTAGCAACCTTAGGGAAATTTGTAACCACGCCCAAGAAATTAGCAGCAAACAAATCAATGGAGGGGAGGACAACAATTTCCAAACTAGCCCAATAGCTACATGTAGCCACCTTCTTAGCCCCAACAATCTACTATAATGCATCCACTACTAATTCAAGCTCAAATCCACCTAAACCTACTTAGCTTCCAACTCAAGCCACACCCAATCCAAATAACAAACCACAAAAAAAACTTGTATTCTTTGCTAATTAAAATCAATTCTCTGCATATGCTGTGAGTGTGAATGGAATCCACTTGCATTCAGGAACTACTATAACAGCTCCTTCCACACCCATTATCACTAAGCTTCCTATGGAAGAAGATGAGCCTCTGAATACACCCATTCAACTCAATGCACTTAAAAAATCTTGAACCAGTCCCAATCAAGAAGACTAAACAAGAACCACCATTTCCTTAGAGGTTGGAAGTTTCCAAGAAGAAGGAAGAAAAGGACATAAATTTTGGCATTATAGATCAGCTCAAGCATATATGTGTCTAGATACCTCTATTTCAGGCAATAAAAGATGTTTCAATCTATGGCAAGGCAATCAAGGAAGCATTCCTTAAGAAGCTAGGCAAGAGGAAGAAAGACCCCACTATAGTTCATGTGGTGGGATAGATAGCTAACATCATGCTTGAGAAATTGATTGTCCCTAAGTATAATGACCTAGGTAGTCCTGTGGTAGGAGTTGTTATAAATGGGATCTAAATAAAGAATGCTCTAATTGGCTTGGGGGTAGCAATAAATGTAATGACTAAGGATATCCTGCAACAACTAAATGTTGCAAGCATGCGACCTACTCCTACTATCCTACAATTTGCTGATAGTTCTATTATTAATCCTAATGGTATAGTGGAGGATCTTGTGGTGATTCTAGACTCATGGGAATACCCAACAAATTTCATGATTCTTTCTCCTAAATCCACACTATGAAAGTATCCCATTATTCTTAGAAGGCCATGTTTAGCAACAACAAATGCATATATTGGATGCAGGATAGGAGACATGACCATTTTTTAAGGAAATAGCACCAAAAATATTGCTCTTTATCCTCCTACTTAGCCATCCCATGATGAGGATAATCCTGTATGGCCACATGGTGAAAAGGCCAAGGAAGTTAATTCTATGGCACAACTTATGATGTTAGGTAGAAGCTCTTTCATGTAGCTTCCAAATGAAGATGAAGTATTGGCTAACATCATTCAAAATAATTTTGAAGTGGAGGAAGCATCATCTTCTCATTTTGTTGTTCCAAACAAAACACTTATGCCTACTCTTCTTGTAATCGTTCTTCCCATAGACACACTTCTTGGAACCACTCTTCCTGCAACTGCTCTTCCTATAACAGAACTTCCTACAATAATAGGTATGTCCCATACATTTTTTTCATATTAACTCAAGGTACCATGTGCTAATGAAGCATATATGATAGATTCAACTACACAAGTACATGTGTCAGAAAATATTTGAATATTAACAAGAAACTGAATGAAGAACAACAATTGTTGTTGGAAAACTTATTGAAGACCCACCAACATGCATTTGGGTGGGACTATCATGAGATGAAGGGATTGGAACCTAATATTTGCACTCATAGAATTTATATCAAATATTTTTTTACCCCAGATAGACAACCACAAAGAAGAATCAACCCTGCACTAAGAGAAATTGTAAAAGGAGAACTGCAGAAATTGCTAGATGCAGGATTTATCTACCCCATTTTAGAATGCTAGTGGGTGTATCCATTGGTGATTGTGCCCAAGAAAGGAAGGAAATGGAAAGTTTGCATTGATTGTATAGGGAACTTAATGCCACCACCAAAAAGGACCATTTTCCTTTACCCTTCATAGATCAAGTTTTGGACTCACTTGCAGGAAATCAATACTTTTATTTTCTAGATGGATTCAGTGGCTATAACCAGATCCAAATTGTACTTGAAGACCAAGATAACACCACCTTTACTTATCCATGGGGGACCTATTCCTACTTGGCACTCCCATTTGGCTTATGCAATGCACCTGCAACTTTTTAGAGGGTAGTCATTAGAATATTTTTAGACATTTCTCATGATTACATGGAAATTTATATGGATGATTTCACCACCTATGGTGTTGATTTCAATGAAGCATTAGAGAATATTAGGAATGTCCTACAAATATTTGAAGATCACAATCTCTCTTTAAACAGTGAAAAGTGTTTCATGATGATGCAGGAAGGTGTAGTTCTTGGACACTACATCTCTCACAAAGGAATTCAAGTAGACCCTGCAAAGATTGAGGTAATCACAAATCAAACCACACTTGAAAAACAAAAATATGTTAGGATTTTCTTGGGACATGAAGGATATTATAGGCGGTTCATCAAGTATTTCAAAAAAAGAGAAACACCATTGTATACTCTTCTCACTAAAGATGTTGAATTTCAATGGAGAAAAGATTGTGCCAAATCATTTTCTGATCTAAAGACAACTTTGAATCATGCTCCTATACTCAAAGGACCTAATTGAGAGCTTCCTTTTCACATCCATACAAATGCATTAGACTATGCCATAGGATAAATCTTAGGACAAAAAGAGGGAGCTATTGAAAATTCTATTTATTTTGTTAGCAAAAACTTGCAAGGAGCTTAATTCAACTATATAGTGATAGAAAAAGAAATATTGGCAATGATCTATGCCCTGAACAAATTCAGGAACTACATAACAGGCTATAAAATCTTTGTGCACACTGATCATGCAACCATGAGATATTTCATGAATAAACCCTCAATCATAGGTAGGCTAGCAAGATAGCTATTATTGATGTAGAAGTTTGACATAACCATTGTGGATAAACCAAGGAAGGCCAATGTTGTTGTAGATTTTCTTTCAAGGCTAACTACATCAGAAGACAATCAAGTCATAGATGAATCCTTTCTTGATGAGCATCTTTTCTTTTCCAGCATGCAAACAACCTTGTATGTTGACATATCTAATTATATGGTCATAGGGAGAGTTCCTCCTCACTTCTCTCCAAAAGAGAGAAGAGCACTCATTGAAAAATATTTTCCTTTTTCATGGAGTGTTGGATGTTTGTTTTATACTAGACTAGACCATGTCATGAGGAGATGTGTAAGATAAGATGAGACATGATATTTTACATGCATTCCACAATGAACCATTTGGAGCAAATTTTTCAGCCAATAGGACAACA
This sequence comes from Sequoia sempervirens, assembly GCA_007258455.2. Taxonomy (NCBI): domain Eukaryota; kingdom Viridiplantae; phylum Streptophyta; class Pinopsida; order Cupressales; family Cupressaceae; genus Sequoia; species Sequoia sempervirens. The sequence goes on along the minus strand of VDFB02105785.1, from coordinate 489,251,411 downwards.
ATGAAAATCTTGAACATAGCATATTATTGGCCAACACTCCACAAGGATGTAGGAAGGTATACAAGAAAATGTGATTGATATGAGAGGATGGGAAAACCAACCAAATCTAATGAGATTCCACTTTATGCTCTGGTAGTAATCACTCCATTTGATAAATGGGGACTAGATTTTGTAGGACCCATTGATCCTCCATCAAATGGTAAGTCTTATATCTTAGTTTGCACTGATTATGTAACTAAGTGGGTAGAAGTTAAAGCCATGAAGAATGGAAGGGATAATAAGGTTGTTGAATTTATTTATGAGGATATTTTCACAAGGTATGGAGTTCCAAGAGAGATAGTGACTGATCAAGGGGCTCAATTCATATCAACCCTTGTTGCAGCACTATTCAATGAATACCACATAAGACATAGGAAGTATACTCCTTATCACCACTAGGCTAATGGCCAAGTTGAGGTGACTAAAAGGGATACTAAATCCATCCTAACCAAAATAGTGGTTTTTCATAAAAAAAAGATTGGGAAAATAGGTTACCTGAAGTTGTCTAGGCTTGTAGAACAACCTGTAAGACAACTACAGGCTTCACTCCTTTTGAGTTTCTGTATAGAAAAAAATCCATGATTCCCATTGAATTTGAACATAAGAATCTTAGGACTATAGTAGACTTGGGGATGGATATCTCTCAAGCACAAAGAGATAGAATCCTATAGTTGAATGGTTTGGATGAGATGAGGAGAGCATCCTTGCATCACATAGAGGTAGTGTAGAATTAGAGAATCAATTGGCATGATAAATTCATCATAGTGTGTCAAGTATTGGAAAAAGAGTTGACTTATAACATAATTTTTGGGAATCCATGGATTCACGACATGCAAGTGGTGCCTTCAACCTATCACCAATCCTTAAATTTTCAATCAATGGAAAGGAGATCACTATTATTGCTAATTCAGACAGTCCCCAACAATGTAACATGCTTAATGCAGCTCAAGACACTTTTTTACCTCACAAAAAGGAAGAAAATACTCCAACTTCATCAAAAAATGAAAAGCAGTTAAATGTTGTGTCAAAATGGGTTTAGAAGAAGGATCAATCAAAGGATAAAGGTATTGTTGATTATACACCATCAAACAAGGGAAGTCAACTGAATACTTTATCAAAATAGTTTGAGAAGAAGATTCAATTAATAGATAAGGGTATGGTAGAATATTCCATTCAACAATCTTTGAATCTTTCACAATTGTTGCCTTCTCCAAGGACTTATCGACAACCATCATTATCAACACTACAATCATCACAATCCACCACACTATTTGATTGTAAATTTTTAAGGGATAGAACCTTAGAGAGTGAATATGAAGATAAAGTTGTCCTAAATTGGCTATATAAAGATGAGGAAGCATCTACATCAGAAACCCCTAACATTCAAATGGATAATTATAGAAAAGGAAAGACGATCCTAGAGAAAATGGGGTATGAAGGACAAGGTCCCATTGGTAAAAGAAAATAAGATATCATAGAACCAATCCATCCTCTCACACTAACTCCAAATGACAAAATAGGGTTAGGATATAAAGCAGAGACAAAAGAAGAAGCAACTCAGAGGGTTGTGGAGTAGATCTTACAAATAAGAGATAGCAATGACTATGAAACAAACTATAATGAGTATGAGTGGGATTCATTATCTGAGAAGTCATGCCATGATAAAAAGATTGATGTAATACAAATGTATACTCCAATGTGGGAGGAGCAACAAAGCTTAGGGACTAGACCTCTTGTGTTTGGATCACAAAACATTGATGACTCAAGTTAGGATGGATAGACTTCTAGCGAATTAGAAAATGTAGAAGAGATTAATATCATAGACCTCAAACTTTCTATTGAACACCATGATGAAATTTCTATCCTAACCCTCACCATTGCTCACCTCAACCAATCTAAGGACTCTTTGCCTCCACTACACCTCTAGCTTATAGATTGGGACCAAACTAAATCATCTAATGTCCCTATCTTTGCAAATGAAAATGCCATTTTTAACTATCTTTGCTCTGACAATCCTCACACAAGCTCTATTCATAAATTTCATAAAAACTCTTCAAATCAAGAGGGTTTCAAATCTCCCAGCTGTAAAATTGAAAAAAAATGAAAAATGGATCTAATGGTGAAAATTGTTCAATGGCAGTGTTAGAACTTGAAAAAGTAAAAATAAAGAGTGCATCTGATGGTGCAAACCTCATCAGGGCATCAAAGGATGGGGGATTTGAAACTCTTCTAGAACATTATCATGAGAGAGCATCAGTGTTGGTGAAACCTACATAATCAATCAATATCAACATGGTGGAAAAAAGAAAAGACTCTACACTTGGAAACATCTATGACTGAACAAGAAAAGCCTGAATTCATCAAGTTCTTTGAAGATCGATAAAACAACTTTGGTTGGTCTTATTCTAATATGACAGGCTTAGACCCAGATCTTTTGATGCATCATCTATCTTTACCAGCTAGATTAAAATCTGTCGAGAAAAAATTAAGAAAGATGCACCCACATATTGCATTGTTGGTAAAAGAAAAGCTCAAAAAAATGTTGGATGCAGGATTTATCAAGTCTATTGATTATGCTAAGTGGATCTCTAATATTGTACTTGTATCAAAGCCCGATAATAATATTAGGATATGCACCAACTTCAGGCATCTAAACAAGGCATATCCAAAGGACGATTTTCCATTGCCTAACATTGACATAATTGTAGAATTGACAGTGGGACATTCTATGCTATCATTAATGGATGGTTTTTCAGGGTTTAATCAAATCAAGATAGCACCAGAGGATCAGGAAAAGACAACATTTGCATGTCCATGGGGAACATTTTGCTGGAATTTCATGCCTTTCATCTTGAAAAATGTAGGGGCTACATATGAGAGAGAAATGACCACTATCTTCCATGACATGATGCATACTTTTATGGAGGACTATGTGGAAAATCTATTGGAAAAATCATACACCAGAGAAGGAAAACTTAAGATCTTAGACAAAATATTCACTCATCTAGAGAAATTCAATGTCTAATTAAATCCTAAGAAATGTGTGTTTGGTGTCACATCAACTAAGCTTCTAGTATACATAGTTTCAAAGAAAGCTATTGAAGTAGATCCTACTAAAGTCAAAGATATAATGGAGATGCCACCACCAAGGAATATTAGTCAATTACAGTCTTTATAGGGAAGGCTACAATCAATTAGAAGGTTTATCTCTCATCTAGTAGACAAGTTTCATCCATTCAATCACTTGTTTCATAAGAAAATCTCTTTCAAATGGGATGAGACATGTGAAACTTATTTCACTCAATTAAAGCCAATTTATAATTTCTCCACCTATATTGGTACCATCAACAAAAGGAAAGCCATTATTACTTTATTTTACGTCAACTAAAATATTTTTAGGTGCTCCACTGGCACAAGAGGATTCTAAAGGAAAAGAATGGGAAATATACTATATCAACAAAACTTTAAATGGTTATGAGATCAATTACACTTTTATCAAGAAAGCTTTCTTAGCAATAGTATTTGTGACTCAAAATTTTCACCACTACATGTTGACTCACACTGTTAAACTATAGAAAAATTTGAACCACTGAAGTAATTGCTAAGCAAAGCTTCTTTAATAGGGAGATTGACCAAGTGGGTAATGTTCTTGAGTGAATATGATATACACTATGTAGATCAAAGAGCTATTAAAGGTCGATGGATTATTGATCAATTAGAAAAAGCTCCACTACTATATAATCATGTGATGCACATGGAGTTTCCTAATATAGATGTTCTTACTATAACACCTAAATAATGGATGTTGTACTTTGATGGGTCATACAAACAACATGGGGTAGGTGCAGGAATCTTTTTCATAACACCTCAAGGGCATACAATTCCAAAATCATACAAGCTCATGTTTCCATACACCAATAATGTAGTTGAATATGAGGCGTTAATCATTGGTATCAAGGTTGCATTTGAGTGGAAGATAACAGAGTTGCAATTCTACAGAGACTCACAACTAGTTATAAATCAAGTCAACGATGATTATCAAAGGATGATAAGTTATTTCCTTAAAAAGGAATGGTTGATGACTTCAAGAAGTATTTTTTTAAAATCATATTTGAACAAATACTAAGAGTAGATAAAAAATATGTTGATGCTATTGCTATGATCACATTTCTCTTGTAGATACAAGAGAAGCGAAGACATTATGAGTTTATGGTAGAATAGGTATCCAATCTTTCTTATGATGATCTTGAATCTCAAACCATATGCCATATCATTGATCCTGAAATCTCCATCTATGGTAAGATCTATGCTTACCTAAAAGACAATATCCTTCCTCTCGATCTTTCTCACAATCAAAAGTGAAACTTTATATGAAAAGCTGCATGACACACCCTTATTGCTAACATACTTTACCATCAAGGTTTTGATGGAAATCTCTTACAATGTCTAGAACACGACGAATCTAAGATAGTTTTACATGAGATTCATGAAGGTATCTATGGCACTCACTCAAGCAGTCTAACTTTAGTGACGAAACTCCTCCATTTGGGGTATTAATGGCCAAAAATGGAGGAGTCCTTTCAGTATGTCAATAAATGTCAAAAAATTTAGATCCATGAGAATCTTATACACACACCAGCACAAGAATTACAATCATTTGCATCAACATGACCCCTTTGTCAGTGGGGATTGGATCTAGTAGGTAAGATTCATCCATCTTCATCAAATGGTCAGAAGTTTATCATTACAGCCATAGAATACTTTACAAAATGGATTGAAGCTATGCCTCTAACAACTATCACTAGAAAAAATCTCATCCTTTATCTTGAATTACCTTATTTTTCAGTATGGAGTTCCTCAGTCCATTATCACCAACAATGGTAGACCCTTTAAGAATCAAGATTTCCAAGAATTGTGTGAGAGGTTCCACATCTAGCATCATTCTCAACACCATACTATCCATAAGGAAATGGCCAAGAAAAGACCTCCAACAAAACTATATTAAAAATGTTAAAGAAAATAGTCAATGATGTTGGTTGTGATTGGCATGTTCAACTGAATCTTGCTCTATGGGTATATAGAACTAGTATTAGAACACCTACAAGAGTTTCACCATTCTCTTTGGTATATAGATCATAGGTTATTTTACGTATTGAAGTTGAGATTCCATCACTTTGGGTTTCACTAAAGGGATTAATATCATATGAGGATTCTTGAGTGTCTATACTTCAAGAGTTGGAACTGTTAGATGAGCATCATCAACAAGCTATGGATCACCTGAAGGAATATCAGTAAAGGATGTTAAGAAGCTAGAATCATAGGGTAAAACCAAGAGTATTCCAAATTGGTGATCTAGTTTGAAAGGAAAATCCCCACAATTAGTAGGATCATGAGAAGGAGAAATTTGAACCCAACTAGTTAGGTCCTATCATCATCATATTAGTCTATGGATTAGGAGCTTATCAATTGCCTACACTTGAAGGGTATTTTCTTGATGAAACTATCAACAGTGTCCATCTCAAGAAATTCTATACTTGAATCATTCAGTGCATGGGAAACATCTTGAAAAATACATAAAAAATATAAAAAATATTGAAAAAATGGTCGCCTTGATGAAAGCTTGGAAAATAGGTGTTTGGGTGACAACAAAAAAATCAAAAAATCAAGAAAATACAAGAAATGGAAAAAGAGAAAACTACAAAAAAAATGTAAAAAATGAAAAAAGTAAAAAAAAGTCATAAAAATGTGAAAAGTGTAATAAAAAAAAAGTAGTGAAAACCCAACAACATGTGCTATTTGTGATTAGACTAGTTGTTCCATCTATTTGAGAATGTCTTGGATGTTTTCTTTCACCATCATTCCATCCATCATTGACACACTTCATGTACATATCCTAGCATCGCAGTCATGTCTCACCCTAGCTTGGGGGAAAAATCCTGACTTCACTAGGGGCAATAAAACTTTGGGCTTAAAGAAACAAACAAACAACAACTTGACAAACGTAGCAAACACAATGATCATAGGGAAATTTAGCATTGAACAATCAATCATCAATCAACAGATGATCAAAACATCGAAATCAAACAACTTAAATCAAATCAAATCTAAATGGATGATATTCTTTTGAATAATGATTTTATCACTTTAGCTTGAATGTTCAACTATTGTACTATTGATTTTTATTATAATATCTTTGGAGCAACTTGATGATGTATTGAGATAGAGAGGAAAGGAAGGAGTATGATTTTTATTTGTATGTTGTCTATGAATTAATCATTATTACTGTGTGAATTGTTGCACAATGTTCTCTACTAAGTATCACTGATGACATTTGGATTCACATAGGAAAGTGATTGATTCTTGTTTTTTTATACAAGAAACACTTAGGTCATCTCAAATTAATTATACCTATATGCTTGTGTTAACTTGAAATATCAAAAATCATGAAAGAAGTACTCAAGTCATCATGGTTTAACTTATACCATTGGTGCTTGTACTCACTTTCAAAATTTTAAAGGCTCAATGATGATAAAAAGCATGATAAATGGATTGTAAAGATGAAAAAATTTGCACATGCAGATTTGTATGGTTAAAATTAGGTTGCATTCATATTAGTTTTGCATCTGTAGAGTAGATTGTTTCAAAGCTGGCAAAGATTTCCAAAACATTGTTATCTCTATCATTTACTAGACCGAGTATACTTGACATTAACAAAAACATTATCATTCTCCTGTAGTTACATAGTCATTCACATGGTACATTTTAGAATAAAATATCATATCATTAATCCATTCATACATTTGATCATATTTGCATTGTTATAACATTCAAGAATATATGCATCACATCATATTTTTGCATCAACATTATCATTGACATTATCATATCACACATTTATACATGCATTAGATCATACATATTTGTATTAGAAAATAACAAAAATGAAATATGCATTTTGTCTCATTTTCATCATCATTTCACGTATCATATAAAACAAAATTGCATTTACATATCATTTGCATCATCATGAATCACATCATTCATTTCATATCATCATCCATATATCATCCCATATCATAATCGCATCCATGTCATTCATAAATCATATCGAATTGTAATTTGCACATTACAATGTTATCATTGCATTCATATATATCCATATCATATCATATATACATTATCCATCACATCAAATCATCATTGCATCCATACATCATAAAAAAAATAGTGCATAATTATCCCATCATCATATGAGCATCCCAAAGCAGATAAACTAGAAATTAAATGCATATATCATAGGCATCCATCATGAAATGATATAGAACACATATAGATCGATAATCCACCACATATCATATAATGCTCAAAAATCATAATGTAAAAGTATACAATGATGTTTGCATAAATTTCAAAGAGATACAATATCAAAATGGCAGTAAGTAAAAATCAGAGTGTACATCATCAAAAGTATCAAAATATATCAATGCTCAAGTGTTGCTAGCTCTAAATGCTATCAGCTCTATTGGTCCTACACCACCTCCTAATGGTTTTGCACCTAGATCTTTGTGTGGTGGAGGTTGTGTCACTCCTCTACTAGTAGTATTGGTGTGGGTGCAACTGATAGATTGTGTGTAACTCTCTTGACACTCTAGTGGAATGACCTCATGATACTTTATCTGATACCACTCTACCTCATGGGTGGAGCATCGTACCTCTCTAAATTTCTCTACTATTGATGTACCATCATCAGCTCTCTACAGTCTCTTGGAAATTCCCTCTACATGATCAACCCACAATATGAGGTTGTCTCTCTATGTTGTGAGCATGACAATTTGTGCCTGCATCTATGCGTGGACCTGAACCTAAGCCTATAACTATGACTAAATCTGCCCCTGTGTCTGGGCTAACACTCCCTACACTATGCAAGTTGTTCCCGTAGTGTCTATACCTGCACCTATAGTGAAGAAATCTATTGCTACTGCTGCTATGAAGGCACCCCAATGTGAACACAATACTATGTCATAGCCACCAATGATCGCCTCTTGCAAGGAACTAAGAGGTCCAGTATAGGATTCCTACCACCTCCACCACCATCACCACTCTCATCTCCTCCACCACCACCACCCCCATCTCCATTACTCTCATCATCATCATGCTCACTACTTTCCACCTCCATCACTGCCTCTACCAGTGCCTCTACCTCTTCCTCTTCCTTTATCACCTACCTCTATCTTTGTCTATGACCATGTACTATTGTTCTCTCATCCTCATCTAATATGGGAACTACCTCATTAGGCTGGAGATCTATGGGAATGGATGAAGGAGCAGGTGTTGTACATACTCCTCTATCATCAGAGACTCAATGACCTTTAGATGATACTCCTAGACAATTGGCTGTAACCCCATGTACTACTCAATGACAAAATCATATGAAAGGATGGGCCCCCACTCATGTGTATCCATCCATAAATGCGTAGAATTTGCAACACCTTGTGGCATGCCCTGTACCTATCCATACTATCTCATCACTCTTTGCAGCAAGAATCTCTCTATCACAAAATGGGTCTACCTGATCAAGTACATAGACTGGCATAGATACAATATCTCTGTATCATCATCTGGCCATTGCTCGTACTCACAAAATGGCTACCATACAAATACCTCTAAATCATCAAGAACAAGTTTCCAATACTCTAGTTTTCCCAATCTATGGTAGACAACTATACTAGTATAACCATGCACATACGATCTCCTAGGTGGCCATTGTCCATCTATCTTGGGATGTGTGATGGTGACATGCTCCCATACCCATATCTATAATAATGTGACCCCATCCAACAAAATGCACCCTCTAAGGTACACCACCTGATGTAAATAATGATAAATATGGGCAAGCTTGCACATACCCCAAGCATATCTGGTCTGTTGCATAATCATCTACTCTAAGATGCAACCCCATCCAACTAACACTCCCTTCGATCTATGGTTGGGACATAAGAAACAACTAATGAATCTTGCAAGTACACCTGGAAATTTTGCATACACATCAATCATCTCTCTCTAGGGAATCTGATAGTCGTAGATCCTGTCATCCTGAAATACTTTGCATAGTGCATCAATCCTGCCCTACTCAGTTTGATCAAACAATACAAGCTATCCTATGACAAGTATCCTCAAAATTCACCACACATCCTTTGGATTCACTATCTTCTCACCAGTAGGAAGGTGAAAGGTGTTATGCTCGCTATGCAACCTATCCACTAGTGTTGTCAAAAGACCCCTATTGATCCTAATTTGGGAAATATCTAGAAGAGAAGACAATCCACAACATGCAATAATAGCTTTCTTATGCTGAGCTAGCTGAGGTATCAAATCAAATGTCCTTGGAAAGCACTCATGATTTTGAAGATTTGTCAAATCCTCCTATCATCAGAAAATGTCACAAATCAGTAATCTTTTCAATCATTTGAAATAAATTAGCCTATCAAATATAATCAACTTTGGTGAGACTTTGATCAAATCTTGTGAGAATAAATCTATCAATCAACCTTGCCTATCATGAAGTTAACCAATCTATTATTACATCTTGCTTATCATGAGGTCAATTAATTAAATTGGGCTATCACTGCACCTTGCTTGTCATAAGGTTTATCAATCAATCAATAATTATTCCTCACCTATCATGAGGTTAATTATCATCAATCAATCATTAAACCTCACTTATCATGAGGTTAATCATCATCTAAGCTATTGGAATCATCAATCAAAATCAAATTGAAGGCTGACATGATAAAAAATCATCAAAATCAAGGAGTAAACTAAAATTTATATCTTTTTGACTTGGATGTGCTAAAATAGTCTTTCAATGCACTAGAAAAGTCATTTCGCCATTTAAATTCATTGATGCACCATTTCAAAACATCTATGTGCTATTTCAGGTGACCAATGTGCTATAACATTCAATGTGCCATTTCAAAGGGTCAATGCGCTATTCTAGGTGGTTAATGCACTAATTCAGTCTGTGCGCTACATTCTTACATCAATGTGCCAAATCATTTGTTCTATGCACTGAAAGGGTATATGTGGTAATCTATCCTATCAATGCACTGAAAAACATATCCTATGTGCTAGAATCTTGAATGCGCTATAATAGACATTTAATGTGCTACATCGGGCTTCTCATGCACTAAAGTAAGAAAAACTGAATTCAAATGACTAAAAAAGTGAGAAAATTAAATTGCACAAATCACAAGGAGGTTTTTAGGGTACATACCAAAGGTTCATATGCTATCGGGCGGTTGTGTCATTGCGCACACTCAAAATAGTGAGTGTGATATGGAATCACCATTTTTCTCCAAATTGCTAATTTGCTCTCACTCTCAAATTTCAAAACTCATTATCCACAAATGAACTTCTGAATAGCCTTTTTGAGCTTTTATAGGCTAATTAAGTGGGATTTCTATGAGGTTTATTTATTTTATTTTCAAAGGGGCTTAATCTAATTAATTCATCAATGGGGAATTTCATATCAATTGTTGAGAGATAAATCATTTCAATATAAAATCATCAAATCATTAGAAAATCATAAAAAAAAAAAAAAAAAAATTCAAAATTCATCGATTTATCTCCCAAGGGGGCATACATCCATTATCACTTGGAAATAACTGTTTGGGGCATATAAGAATTTTTTTGTCAGTGCTAGCAATAAAATTATTTTTTAAATCAATGTGTAAACACATCACTTCAAAGAGGGGCAAAATGTATACACCTAAAAATGGTCTAGATAAATCTAATTAATTAAATACAATTATTTGATTAATTAACCTTTAATTCATCTACTTATAAATAAATAAGAAATATTTATTTATATGGTTCATTATTAATTCTTCTATTTTATTCACATTCTTCTAATTACTCTTTCATCTTAATTAAATAAACAATTTCACATAGTTTTTTAATTTAATTATCTAATTCTTTCACCTTTAATTAAAAAAACAATTTCATATAGTTTTTTAATTTAATTATCTAATTATTTCCTCTTAATTAAATAAACTAAATCACATAGTTTTATTTAATTATCATTTTCCCCTTTATTAAATAAACAGATTTCATTTGTTTGTTCTATTTAATATTATTCCTCCAAATTGAATAATTCCAATTTCCTCTAAAATTGAATAATTCGATTGAGCACATGTCTACAGATTATTCTCAAGAAAAATTGAAACATTCAATTTTGATTTAATTGTGCTTTATCCTTCCAAACCAATTTGGAACCTTCCTGAGAGACTTGTCTCTCTTCTTCCACATTTTCTTCCTAGTCATTTGGAAGAATTCTTTATCCTTTCCATCTTCTTCTCCATGAAATTCATTCTTCAGCATCAATTTACCCAAATTGAATGTAAACCCTTGCTTGCTGCCACATCACAATTGCCTCTTTGAAATCTATAAATACAACCTTTTGCTATAGGAAAAAGGATCCCACTTTTATGCAAACTTACTCTGTAGGAATTAGCATTCAAGTATTTGAGAAATTTAGCATATCCCATTCTAGCAATCAACATTTTAATCATATTAGATTAGTAATCATGTCTTTGATATCAAATGCATATCATTTCATTTAGCTTTCATTATCAATAATCAATATCATAGCTTTCATATATCAATATCATTATCTATCATATCGTTAGATAATTATCATATAGATTATAATTCTCATTCACCAGGTTGTCACTGTGATAGTCATAGTGCACAGAATCTTAGAGCCACTTTGATCTATCAAATCCTTGGAGTTAGAGAGCAATAGAATCAATTTAGAGATTATATTATGCTTTCAATTAGATTGATTTTCATTTGAATTCTCTAATAATGTTGCATTAAGAAATGTTGTTGTTTATTCATCATATAATTTTACATCACTTACATGAGGATGATTGAGACCAGTGACAAATTTGCATTGCATCTTGTGTGGGGAAAAGAGAACCCAACTAAAGTGGGAAAACATGAAAACACACAAAGCAATAGAGACAACAAGACAAGAATGTAGAATAATATTTTATATTTCATTGATTCACAAAAAAGATTACATTTGAAAAAAAGATTACTGAAAAAATTTAGAGCTATGGTTCTCTATTCCCTTCATACAAAAATTGTTCATATTCCAGTGCACTTGGAGCTTTCTATGTATTGTTGTGTGTTGGAGATATTCTGGAGCACTGGGGCACTACTCTCTGTTAAAGTCTTTTGTTGTTGCAGGTTCACCTAATCATTCCCTTCTTGTTGTTCTATGTTATGTTGAACATTTCTCCTTGTTATGCTCCACTGTCTCTTACAAACAAAAAAAATTCTAGTCTATTCTTTTGTCTTACATGCCCTTTCCAAAAACTAGCACTCATTTTAAAATTCACCTACCAAAATTAGTTTGTTGACAAAACATTAATTGGGACATCAAATATCTGACAATGCAAATGGGGGAAACAATCCAAAATGGATCTCACCTGACTGGGCATTAAATACATTTTCCTAGTATTACTCAAAATTTCAACACTCACCCTTAATCTTGAGCCTTTCTGTTCTTCATCACCATTCAAAACTTCTAGCACAAATTTTTTGGAGCAATGTTTCTGGCACAAAAGTTCCTATTTTTCATCACTTTGCAAAAAAAATTGTGCAACATACCAAAAGTTTCAAAGCATTGGAGAAAAGTTTCCAGAGAAAACCTGTTTGCACTTTTTCTACATTTTGGAGCTACCTTGAACTAAAGTTCTGGTGCATCGATGCTTTTGTGAGTTTTCCATAACTATAGTTCTAGCACATTGATTCTTTTTTTATTTTTCTAGAACTAAATTTCCATTGTATTTGCACTTTTTTGAGTTTTCTAGAACTAAAGTTCCCATGCATTCCTTCATACCAAGCGTATATCTTAGGCGTTCAAATGAGTCTTTTGAAAATTCCTTTGTGAAAATATCAGTGTGTTGCTACTTAGGTCTATAGTACTGAAGTTCAATCTCTCCATGCTCCACAAACTCCCTTATGAAATGGTAGTGAATTTCAATGTACTTGCTTCATCCATGAAGGAGGAGATTCTTAGTCAATGCAATAAAGGACACATTGTCACAACATATGGTTGTACCATCTTCTTGCTGCTCATTCAAATCTGCAAGGATTCTTCTAAGCCAATAACCTAACATGTTGCATTTGTTGCTATGTACCATGCTTTGGCTATGGAGAGTGAAACTATTGGCTGCTTCTTTTATGCCCATGATATTTCTCTTGAACCCATGTGAAACAAATATATCAATGTGATCTTCTTGTCATCTACATTCCCTTCCCAATCATTGTCTATGTACCCAACCGGATGAAACTCATTGGAGGCAATATACATGATGTCATAGCCTTTCATGCGATTGGCATACCTTAGAATTATTTTTCCTGCTTGCCAATGTGTATCCTTGGGTTTCTCCATGAACCTAAAAATCAGGCTTACTGCATACATCAAATTTGGTCTCGTTGTTGTCAAATACATGAGGCTTCCAACCATGCTCTTGTAGAGGGTAGGTTTAACATTACTACTACTATCCTCTTTACTTAATTTTAGACTTGTAGCTATTGGGGTTGGAGCTGGTTTTCTATCCAACATTATAAATCTTTCCAAGACTTGTTTAACATAATTTATTTGTGAAATAATGATTCCATGATCTGTTTGTTGAACCTCTATTCCTAGGAAATATTTTAGCAAAACTAGGTTTGTCATTTTTTGTTGCCTCTTTCAAATCAGCAATGAAAAGATTATTATTCTCTATGAAAATTAAATCATCTACATACAAAATAGCAATAAGAATCTCACCATTGGTTTCCTTGATGTAGAGTGTGGGCTCACTACTTTTCTAAAGGCATTGCTCAGAAGGTATGAATCAATTGTGTTGTACCATGCATGTGGTTCTTGGTTCAACCCATAAAGAGTTTTTAAAAGCCTCTAGACCTTTTCTTCTTTCCTTGGTACTTTGTAGCCAAGTGGTTGATCCACATATACCTCTTTTTTCAGCACTAAATTCAAGACTTTCCAATTGTGCTAGGCTGCAATTTCAAGGACCACCCACACTAGTTCTAGCCTTGCAACTAGTGCATATGTTTCATCATAGTCTCTTCTAGGTTTTTGTTTGTATCCCTTAACAACCACCCTTGCTTTATTCCTCTCAACCTTACCATCAACAATACATTTTCTCTTATAGATCCACTTAACTCCAATGACTGATTTCCCTTTTAGTAAATCAATGAGCTCCCATGTCTTGTTTCTCTCTATAGAATCCAACTCTTTATCCATGGCCTTACACCATTTTTATTATTTCACAACTTCTTCAAAATACATTGAATCACTATAGGAAAGCAAAGCAAAATCTAAGTTCTCATCAAAATCATCACACCGAGTGATGTCATAAATTTCCCTCACACTTCTAGTCTTCTGTGGCATCAATGATGCAAGCATAGGGTTGGAATTTTTGGAGCTGCTTGACTGTTGGACTAATGAAGAAGACTATTATAAATTTTTGGTGCATCTACCTTGCTAAAAGAAATAAAGATGTTCTTGGATCTTTCAACATTCAATAATTTCAATGTGTTGCCATAAATTTTATTTATCCCTCTCTAAAAAATTCCTCAAGGTACTTAGAAAAATAAAATGTTTCTTTCATTGGTATTAAACTAAGCTCTCAAAACTACATCGAATAGTGACAGGATTTCAAAACTCTCTTCATCTAATAGGATTTATTTTCAAAAATCCATGTGTTGGTCTTTTCGATTAGTTAGTTGAAGGTCAAATGGTTATTAAAAGGATTTTTTAACCGAATAAGAGAATTGGATGGGTAAAGATCAAAGTAATTAAAGCTTGGTGATATTTCACAAAATTTTCAAACCTTTATCAGTTCCCAATATGGTTCTCAAAACTTATTCATTCATTCCTTGGCTTTAAAATACGCCATGATTATTTCTCTAAGTGTTTTTTTATAATAGTGATGAGGCTTAATAGGAAGATTATCAATAAGGCAACATATGAGTAGGTTTTCATAACAATGGCGGAATTTGAAGAATTGTGAGAACTTTCCCATGCAAATGAATAACCACTACATACGAGGTTAAAAATTTCTTCATTATCAAGGATGATTTTGTATAAAATAAAAATTGGTTGCAAGAAATGAATATTTTAACACACGAAAATTAAGTCATTTACCATGTGCATAAAATGAAAAGCTATAAGAAATGAATATAAAAATAAGTAGACAAAGGATTTACAAGGCATTTTCATAACACAAAGCATTTTAAAGCCAAAAACATAGATATATTTATATATTTATTGATAAAGGTTTTGTATTACATTATAAAAAGGGTGATTTCACAACATAGGGTATTCAAATGCAGAGAGTGTTCAACATGAGGAATCTAATAGCCTTGATTACTTCTTGCATACACTTTATCTATGCCGAGGAGAAGAGGTTGTCGTTGAACTCAACATAGTGGGAAAAAAATTCCATATTGTTGCTCTCTAGACTAGCATGCAATAGGATAATGGCTTGACCTTCCTATTCATTGCACAATGTAGAAGTGATGAAAATTGCATCACCAACTGGGCCCACATGCAGATGAATAGAAAGGCACTTTTAGGAATCTTCAACACACAAAAGATATTGTAGATGAACCAAATGCTTAGAAACTCACAACCCCCATCTGAAACTCTTAGAGGTGCACATGATGTTATATAGGAAGTGCTCAAGAATATTGGAATTATGGACATGGACCTAGGACATGAGGTACTCACCAATAATTTTATGGATTACTTCTTCTTCCACATCATTGTGGATTGAGAATATTTGTCCTAGTTGGTATATCACCAACCTATAGACAAAATTACACTCAATACCATTTACAAGAAGGAAATCACTTTACACAACTAATTCACTCGATGAATTTGACATACTAGAAGCCAAAATTAGCATTGTGTGGATGAATAGTGGTGAAGTTAACTTATAGTGTAGTGAAAGCAAATTGGTGAAGCTCACCAAGAAGAAATTAATGCTAAAAGTACATTCCAATTTCTTCGAACTCAATTAACTCAATCAAGGTGATGTGATGGAAATATTACAAGCTATATTCAAACAATGATGAAATCCTCTACATTTAAAGAAACTCCATAGAATTATCTTAGCTTGGATGCCAATAGTCACCGAAAGTTTAAAGTAGTTGATATTTTGCATGAAGGTAAGCCACATAGACTACTTACATTAAGTGATGATTCATTATCCTATCTTATCAATTAGGAGATGAGATATAATTATAACCATCCTTAAAATTAGTAATTAATGGAGGTTTTTTCATAATCTGACAAGTTTAGTTAGCTTTTTTCCAACATTTTATTTTCCCAGACAATGGTTAGCATCCAAGAATCAATTTTTAAGAGATCATAGTCTTTATATTGTAATTTTTTTAAAATATCATAGTTTGACATTAGAGGGGTATAACATTTTGATCTCCCTTGCATTGTGATGCATGAATGAGAATTGATCATAATAGAAGGATCAAATTTTGTAGTTTTAATTTGTTGCTATGAATGTTTATTGTCTTTGTACAATAAATTTTGAGTTGAATGCTAATTTTTATGAATAAGTATGAGAGCTTAGATGAAAATTTTGATATTCCTCCTTGGTGAGGATGTGCTATTTGGTGGTGCTTAATTCATTTATTTCTAGTGAATGCTTAATATTGTGTTGAGTCGAGTTAACAAGCATTGGTAATATAGTCTATGAGCCATGATATTTATTGTTTTCAAGTCCATTTTACCATTGAAGTAGTTTCTAGTTTAAATCATTTCCCTTTGCATCTATCTCATGGCTATGAATAGGTGTTAGTTTTTCCTTTCTTGCTTTCTAGCCAAAATCATACCCCATTTTATATATTTTCAAAAAATCTAAATTATATCTAAAGAGGGAGTTGTATCTCAATTAAAATTCAAAGGAATATTTCCAATGAAATGGTATCTCTCTAGCTATTGTTAATTGATTGGTCCTTCTTAGGCATTATAGAGTCATTTTGTATTCAATATTGTAAAGGAAAAATCTATTCACCAACTAATTTTTGGTGACTTTGTTGGGGAAACAGAATGAGAAAGATTCAGTACTTTAATTTTGAAATTCATGGTTTATTAGAATTTTTTTGAAAGAATTTAATAAGTCACCTTATTTTTGACATTAGTAAAGATGGTGTTGCCACATGAGGGCATCTTTTCTCTATTGTAGCTAGGTTTATATTTGGTTACATCAAAACAAAAGGACATCATCTCTTTGTTGAATAGTCTTGTGTGGTAGTATTAAAGTAGTGTGGTGGAATATATGAGTGATTTTTATGTTTGAAGAAGAATAAGAATATACACAACGCCCACCAAGACCCATGGTTGAGAGGTTTCTAAGAATTAAGTATGTGCATTATCCTAACCTACCACCTTAGCCCAACTGGAACCAAAATCCACCACTATCTTGAAGAGAACCACCTAAAAATTAACTAAAATTAAAATATTATCTCTTTTTCAAAGATTGGTGACTCTATCAAAAAATAACCCTATTCTTGTACTATAATTTCTTTTAATGGCCTCTTCATTGTCATAGCTTTGGGGAACTAGTTTCAACCCCTTGGCACTATCTAGTTGCCCACCTCTTCCTGAAGGATCAAGAGTGAATTTTCCTATATTCACTAGTGTAATTACACAAAACCCTGAAGATCACATATATTCATTTTCCACCGCATGTGCTACCTCCAAGATTGTTGAAGAAAGTGTGATTTTCCACCTTTTTGTTGCATCATCAAAAGGTTGAGTGGAAAAGTGGTACATGTGGCTCAAAGATGGGTGAATTACATTTGGAATACTCTCAGAAGGAGGTTTACTAAGAGATTTGAGATTGTGTTATTGTAATAGCTCTTTTGAGGACCATTTTTAATACACAAAGAAATGAAGGGGAAAATGTCAAGAACTTTTTTGACAGGTTCACCAGAGTTTTGAATCAAATTCCATGCTCCAATAGGGCCAATGATTCCAATTTGGTAACTTCCTTCATGCATGCCCTACCTCTCATAATTCATTTCATCTTAAGAAGGGGCATATTCAACTTTGAAGAACTATAGATTAAATCCATAAGGATAGAAGAAGAATCTGTGAGGCATCATGAGCATCTTAAAAGTGAATATTTCCCAAGTCTAAGCCTCATTATGAGAAAATTCCTCATTATTTTAAGCAATGATGAGCCACCTAGGGTTAGGTCTTTGGACTTAATCGTGCCACAGTAGGAAGAATCTTTTGATGAAATTAGGATAGGAAATGAGGGTGAATTTTATATCAAACTCTTAGGACCAAAAATGAAAAATGTGATGAATCAAAGGATGAAGAATTTTTCTTCAACCATAGAGATGCAGGTGTTGATACGACAACACAAAAAGACATTGGGAGATTACTTGGTCTTGATATCTAATCAACTATGGTAATTTTAGAGTAACCCATTCAAATTACTCTAGATGAAAAATGGATTGAAGAAAATCATGTAGAAAAAATTGAAGCTCTGGAGTATAAGAAAAAAGTATAAAGTCCTACTCATAAACATGATATGCAAAAAGGAAGGAAAACAGGGGTAGGGACATGTACTGATGATAATATTTCCTTCAAAGATTCTTTCACAAGAAGAACATAGGAGTTTTTCACAAAATTACAATTCTCAACAAAAGCCATAGTCATCTGCAAGTTGGAAAGTGGATTGAGTAACTCTGGGAAGACATATGAGCCTTTTGACCTTGCATCTATATTACTTTAAGTGATAGGATAGCCACATTAAATAGTAGGGTTGGAGCTACTTATATTTTCTCCTCATCAGCTAATTCACTCCCAAGAATTTGTGTTATTGTCATTTTGATGACTCCTTTAAAGACCAATGTAATAAGAGGAGCATTTAAATACATGGCTTGGAACCTTTTCATTCAAAAGATACTCCATACATTCAGAGGAATGGTGTAGGAAACCTCTTATTATGTAAGTCCTTTCTATTTTAGTTGTTATTAAATGTATAATTAGGATGTGGTTTTTCCTCTCTTAGCCGTCATGGATCAAACTTTTCCTAGCATGCCAACAACTATGTATAATTAATTTTGGCTTGTTCTATTTGCAGGTTTCCCCCTACCTTGTAAATATTTTTTTCTTTGGCCTTCCCACTTTTGGTTTTGGTTTGGGTCCATTTTGGGGTGTGTAGTTTTTGGTGTGAATGGTCTTGTGACTCATAATCTCAACTCTGTTTCCTAATGGATAAGTGACTGGTATCCAAATTTTCAATTCTAGGTTCATATCTTCGCTCTTCATAGTCCTTGTCCTTAGTCAAAGCTAGTTATTGTTGTCATTTATAGTTACCCCTCTCTAAAAAATTCCTCAAGGTAATTTGATAAATTAAATGTCACTTGTTTTGGTCTTAAACTAAGTTCTCAGAACTACATCAATATCGACATGGTTTCAAAACTCTATTTTTGCTTGATAAGATTTATTTAAAAAAATCTATGTTGGTCTTTGTGATTAGTTTTTTGAATTTCAAATTGATATTAAAAGGATTCTATCACCAAAGAAGATAATTGGATGGGTGAAGATTAAAGTAATTAATATAATTTCATAAAATTGCACCCCTTGCAATTTCACATACATTCTTTCATCTACTTTAGTTTCCACTCCCCTAGCACTTGTGTAGGTTCATTTTAGCCCCTACATCAGCCTTTGTCCCCTCTCGAGATGCTTAACACCCCTTTTTTAGTAGCTACCTATGTGTTCTTTCTTTGCATCAAACTTTTTGCTTTACCCATTTGTGTTGTTTTGTAGCATGATGTGTCTAGACACTAGCATGTCACACAAATGTATGTGCACTATGATAATGGCCTACAACATTCCAACGTTCAAACAACTATTTTTGTGGATGTTTGCCACTTGTTATCTGATTTTGTTGGTGGTAAAAACTCAGGATGTCTTGTAACCACCTGGGAAGCTTCTTTTTGCTTCTCTTCTCTCCTTAAAAGCTATCATTTCAATTCATTTAGTGTTTAGCTTCATTTTGGCCTCTAGATTCTTTCCATCCTTGGCTTTGGAATTTTCTCTCTTGTTACTTTGCTTGCACAACTACATTTCTTGCTACAACAACATTCTCTAAATCTCTCACAATTCTCGTTGCAATGCTCTTAGCCCTTGGAGATTTATTTCTCTCTCCATTCGGATTCCTTAAGCCTTGTAGCTTTATCTCCCTTACCTTATGTATGTGAGCATCTTGGTATTTCACACATCCCCTATCTATTGCATCTATACTTTGTGATACAATATATCCTCCTAGAGCAGGGATTGCTTTTATCACCTACATTTTGTAATATGAGTTATCCTCCTCAAGTGAGGTTTTCTTTTATCACATCACACTTGCATACTCTATTTCTCTTTATCTATATAGTTGTCCATGGAGGTGGGAACACCAAAATAGGGGTTTGACTGAGGCAAACCCCTATAGCCCCAACATTTTCTCTAGATTTTATGAATGTAGGTATTGAAGATATTACTAGCTGGAGGCTTCATTGCTTAGGTTGTTGTGAGAATTTTCTCTCTTATTCTCTTTAACAATTCTATTTTACTTTATTTAAGTTCTATTACATTATGTTTCTTTATCGCATTCTATAAGTTCTTAATAATCAAATTTCTATTAGTCATTTAGCTATTTTCTATAAAATTCTCACTTTTTGGTTCATACAAGATGCTAGTGTGCCTCTAGGATGCCAACATGCTACGATGTCATCCTTATATCATCCTACCATCCTTTGGCCAAGAGCTTGTCAGTTTGTCCAAAAAAGCTTTGTGACCTACTCTTTATGATTCTAGAACTTTCATACTATTCTTTGAGATAGTTTAGGGTAGTTCACTCCATGAGGGTCTTTAAATGAAGATAAATCATGAGCTACGAATCCCCCTTCTCTACATTTTGGTGAACCTGATGTGAAAAGGGAAATCTTTTGAAAAACTAGGAATTTACCTACCCCTACTTGGTGGGGTCATAATTGTTTGCACTATTGGAAAGGTCTCCTAGAGAACTAATTCAATATTCAAAATTCAATGCCTTCATCTATCAAATTTTAGGGACTGACACAAGTTTTGACCTCAAATTCTGCTTCGAAGACCTCTGAAAATGTAAATTACTAGAACCTAGAAAATATATAAAAAATTTAAAAAATCTAGATTCTCGATTTTTCTTAGTTATGTCATCAAAATGAATTTAATATCCTCTTTTATGAGTTTAGTATCTAGTTTTATTCAAAATGTTAATGATATTCCATTTCATTCATGTCAAGGTCACTTGACTTTACCCATGTCACTCGGTATCTTTGATCCTTCTCTTGAAATTCTTTCTGAGGATATTTTGGTGCAAGAGGATGAAATCATTGATACCTTTCTTAATGTTACTCTACCTTCATTTCATCCAAATGCACTCTCTTTTAGAGATAATGAATTAGTGAATGATGAATCTCATATTTTTTCTGATGCACTCTCCTCTAGGTTTGATAATGTTGATTGACAAGCTCATATTTTGAATCTCATATTTTTTCTGAGGATAATGTTGCATACATTAAGTACCAAACCAATGTCAATAATGATGAATCTAATTTGATTGATCTTCTCTTAATGCTTCTTATGTTGAAATTCTTAGGTTTGATAATGTTGGGCAACAAGCTCTAGGTACAATAGTATTACCTTTACAGTTTGGACCCATTATTGTACCCACTCTAGTTTATGTTATGTTAGAAGAATTACCATATAACCTTCTTCTTGGTAGACCATGGATTCATCCTATGGGTGCAATCTTGTCTACCCTACATAAATTTATCAAGTTTATTTGTAACAATAAAGTAGCCATAGTCAAGGCTAACCCTGATGCTATGAACTTGTGTGAGATGGCAGTTGTCATTCAGGTTTTGGTTGTACCTACTCCTATTCCTTCAGTTTCTTCCAATGTATCGATGTTTACGCCAGTAGTACCTACTAAAAAAGATACTCTTGAGATATATGTCCCTGGAGAAGATCCTTCTAAAGAAAGAAATCCTAGGTCTACTCCTACTTTTCAAAGGAATGCATGTCTTGGTGATGATTGGGGTTCTTTATACTTTACAGAATCCTTCATTGGGGAATATAAAGTTGATCTGATCCAATTAGACCTTCTAATAACATCATCCAAACATGCTATCAAAGATGATTATTCTTTTGTATTCTAGGATAGTGTGAACATAAATTGTAATGTTCTTAGTGTTGATCCTCCTAAGGAATATGATTACACTTCTACTAAAGAGGATAATGTTGGAAGTCTTATTAAAAATGATGATGGAAATCCCATAAAAAGTTTAATCCCCATTACTAGAATACTACTCTCTATGAAGATCCTCCTTCTCAATATTTACAAACACATTATGGCCCTAGCTTTAAGATTGTATCTAAATATGGTTATGGGTGTAAAGGTTGTGGGAATAATGAATAAGGAATTTAGGTCCCCATAGAATGTGCACCTTGTAAGGCATAATTTTGGGCTTGGTTGCTTGAATAAACAATCTGAGCAAAAACCACAGTTGAATGTTGACATGACGTCTTCTCGACCTCATTCTCATGGATTGGTCCATCCTCCTGTGTCTTCTATCTTCATATCTTCTTCTTGTGAGTAGTCAAACTTTTTTCTTCAAGAGTAAGGGTTTTTTCCTAGACACCATTCTTTATCTAAGCAAGAACATATTTTTTTGTAGCTTCTTAAAGCTTGCTTAATTACTCTTCCTTCTCCTACACAAAAAATTTCATAAGCATGATAAAGTAAAACATTCTTTTTGTGCATACCATCGAGTGCCTGGCCATTCCACTAGTGAATGTGAGGCCTTGAAGGATAAAATACAATAAATTCATGATTTAGGTACCATCACTCATTTTTTTGTTGATGCACCTACCTCTTCTTCAAATAACAAGTGATATCAAGGTCTACCTCTATCTTGTATGTTCTAAGTATCTTGCATGATTCTTCTCCCCTATATGTTGAGGGAAGCAATAACTTGTTGTAGAGACATGTGTCCTTTCTTAAGGACCCCCTCTCTTTTCTCTATGTCTTTCAAATGAAATGTCCCTTGAGTGGACCCCCCTTTTCTTTTGAATGGGTTCCTTAGGGATCCCCTTTGATAGAT
The DNA here is from genome assembly GCA_007258455.2 of Sequoia sempervirens. Classification (NCBI taxonomy): domain Eukaryota; kingdom Viridiplantae; phylum Streptophyta; class Pinopsida; order Cupressales; family Cupressaceae; genus Sequoia; species Sequoia sempervirens. The sequence goes on along the minus strand of VDFB02105785.1, from coordinate 489,228,122 downwards.
TTTCTTTTGAGTGAAATCATTGGCATCTAGCTTGGGGGCAACCTGACTAGACCTTTCTTTTCCCAAAGGACCCCTTTGAAAGCTTTCCAATTTTTTGATGATCTATGTGATTGTCCTCTTGATTTCCTATGTGGCTGCTTTGTTTTCATACATGCTTTATCTATGGGTAAGCATGTCACTTTGTAGGTGCGCCTGTAAAGATGATTTCCAATTTGACTCTACAGAGTCCCCTCCTTTGGGTTTGCTCCATGTAAGAGATCTTTGGGGATGCCTCCTTGTAGGTCTCTAGGCTTGTAAGGAAATTTTTTCTTTGGGTTTCCTTCATGTAAGAGATCTTTGGGGATACCTTCTTGTAGGTCTGTGGGCTTACAAGGTGCATACTTCATGGGGCTTCCTTCATGTGGGAGATCTTGGGGGTTGCCTCCATATAGGTGTACAAGCTTGTAAGACGCTTTCATCTTGTGGGATTTATCCATCATTGGTCTATGGGCTTTTGGTGTACTTTGTGCAACTTTGTAGTTTTGCAAAGCTACGAAGTCCTTTTGTTCAAACCTCCTTGGGTCTAAGGACCTATGGATCCATCTCTCTTGGGATTTTCATTCCTTTCTAGTTATTAAATTCTCTTTTCCATAATTCTCTCTCTTCTCTTTTGTAGATACGTGATTGAAAATCTACATCTTCTTCATCTTGAGTATATGCTCTTTCTCTCTTTGACATTTGTTGCTTTCCTAACTTTTGGGTGCATTCTTCTCTTGAAGCAATCAATCCTCACATTCTTCTCTTCATTATAGAATTCTTTTATGTGTTATTTCTTAATTTGGGGACAATGCATAGTACTGAGACAACCTTTTACATCAAGATCTCTTTCACTTTTTTGACTTAAATCCTTTAGTTTTTTGTGTGCTAACATTGTTTTTTGGTGCAGGCTTTTCTTATCTAATACATTTGTTTTCTAGGTCTTCAACCTAGGGGCATGCTTCCATGGTTCAAAGATTTATCTGCTACCTCTACAATATCCTTTTGGCATTATGATGTTATTTATGTTTAGTAGATTTCCTTTAGCATGCATATTAGTGTAGATTCATATGCCCACTAAAGTGGGAGTAAAATGTAATGTCGTAAAATTGCACGCCTTGAAATTTAACAAATTTCACATATATTCTTGCATCTACTTTAGTGTCCACTCCCCTAGCACTTGTGTAGGTTCATTCTAGCCCCTACATCATACTTTTTCCACTCTCAAGATGCTCAACACCCCTTTTTCAGTACCTACCCTTGTGTGTCCATTTTGCATCAAACTTTACACTTTTCTCGTTCATGTTGTTTTGCAGCTTGATGTGTATAGACACTAGCGCACCATGTGGACATCTATGTTTTGTGCTAGCATTCTACAATGTTGCAATGTTCAAATGACCATTTCCATGCATGTTTTCCACTTTTCATCTACTTTTTTTGGTGGTAACAACTCAGGATGCCTTGTAACCACTCGGGAAGCTTCTTTTTGCTTCTCTTCTCTCCTTAAAAGCTATCCTTTCAATTCATTTAGCCTCTAGCTTCATTTTGGCCTCTAGCTTCTTTCCATCCTTGGCTTTGAGATTTTCTCTCTTATATTTTTCTTGCACAACTACATTGCTTGCTACAACATTCTCTAAATCTCTCACAACTCCCATTGCAACTGTCATGGCCATTGCAACATTATTTCTCTCTCCATTTGGCTTCCTTAAGCCTTGTTGTTCTATCTCCCTTACCTTATGCATGTGAGCATCTTTGGATTTCACACATCCCTTATATATTGCATCTATACTTCATTGTATGGGTTTTCCTCCTCGATAGAGGACTGCTTTTATCACCTACATTTTGTGATACAAGTTCTCCTCCTCGAGCGGGGTATTCTTTTATCACATCACAGTTGCATAGTTTATTTCTCTTTATCTCTGTAGCTATCTGTGGAGGTGGGAACACCAAAATGGGAGTTTTACTAAGGCAAACCCCTATACAACCTCAACATTTTCTCCATATTTTACATATGTAGGTATTGAAGATATCTACTAGCTAGAGGCTTCATTGCTTGGGTTTCTATGAGAAGTTTCTCTCCCATTCTCTTTATTATTTCTATTTCACTTTATTTAAGTTCTATTAGATTATGTTTCTTTAACACATTCTATAAGTTCTTAACAATCATAATATTGCTAGTATTCATTTAGCTATTTTATGTGAAATTCTCAATTTCTAGTTAGTACAAGATGCCAAAATGGCTCTGGGATGCCAACATGCCATTCTATCATCCTTATCTAGTGCTACTATTCTTTGGTTGAGAGCTTGTTAGTTTGTCTAGAAAATATTTGTGACCTGCTCCTTCTGATTCTAGAACTTTTGCACTATTCTTTGAGGTAGTTTAGGGAATTTCACTCCATGAGGCTCTCTGAATAAAGAGAATTCATGAGCCATGAATCCCCCTTCTCTACAATTAAATATTGGTGGTATTTCACAAAGTTTCAAAAACTTTTGTCAATTCCCAACAGGGTTCTCAAAACTTATTCATTCCCGCCTTGGCTTTAAAATAAGCTATGATTATTTCTCTAAGTTTTTTTTATAATAGTGATGAGGGTTAATAAGTGGACTATCAATAAGGTGACATATGAGCAAGTTTTCATAACAATGGAAAACTCTGAAGTATTTTGAGAACTCACCCAAAAATGTCACACCCTGTGTTGTTATTATTGATTTACTTTTACCTTCACAAGTAAAAGGGATGATAAATGCAATCATTATTTTGATATTCTTGGTAAAAGAATGGAATACAGAAATAGGTATTATGTGAAAGTGTTGATATATGCGAAATGTGGCTTTGAGAGAGTAAATATTTTTACATTGATGAAGAACATGTAGACACTAAAAAATTTCCTTGGCCTGCGACTTCTAAATTATCCATCATTTCCTCTTTTGTCTTTGATAGTTAAATAAATTTTAATTATTTAATTAATTCATTTCTATCTTTATTCCTCCTTGATTAATTAAATAGATTTTATTTATTTAATTACATCACTAATTAAGTCCCTTTCTTTCTAAAATTAAATAAATTCTTATTTATTTAATTTTATCCACTTTTCACTATAATTAAATAATTATTTTAATTATTTAATTATTCATTAGCCTCTTCTCTCATAAATTAAATAAATTTTATTTATTTAATTTGGTCCACTCTCTTGAATTTTGAATTAAATCATTATTTAATTGAAAACATCTTTGTCACATTCCTCTATAATTAAATAATTATTTTAATTATTTAATTATTCATTGGCCACTTAGATTAAATAATTTTTTTTATTTAATTTCCTATCACCTCTTTTTCCATGCCAATCTTATCTTCCACACTAATTCCTTATCTATACATGTCTCAATTAACCTCCACCCTTGATTAAATTATTCATAATTTAATCTTGACCATCAATCCTTATAATTTTTCCCTAACCCTAGTCTATACTACATCTTTCATTCTTGGCCATTGATCATTAACATTCAATCTTATCCCTTCATTCAAAATTTTCTCTCCAATAAAATACCTTATCATTGTCATTTTCATCAGCTAGAGTATACAAAAGCTTATGTGATCTTATGTTATCTTTCATCTTGCTATCAACATCAAGTCAAGTGCATCCATAGCCAATTGATAATCTTCAAAAAAATTCTTTGTCATCATCATTAGGCCTATTTGCATACTCAAAAATATGAGGGCAATTATCATATTCAAGAAAAATGGAGAAGTGCAATGGAGGTGAATCAATGGTGGCATGAAGATTTGGTAAGATTGCTTTATGTTTTATGTCTTTATCCTTATTTTTGCTTCATTATTTATTAAGGTTTTATTTATGTGCTTTATAGCCTAACCTTGATAATTTTAACCCTGATTACATTGGTGAAGCTAACATGAAAGGAAAAAATTATAGAACTCATACATAATTTTTCATTTTGTAGGTTGCAGGTATGGGTCGATGCAATTGCATCTTGGAATGATGCAATCATCTTTTACACAAGGTCACAATTGTAAATTTGAATGACACAATTGATTTGGATTAGGGCCTACTTTGACTCTTTCTAATTTCTAGGTTTTTCTATTAGATCTAGTCATTTAGTTTCACATTTCATTAGGCTAACCCTAGTTGTATGTTGTAGTAGTCATTAGATTTCTTGGATTTGGTAGTTTTTTGTCATTTTGTAGGTTTAGGTTCTTGCAACACAATCAAATTTCATTCGACACAATCACCAAGAATTAATCACAACTATTATCAACAAAATCCATAATCATCTTTCTTGCGACACAGTCGACATCTGGAATGATGCAGTCACAGTTTTTGTGACATAATTATCTCTAGTCCTAAGCTGCAATTGATATTTCCTATGATGCAATTGCCTGTTCATTTATAGTTTAGAGTTACATTCAAAAATTTTAATTTATAATTTTTGCATATCCTAGCATAGGGTTTTTCTATTACTAACATTTTATTTCTAGCTTGTGGGATAGGTGGAAAGGATACGTTTAACTTAAACATTGATAATCAATATATCTTGTCTTCTTTTCATTCATTCATTGGATTAAAAATAACCTTGCATCTACATGCCATTGGCCTTAAATTTACCTTAATTTTCATTTCACTCATTGGTTTAAAATTAACTTTTACATCAAGTGTCTTTTTCATATATTGCTTTGAGGGTTAAAAAGAACAAGTGTTTTCATTGTCTTGTGGTTTGCATTTTTCTTCAAGGTGTGTATGCTCTTCTCTTGTACCACTTGGTGATCTTGATAATCAAAAAAATATTTTAGCATTTTGTATAATCACCCACACATTTGGTTTTGTACTTAAAATGAACATCATGCAAGTGTCAGTAAAAGGTGTTGCGTATGCTCTCTCCTTGCACTTCGTGTGATCTAGGAGATAAAAAATAATGTACTTCCTTAATTTTGTATACCCTTAGAGGGCCTACTTGAAAAAGGGAATGATCCAATTGGTAACAAGCTAAAGCCAAGCAATAGGTGTGAATATGTCATACTGACAAGTGCCACTCCTAGTGTCCATGTAACACATAAAAATCCTTTCTTAGGAAGGGACTGGGAGGCCTTTTGATTAAAATAATCTTGAGCTAATCTTGTCACATGTATGTCCACCTTGAATGAAAGCCCTTACTAAGAACCAATTTTTTTAGTGGCCAAAATCCTTTTCACTTGCTAGCATAGGAATGGTCATTCTGAAGCCACCCCATGGTGATCCTAGAATACTGGTTTACAATTTTTTGGCCAAACTAGACATTGAACTAATTTTTTCTAACTAAATCTTCACTTTCAAGCACCTAAAGTGGCTAAACCATGAGGAATTTGAAGTTGATGCAGACTAGTGATTTGTGACATTTTTTTTGTAGATTCTAAATATATTTTTCAAAAATTTTGGAATTAGATTACACTTCTTTTTCCATCTCCTTTGAAAACTAGTTTTTTTTAGTAAACACCATTTTTAAGGAGTGACACTCACCATATAACACAATTTTGTTTCCATGAAGGATAAAATTCTATTTTTTTCAAATTTATATTTGTAACTATGATATCTAGTGCTTCCAATTGGTTTCATAGTGTTTTATTGAATATTTTTTCCTTAATCAAGTTTCAAAGTCAAACGAATTATAACTCAGACATAGGGGGACTATATAACACAATTTTTTTTTGTATGTATCAAAATTAATTTTTTTATTGGATCAAGGACTTCAATATTTGGTGCACTCATATTTTTCCAAAAAAAAATTGATAATCTTCTATTTTTCCACATTTGTAGAACAAAGAGCTTGATTTTTGGTCAAAAACACACATTCACAGGAAATAAAAAATAATAATAATTAAATTAAATTTATTTAAAATTATACTTTATGGGAAGCTTATAATAAGGAATAAATACTTATAAAAAATAAATTTTAAATGAATTCATTTTATCCCCCAAAAGGTAAATCAAAAGTGGTTTTTTATGAACATTTTGATAGGCGTAAAGGAGACTTGGTTATAGGTATGGTTTAAAACTAGGGGGGTTCTATCCAGGAGGGTTTGATATAAGGTATTTTGATCAAACCCTCTTCAATTAGAATGCTTTAAATGGAACTTTTTAAGGCTTAAATCCTTATATTTTCTAAATATGTGTGATTTTAGGAAAAATCTGAATCTCCCAAAAATTGTAAACCAACATTGTGGGATCACCCCTCACGACTTCATCATTCATGTGTATAGGAAGAAATTACTCTTTGGGGAATTAAGACATGGTGTGCTTGAGAAGTGAGTTTCATGTAAGGGGGAGCCAATTCCACAAAGTCTCTAGTTGTCTACCTTGTTTGGTTGGCTAGAGAAATCTAAGGGGGATCTAGCGAGTGATATCTCTTGAGAAGCCTAGGTTGTGCATTGTCTATAAGTGTCTTCTTATACATCTAAAAATTTTACACCTTCAAAATAGACAAAGACAAGTGCTTTTAGACTATTTATATGTTTTCCAAAATCATATTTTATTAAATCACCTTAAAAATTGGTCAAAACAAGTCAAAACTAAGTAACATACACTATTAACCATAATTGGCTATCCTTAACCACAATTGTGACACGAAAAACTAAAATAGCCATTTATAGAATGATGTAATTGGATTTCCTAAAACAAAACTAAGAATTTAAATGATGCAATTTCCTATCACCATAAACTTTAGGAGAAACTGAAACAAAGCCATTTCCTGATCAATCTGAAGCACTACCTAATTTTTTTATCACAGACTTGCAAAATTTTATAGAAGTGCCATCCATCATTCATTCACTTATCCATCATTACATAACTTGCATTGACCATAGGAAAAACATTAGGGCATCATTTGGTTGCATATATCTTGTTGTAAACCTTAGTCTTGGAAAATTTATGAGACTTGAGACTACTCCATAGTGACCAAATCAGATTTTTCTTGACTTAAAACTTTTCCACTATCTTTAGTCCTTTGTCATCTAGGTTGGTCCTCAACTCACAAGGCTAGTTTGAGACTGCCTTTTTCAAACCTTTTCATTTAGTCATCACCATTATTGAAGTATTCAAAAACTAGATTTTTAACTTTAACTATCTTAGTTTGGTCAAGAAACCTTTACTTTGGCTTTTCCACAAGGTGCTTAGTAGACCTTTGGACATCACTTTAGGTCATATTACCATTTTCACCTACCATCCTTTCACACTTGCACTCCAATTGGTATATCTTAGATATTTCTCAAGAATTTGAGCTCATTGTGGCACTCTTGACATTTGACTATTTTCACTTTGGTTCCTTGTCTTGACATCACCCTTAGACATCATTAATATCTTGAAAAAATTCAAAAATAAGTCATATTGCATAGACATTACCATAGTTTGGACCTCATTGTGACATCATATTTTTGACATCTTGACATTTTGTCACTTTGAATCCATACCTTTGTATCACTCTTAGACATAGTTGCATACTCTTGTGTAGCCATCTTAGTCACTTTCATATGCATTTCCCTTTTGCAAGTCTTTTATGATTGAGACTAGGTTGCAAAGGAAAAGAAAAGAAATTTCCTTTCAACAAGATGATGAATTTTTCAACCCCTTTGGAAATATTTCACAAGGAGCACCTATACCACAAATAAAAATCCCTAATCCATTGAAAATTTCATCATCAAAGACCCACAAGGAAATGTCACCATAGAAGAAATAGAGGTAGCCTCACAAGATCTTGAAGTGGCCTCCTTTGTAGATGAAATCATGGCCTTAGATCTTCAATGCTTTTTAGCCAAGCATTTATTAGAAGGAGCCACTTTACCAAATGGTTTTGATTTTAACACCTTTCAAGATATACCTATACCAAATAACCAAACAAAAAGACACATGATACCTACCTCTAGTGGCTCTATTCCACAAGTTAATACATCTATGCCATTATGAGGAACTACACAAGACGCTACAACCATTCAAACCTCCCTATCTGGAACACAAGGCATGACACAACCCATGTCACAATACTTTGGTACCACTTTTTCTACATCTAATACCATAGCAGTATCATCCTCAAACCCATTTGGCACAAACAATACCATCAAGATATCTAGAATTGTCATTGACAAGACCCCTAAAACGAATACCATATCGAACATAGGGCTTCTCAACACATCATTATGACACAACTAGGGAATATTACTCATGGAAATACCCAATACAATACCCAAGGATCCATTCAATAAAACACACAAATTGGCAACCAAGGACCCTTCATTCAACATGGTAACCAATGACCTTTGCCACAATAGGGTAGCCAAAATCCACATGATCAAAATTTTACAAAATCATGGCATATACCATCCAATTCACTTCATAACACTCATATCCCAACACCAAACCAAAACATACCAAATCAAAATATATCATACACATACAAGTCCCAAACACAAAACCAAAACCCGTCACTAACACATACATCCAACCAAAACCCATCTCACAACATTGGACTCCAAAACAACAACATGAGTTCTAAGAATACACAATACCCATTGTTGACTCAAGTGGATGTCTCACAAACTCAAATTATGGGCTTGCAACAATAGATGGAAAATATGCAAATCTCCAACATAAAGACCTACTCTACCCAGGACTTATGTCCTTATCCTTTTGACAAGAGTCTATACATGCCACCCTTCCCATATGGCTATGTCATACCAAACTTACCCAATTAAAATGGGAAGAGAAATCCACTTGAACACATAAGAGAATTTTGCATGGCTTGTATGAGAATTGCATACAATCCTATGTACCTAATGATACTTTTCCCAAGAATTCTTACTAGAATAGCACTTGAGTGGTTCTCATAGTTACCAACTAGCATAAGAACATCGAGAGAACTAGAAAACAAGTTTTTGGAACATTTACCATTCAATATTGATAGCGAAATTACCATTGCCACCCTATTCCATACCACACAAGAAGAGGGTGAAATTTTTGTAACCTTCTAGTGATGGAGAGGTTTGGTTGGTCAATGTCCTATTGAAATACTCAAGAAACTGAAAGTTGTTATGTTAATTGAAAACATAAAATCAAACTTGAAACATTATTTGCAAATGTAATGTTGCACATCCTTTGTCTATTTAGTGGAAAAAGGAATTATCCTTGAAAAGGCTTTAATTGGCAAAGGATAAATCAAGATGCCCAACAAAAATACCGACACTCAAAACAACTCAAACAAGAAGATTAAATATTGTTCCCAAAACAAGAATGTGACTAATGATGAAGTTGTTGATGCTAAGAATATATATGCAAGCCCTGCTATCACACTTAGAGGGTCTAACACATCCAAGAATGCACTAAGAATTTTTGACCAAACTGCCAATTTTGTCCAAAACACACAGCAACTAAGAACCCAAAGGAAGTTCCCAAGATGACAATACACTCCTCTAGGGGAGCTAATTGAATTAGTCTTTAAAGAAATATTACAACATAATTCCATACAACTTCTTGAACCAAAAAAATGATTCTAGATAGTTTAAACTATCTTGGTGGGATGACAACACCTTTTGTGACTACCATCGAGCCAAGGGACATAGCTTATCACAATGCCAACAACTAAAAAAATTATACAAGACCTTGTGGAAAATGACACCATTGAACTCAATGAAAAGAAACAAAAATCTTCAAATAGCAACTATAATTTTTTTCAGTGATCCTTTAGATGACCATGGAAAAGGAAACGCCTCCAGTTCAAGAAATAAGACTAATAACAATTCAACCAATTACACTAATTCCAAATAGGACTATAGCAATACCACTATCATAAATCACATTCGAGCCGCAGATGAACATATCAATACTATTACCATCAAGAAACCTTTTGAATGTGTTGTCAACACTTGCCGAACCAAGGTAACCATTCAAGGTCCTCCTCCATAGTAGTTCAGCAACCACCAAAATCCCAATACAACTTGCTTGAACAATTGGGAAAGACCCCAACACAGATCTCTATCTTAGAATTATTGCACATATCACCTAATCACTGAGCCATCCTTGAAAAATCTTTATAGAATACAACCATCCCCACTAACCTTGACGTCAATCATTTATAGGAGATGGTAGGAAATTTAACCAATTCCAATCACACCACTTTTTTGAATGAGACTATTCAACTGAAAAGAAAAACCATAATCAACCTTCACACCATGAAGTCCTTGTCTATAAAACCAAATTTAGATGATTCCTAGTAAATGGTGGAGTAGGGTTGAACATTTGTACCTTAAAATTGGTTAAGATGTTAGGCTTCTTGGAAGCATGTGTTGACATTGTAGACACCTAAATTTGACCAATCCCATATGGTCAAATTCACCCTTGTATTCTTCTATTTTGCATCCCTAAACCATATTAATTAAATAATTTGTTATTTGGTTAATATTCCATCCTAATCCTAATGTCACGTAATGTGTTTGATTGATTAATTAAATACCTTACCTTATTCTTCTCTAAATTAACTAAATAGTCCAATTTATTTAATTTAGTCACTTTTCCCAAATTAATTAAAACTAAATTTTAATTCATTTACTTTCTCTCTCCTTGTCACATCCTCCTATATTCCCTGAATCATGATTAGCCCACTTAATACACAATTGAGTTGTGTGCATCCCTAATCATCATTAGGGTCACATCCTCCAACTTTTGTAAGTGGATTCTTAATTAGGGTTAGTCCACCTAATTTTTCATTTTAACAACCTAAATCTATGATTTAACCCAACCTAATCCCCATGCCATTTATGGAATCTACCCTTAGTCAACCCTCATTAATGAATTTCTCCTTTTGGAGAAGTCATCTCCTCACCCTCTTGAATTTTAAATTCAACTTTATCTCTCATGTGAAGTGTGAGGAATTTTTTAATTCCTTACATCCCCTCATAAGGAATTTTTAATTCCTTTTCCAATCCCTATGAGGATTTTTGAGGATTTTTTAATTCCTCACTTGTCCTATCATTTTACATATGGAAAAGAACCTCCTTTATGAGGAGATCTTGTTCAATCCCAAGGTACTTTCAAGTACCTCCACTTCACTTCCATCTCATCTCCATTCCACCCTCTCTTGTCCACCTCACCATCTACATTTCCTCATGTGATGGATTGTGAGGTCTCCACTCACCCTAGCCCTTGATCTCCTATCCAAGGATCAATCATGTCCATCTATCCCTTTAGAGTCATTTTCTCAAACATGGGGACTTTTGGCTTCATTTTCATCAATCACACACTTAGCTAACTTTATCTCTCATATACCCAAATATTCAACCTCCATTATTGCAGCCATTTTGAGCACTCATCTTGCATCCAATCCACTATCCAATTACACCATTTCATTCCTCATATAATCACCATCATTTTGAGATAAGTTGCATGCCATTTTTTCAACAAAAGAGCACACAAAATAGACATCAAAGGGCCAACTGAAGGAGACAAATCAAGCAAGGTAAAAATTGGTATTTCTTATACATTTTGTTTGACTTAAGCTAGGTCAATCTTGATTTTTTTATTTGCTTCCTTGCCTACGCATCTACTTCAATTGTTTTGCATTTTTAGGGTTAGAACACTTGAATACACTTCTGGCATGCTTAGTGGGATGCACGTCACGAGTCTACTTTCACTTTTTTGTCTTGTTTGAATTTTCAAGGTTTGATTTTTGAGTACAGATGAAAATCCACCTCGACAAGAAAATATGCCTAGTGTAGGGGTGAACCTGCTTTGGAACAGGTGAAGATGCATACACCACTTTAGTGAAAAGGAAAACTCACTTCTTGTAATCCAGATCCATATTTTTAGAGGTGAACTCACCTTAGATCACATGTACAAGTGAAGTTGTTAATAAAAAAGGAGATCTTGATCAGCTCACAAAGGTGAACTCGTATATGCTTCTCTAGTGGAAAGGTGATCTCGTACCCACCTCTCCATTAAAAAGGTGACCCTAAACATCAGAGAAAGGTGTATCTACCCTACACTAGGGTGAACTTGAGGTAGTCCAGAATGCTTAGCTTTTTAGTTTTCACTTTCATTCAATTTTAGTTTTAGGTACTGATCTGCTAACTTGTTTGTCGATGTTTTTAAGTTTTCACTAGCATTTGTGTAGCTTATCATTTGTCCAAGATCAGTGGTAAAATTACCAATGAATTTTTTGTAAGAAATCCGATGGAAGACCCTTAGATTAGTTTGCTTGTGTGTCTCTTTCATACTAATTTAGGCACATTTTATTTTATTAAAGTGTCAATTTACACTTTTTTCCATTTTAGGGAGTAGGTTGTTGACGTATGCTCTCCCCTTGCACTCTATAATGAGCCTGGGGATCATAAATCACAACTCATTCTAGTCTAGTTGATTTCACCTAGGAGTGCTACCTTGTGCGTATGCTCTCCACTTGTGCCTCATGACAGCCTAGGGATTAGAAATGCCTAGCATTTCCTACCCTTTAGTGAGATTTGCTTGGGGATTTCATCACCCTAAGGGACAATATCAACCATGCATACCGGTGGGGTATATAAAGGGGGGAGAGCTAAATTTGTACCCCAATCCATTCATGTCATGTTTGGAAGAGCATTCATATTAGGGTGATTCCTACTTAGGTGTGAAGGGTTGGTTCGAGTTTCTAGTACCTCCATGGAGCTCCTGATCCATGCTTGTGATGGGTTGGTGTTCATTTTTTTTTCCTCATGCACCCTCCTGGTGTATCGAGGACTCCCCTAGATATCCTATATAGCCTAGATAAGACCTATGCTCAACCACGGCTTGGTGTAGTGCAAGGATTGCGGATGGCACCCAAAAGTTACTCACCATGTACTCCCTTGGGTTAGGATATAAATTCTCCTGGTGAACTACAATAGTTTTTTAGAGAGAGAGAGAAGGTGAGCCCATGGCGTCTATTGATGACCCTATGCCACTAGACCTCTAAGTATTTTCCTTCATGAGAAAGGGTGCTCCAAATAACCACCCTAGTATCATGGAATATTAACCTTGGGTAACACCCAAGGTGGTGGGCCTACGTTGATTTTATAAACCCTTATCACTAATTCTAGGATTGTGTTGCCTAACATGCTTTCTTGTGCTATACTAGTGCATGTCATTGGTCTAAGTCAATCCTTGCCCATTTCTTATTGTTTGCTAGTTTTTTCCTTTTCCATAGTCCATTCCTACCCTTAGGGGTGAATTTGCACTATGGAAAAGTGATCTTACCTTACAAAGGGAAAATCCACAACAAAGTCTAGTCCAATCATCCCAATAGGAAAAATCACTTCTCTTAGGGGTAAATTTGCTAGTACGGTCCCTTAGATAGGTGACCTTTCATGTGCCTATTCCCTAAATAGGTGATCTCATCATACACATAGGAAATTTTGTGTCTATGCTAGTCAGTCCCCCATATGTACATCCATATTCATAGGAAATCCCACTTCCCATAGAGGTGATCCTGCATTGATTCTACACCATATTCATCCATACACTTGAAGAAATAGGAAATTCAACTCCCTTGATAGGAATTTCTTCTATTTTTTTGTACATCTAAGGATAGGGGTGATCCTAAAACCTTGATTGGTGAAATTTTTTTCCTGATAGGAAGTCTCGCACTAGACCATCTATATAGATACCTATTTAGGTGAACCTACTATTACTTTTGGCGATCCTACAAATCCCAACCATATAGTTCAAGGTCTAGGTGAACCTGTAAAACTTAGATAGGTGATCCTATTATACATAGAGGTGAACCTACAAAATTTTGAATAGGAGAACTTGTGACCTATAGGGGAAAACCCACCTTAAATAGAGGATAATTTTCCTTCCATAAAAAAAACTATAGAGTGAATCCTTTCGGCCATTGAAATCCTGCTTCATTATGAGTCCTCTCCTATGATAAAAAAACTTTTAGTACCATCCATCTACGTGTAATAGCCATTTTAGTTTGTTTGCATTTTTAATAAGTCATTCAATCCTTGATTTAATCACTTAGCTTCATCTTAGACCATCCTTAGATAGCATAACCATCATTAATCCATCAATATGAGTCCCTTAGACATCATCTTAGGGACCTTTTATCCAATTGGGTTGGGTAACTAGCCATAATCATTATCATCTATGCTTACTTAGTATTGTTATTCATTGTGAGTTGGTAATCCTTCAAAGCCTTATTAATCTACTTCCATCTAGAGTTGGATTTGCATTGTAATCATCCTCTCTATAATTTGATCCAATCATCATCATCCTCTATCATCCAGTTGAGCTCCTGAATCTAGTTTAGAGTCAAATCCTATCAATCATCCAATTAATCATTCAATCAATCAATCCAATCCGATCCAATCCTATGTAATCAATTATCCAAAACATCCTATCAATATTCTAATCAATCAACCCATCATCCTATCAATCCTCTAGTTAATCATCTAGGACACTTTAACTTAGGTGTATCTTAGGTCTTAGTGTCATCTTAGTCTCCTGGTCATCTATATTTGCATTCTTGTTAGCAGTCGATCACAGGAAAAGAAACTTATGGAACTATAATAGTCTCAAGGTAGTCAACCACAACATCCTCCTAGCCAACCCCCTAATAGGGGATCTGAGAACTCTAACACAAAAGTTCACCCTCACCTTTCCCTTGAGGAAGGAATGGTTAGCCAATCTAAGTTGAATATTGATGAATACCTTAGTGATCCCACTAATGTTCAAATGAAAAATCATCTCCTTGCTAAGCGTGGGAATAAAATTCTTGCTACAATGCTCTTGAGGGGTAATAGATCACCACCAGGGTTTGATATGGCATAGTATTTCAACATCACACCCCTTCCAACACAAGATATACAAAGTTATCAGGTTAATCTAAGATCATTAGTCCCCCAAGTCCCTCAAGTTACCCCACAGGACACATCGTACCAACCTGGATTATGCAATGATCTTTGTTATCAAATCCTACCCTCGCTTGTTTGGATTTTAGTCATGGGTGCAACACCTATTCCCAAAAATCATCAAGGTCCTAGTCCTAGTAATCCTCAAGGCTCTACTAATACTAATGGTCATATCAATCTGCAAGTTCAAAATAATCCTCAAGGTCTTGGTCCTATTAATTTTCAAGGTAATAACCTACAAGGTTTTATCCCCAAGCTCATTGTGTTGTCTATGCCACCTCATTCATCCAATCATTTGTGTCAGTCTATAGGGAACATTTGGGGAAATGCTTATAACCCTTTGGCTTCTACACCTATTCATATCCCTCTCATCTAAGCATAATTGTTGTCACAACAAAATCTTCTATCTAATCTTGGCCACACCATCCCATAACAACCACCTTATCAACAACCTCTGTATAAACCTCAAAGTAATCCATTATAACCTCCCCACTAGTCACAAATCACTCCACAAAAACAACCATATTATCAACAACCACCACACCAACCTCATGGTAATCCATTAGAACCTCCTCATCAAACCTAGGTCACCTCACAATAATAGCAACCCTCTCAACAAACCCAAGCCTTGTAGCACAATATTGATACCACTCACAACCTCACCCGCGTTACTTTTCACCTCATTACAATCCAACACCTCCCCACAACAATTATTATTAGTCACCTCCTCCACCAAGAAAACCTAGACCACAATCTACCACATCCAACACCAATCCCAACTATTCTTACTACAATTCACAACAATCCCAACAACAACCACCTTACACTAACCCTCAACAGCCACAACAAAACACTTATCATCAGTAATCTAATACAAAACAACCTCCATATGTTTCCCAACATTAGCCTACATATGATTAGAAATAAAAATACATCTTACTATTAGTAGCAACCATCCTATCAGTAGGGTGCCTCTTCATCATATTATCATGCCCCACCATCACACCAACAAGTCTATACCAATCCTCAAGTCACATACTTTGACCCATATCAAAAAATCCCTTCATATCAAGCTACCTCATATGATTAGTCACTTTTTCCTCCACCACCACCATATCAACAATATGCTCCTTATGATCAATCCAATCTATTAGGTCCCCCCCCATTAGCACTGGTGAATAAGGAATGGGAAGATATGAAAGTTTCACTCAAAAATTTGTAAGTGGGTACATCCAAGAAATCCTTCAAGTTTGATGACATTTGTCCCTACCTATTTGACCCATCCATTTCACTCATCCCCTTCTCAAAAAAAATTGAAATCTCAAAATTCAACAAATACAAGGGGAAAAGTGATCCACGAAAACACTTATAATAATTTTGCATGCATTGTTAGGAGGTCCTACATAATGTTAATTGCCTTCTTCAGTTATTCCCTAGAAGCTTAACATGACCAACTCTAGAGTCATTCATGGGTCTTCCACGAGGGTTGATCTCTACCATTTTTCATTTATTAGAGAAGTTTGTTACTCACTTCTCTTTCAATCTTGAGAAAGACATAGACACCCTAGATCTCCTAAAAGACAAACAACATGATGGAGAAACATTTTCCAACTACCTGCAAAGGTGGTGAGCCTTAGCTAGCCATCTTAAATTTAATCTTCCTTAGAAGGATTTAGTAGGCTCATAAATTGCATCTCTGTTGTGTTACCACCTTTGCATAGGTCATTGAGAATGGTACCACCATCGAGAAGGCCCTCATTGGAAAAGGGATCATCAAAATATTTAGCCAAGATAAGGACAAACAGTCTAGAGACAAATTATGATATTGGAACAAGAACAAGAATGTTTTTAATGATGGTGTCATCGACACCAAGCATATCTAGGTAGACAAAATTTCTGAGTGGTCGTAGAATGTATCTTATCCACCATCATTTACCAATTCCATATTCATGCCATAAGGTGCACCCCATCCTCCACTGCAGTCCAATTAATCAAATGAAGGGAATACTAAATACACATTCACTCCTTTGGGAGAGTCCCTAAATATGATTTTCAAGATGTTTCTCCATGATAATTATGCATTCACTTATCTCATCACAAATACTTTTGATGAGTCAAATCCAAAGCCTGCATGATATATAAAGAATGAATTTTGTGATTTTCATAAGATTAAGGGTCACTCTACCAACAAATGTCAAGGGCTCAAAGGTTACATCTAATATCTCATTGATCGAGGAGACATTGTAGTGGATGTGAACCAATCTTTCTCATCCAATGCTCAATTGCAAATATATCATAATTCCTTTCCCAAGCATAACCAAGGTCCTAGCACATCAAATGAAAATTCTTGGTCCAATAATAATAATCAAAATAATAGCACAAACATTAGTTATAACAATGTTCCCTATAAGTATGAGAATATTGTTATGTGCATTTCTCAAGTGGACCCACATGTATCCATGATTCATTTCAAAGGAAGATATCCCCAATGCACTATCACCACTTGCTACACTTGCATATTAGTCCTTGGGCCTTCCACCTCATCCGAACCATCCACTGTGAGATCACAGTTTAATATCCTTGATCACATTGGCAAGATCCCACACAAATATCTATCTTAGATTTTCTAAGGTCTTCTCACCAAAGCTTTATAGGATACACATGTACTGAATGACATTGATCCTACCTAATTCCAAGCTTTAGTAGGAAAATTTCCATCTACCTATCAACTAGGTTTTAGACAAAATTATTTTCCACCAATTGATCCATCTCACAATCATGCCTTACACATTTAAGTCCTTGTCACCCAAAATAAGGCTAAATGAATATTGGTAGATAATGGTTCTGCCCTATATATATGCACTTTAAAATTCATAAAATAGGTGAGGTATACTCACACTGACTTAGATAATCAAACCATCACTATCAAGGCATATGACAATGCAAAAAGAGACTTACAAGGTATTATTTTCCTTCCAATCTAGGTTGGCCCAGTTGTCCAATATGCTACTTACCATGTCTTTGATCTAGATTTACCATATAAACTTCTCCTCAGCTGACCATGGATCCATGCCATACAAGCCATCCCATATGCATACCATTAGTTCTTGAAGTTTCCATATAATGGGATTGAAGTCACCATCCATGCTGACCCCATCCTTTTGAATATTTTCATGCTCTCAATGCCTCTTTCCTGCATTCATGATATTTTCTAGGAGTAGAAGTGGAAGCCCCTCAAAAATCATCAACCATTCCATCTTCTAATCAAACATTGAACACATCTTCCACTCCACCCACCACATCTAATTCCACCATCACCAAAGTACATATCATTGACAAGTGTTGTGGAGAATATGAAATGTGTACTACATTAAACGTGGCAACAATTCCTCCATCTCCACGCACTAATGGGAAACCATTTGAGTCTCAACAAAAGGAAGAATCAAAAACCAAAACCATTAGCTCTAAGAATGTGGGTTATACCACTTTTGAGTATCTAAGAACTTTATAGGCTTAGATGGATAAGGATATCAACTAATGGGTTTATAGAGAAGAACCTGATCCTTCACCTCCTCTTCTTGAATACTTCTAAGAAGTTTACCCCCATGCTTCCAAGATAGAAGAAAAGTATAATTATCAGGGGGTAGGGCTTGTTGTTTAAGAACATGGAATGTAGAAACCCATTGAAACACTAATGCATCCTAAACACTTGGGGCTAGGCTACAAAAAGAAACAAAAGGGGTTTGCAATGTTTACTAGTAGCTCAAACAATGTTAACTCAAAAATCAATCTTCTTGATGACATACCCAAAGAAGAGGCTATCATAATTTCTTGCGATGATGTGAATCTTCTTGATCTCATTGATTCCACATCCATTTTCTCCATTAACCTTTCTTTCTATCACCCTAGCCTCATTGATTGGGATCTACAAGTGAGTGGACCAATTGACATATTTCCTTTAGAGGACACATACATACATCTTATGGGATTGGGTGAAGATGAACATCCTAACTACAAAATTAAGAAGAAACAAAAATAAAAAAGAGTCATCTAATGAAAACCTTTCTGAGGCACTTCTTGACTCCACAAAAATAAAAACAAATGGTTCATCCACTAGTGAAAACCTCGATGAGGCACTAGAGGATGGGGATGTTCATATTCCCCTTATTGGGACACACTTTTCCAAATGATCTTCAATCCTAATTGTAGAGACACAAGAAATCATACTTGGTTCAAAGGAAGAATGTAAAATCACCTACATGGAAAAAACATTATCCGAAGATGAGTATCCTATTATTGTCAACCTATTGAAGGAAGGCATCAAATTTGCATGGCCATATTTTGATATGCTAGGATTGGATCCCACTTTAGTTTTCCACCATATTGATGTGAATATAGATGCAAAGCTTGTTAAACAAAAGCTCCAAAAAATACATTTGCAAGTGGCTTTTCTTGTTAAGATGGAGCTAGAAAAACTATTGGCAGCTAGGTTTATTAGGACAATGGATTACTTAGATTGGATATCAAATATAGTACATGTGGCCAAGCCAAATGGAGGTATTAGAATCTATACATATTTCAGGGATCTCAATAATGCTTGTTCGAAAGACAACTTCCCCCTTCACAATATTTATATGTTATTGGATCTCACCGCAGGGCATGCCATGCTATTCCTCACAGATGGATTCTCTAGATATAATCAAATTAAAACAACACCTAAAGATCAGTACAAAACTAATTTCACTACCTCATTGGGTACCTTCTGTTACAATGTCATTCCCTTTAGCCTTAAGAATGTGGGGACAAAATATCAAGGTGCAATGATAGTCATCTTCCATGATCTCATTCACAAAATAATGGAAGAATATGTTGATGACTTGTTTGGGAAGTCAAAAAAAAGAGAGGATCACTTTAAGGTTTTGAGACAGATCATTGAGCAATTGGAGAAGTATAAGTTGCACTTAAATCCTAATAAGTGTATATTTTGCATCACATCTAGAAAACTACTAGGCTTCATTATGTCTAGAAGGGGTATCAAAGTTGATCCAACAAAATTTAAGGCTATAATGGAAATGCCCCCACCCAGAAATCTCAAACAATTAATAATCCTACAAGGGAAATTACATTCTACCAGGTGCTTCATTTCCCAACTTTCCAACAAATGTCAATCATTTACTCACCTCTTGCATAAGGATACAACTTTAAAATTGGATCTACAATGTCAGTAAGGATTTAATAAGATCAAGGAGTATCTCGCCAACCCACCAATCTTGATGTCACGTATTCTTGGAAAACCATTACTGCTATATATCTTGACCACTTTAGTTGCGCTAGGGGCATTTTTTTTCCCAACATGATGAGTCTTCCAAGGAACAATCCATCTAATACATCATTCATACACTTGTGGGATATGAGCTTAACTATTCTCCCATGGAGAAAGCTTTCCTAGGAGTTGTTTTCTATTCACAAAAGCTACATCATTACATGCTCAACCATGCAATCAAGTTAATATCTAAGGTTGACCCACGTAAACATCTGTTATCAAGAACTTCATTAATTGGCCGCATGGCCAAGTGGTTTATGCTCCTCAATGAGTTTGATATTGAATATGTGGACCAAAAATAAATAAAAGGATAATTCATAGCAGACTAGTTGGTTGATATTCTTCTTGTAGATGTTTATCCATTAGTGGCAAAATTCCTTGATGAATTAGTCTTCATAGTCTTAGAATCAGATACATGGACACTATATTTTGATGGTTCATACACTCAAAATGGAGTTGGTTTGGGTATCCTCTTTATCACTCCTCAAGGTGACTATATCCTAAAATCATTCAGGTTGGCATTCCCATGCACAAATAACATTGTTGAATATGAAGCTTTGATCATTGGCCTTAGAATCGCAATGCAATGGAACATAGCCTGTATTCATGTTTTTGGTGATTCACAACTCATAATAAAATAGGTCAATGATGAGTTTTAGACAAAGGACAATAATCTTCTCCCTTATAAGCGCATGGTTGACAACTCCAAGAAATATTTTAGCCATATCTAGTTTCAACAGATCCCTAAATTTTAGATCAAATTTATCGATGCAATGGCCACCATTAGTTCTCTTATTGACATTCTTAGAGATCAAATAGATTGTAAGTTCTTAGTCAAGAAATTATTAATCTCAATGTATGACATTCCTAACAATGAGATGATTTGTGACATCATAGATCCCCAATCATCTTTATACCATGACAATTACACCTACCTCCATGATAATATTTTACCACATGAATAACTCATAACCAACGAAAAGTCTTTATCTAATGTGCTTCATGCTACATTCTCTTAGGGGATACACTTTATTGTAGAGGGTATGATGAAATAATTCTTTGATGTCTAAGAGAATCAAAATATCATGTGGCATTAAACAAAATCCATAGTGGTGTTTACATGGCACAAACTAATGGGATGGATTTGGCAAAGAAGCTTTTGAATACTAGTTATTACTGGCCAACTATGGAACATGATGCTTGTGATTCGGTCAAGAAATGTGTACCATGTCAACAACATGCCAAATTAATTCATGCTCCTGCTCAAGATTTACAACCCATCATTGCACCATGTCCCTTTTCACAATGGGGTCTTTATTTGATTGGGAAGATTTATCCCCCCCGTCTAATGGTCATACCTTCATAATAACTACCACTAAATATTTTACTAAATGGATGGAATAAATTCCACTTTCCCAAATCACCGACATCTAGATATCTAAATTCATCCTCTACCATATTCTTTATATATATGGTATCCCATCCACTATCATCACTGATAATTGCAAGCCTTTCAAAAACTAGTGCATGCGACACCTTTTTGAAACATATCACATCCAATATCATTTTTCAACCCCTTATTACCCCCAAGGTAACTATGAATGGTGATCCTAGACCTGCACAAACACAAAGAATAAACACATAATTAGTCCATATTGCAAGAAACAACATTCCCCATGAAATTCATTTGGGATATCAAGAACAAGAAATAAATGAAGAACATGAATAAAACTATCTAATCTTGCTCAAAATAAACAAACTCTCAATCCCATGGGGGAATTGGTGCCATTTTGATGTGGAAAATGGCCCTTTCCCAATTCCTTGCAAGCAAGATGATCAATGGTGAAGATTTGATGCTCCTTGATGAAATTTCTCCATAACCTAGCTATGAAATCATGAAAATGGATGAAGAAGATTGCTCAAAAACTTGAAGATAATAATGTTGCATGAAGTTGTGGATCCAAAATCCAAATGAGATCTTTCTATTTATAGAAGAGAATGATGGAAGATGAAGTAAAATGGATGAATGTGGGATCAAACACCAACCAATAGCATAATGCCACTTGTAAACATGTGAGTGAACAAAGGTGGAGCACATTTGGATGAATGTGCACATTAATGTAATTAGGTGGAATTTCAAATTTGGAGAAGTGACAAGTTGGAGGGAGAGAAGAAAATGAATTAAATGCCACTTGGTTCAAGAAAAGGACATGTAAGAGGCGTTTAATGCCTTGTTGGATGGACAAGTACTTTTGGGGGTAGATTTCAAATTTGGACTTGGATGTCTTTTTGAATGCAAATAGAAATTTAATAAATCAATTAAAATGATTTTCACGAGCAAGTTGCAAAAGCTAGAGGATTTGAGGGATTAGGTTTAGCATTAATTGGGATTTGATTAATTTAAATGAAGATTAATTTATTTGACCATTTAATTTAGATTTTAGGATTTAAATAAATCAAAATGAGAGGAATAGTGATTTTAGACTTAATTAAATAAAGTTTAATTTATTTAATCAAAGAGGATGGTGTTAGATTAAATCAAATAAATATTTATTTATTTAATTTAAATGATATGACATTAGAACTTAATTAAATAAAATGAATTATTTAATTAAAAGAGGGACTATAGGATTAATTAAATAAAATAATTTATTTAATTTATAAGAGATAATGACTTAATCAGATAAAATTGATTTATTTAATTAAGAGATGAAATATGATGAATTTAATTAAATAAAGAATATTTGATTAAATGGTTACTAAAGGACAGATTTAGATAGAATTAGTGTTAGTAAATCAAGATCAGGTGTATAGGATCAATCAGTATATTTTTCATGTCTATAGTAACAGACAAGATGAAGCTACCAACAAAACCCTCATCAAAATTCTTCAAAAGGTTGTCAATAATACTGGTCATGATTAGCACCTACACCTTAATCCTGCCCTTTGGGTATTTCACACATCCATTTGCACTATTACTGGAGCCAACCTATATTCCATTGTCTATGGTGTAGATTCCATCTTTCTAATCAAAGTTGAGATCCCATCACTACGTATTTCTCTAAAGAATTTGATTAGTGATGAAGATGCCCGTGTTGCACAGTTGAGTTAGCTAGAGCTCTTGGATGAAAAATTTCTCAAGGCCAATAATCATCTTCAAGCTTATGATCATTGACTTAAAAGAAATTAGAATAGAAGTTATATCCCTATTAGTTTCAAGTTGGTGATCTAGGCCTAAAAGAGAATGAATGTACCCAACAAGATCGAGAAAAAAATGGAAAGTTTGAAGCAAACTGGTTGGGTCCATATGTCATCACTGCAAAATATGGTTCTAGGGCATATCAATTTTCTACACCTAAGGGGGAACCCTTGGAAGAACCCATTAATATTAGGCATTTTAAGTTGTTTTAAACCTAAGTCAGCTAGGTTACCCTACTTAGAAAATACCAAAAAAAGTAAAAAATCCATAAAAATACAAAAAAATCAAAAAAGTCTAAAAAGCATAACAATAGTAAAGAGAAATAATGTGTCCTATGGTGAAAACCATCCTTGGTGACACCTTGCATAAGTATGATTTGTGAAAAATTAGCAATAGGTACCATTCATAATGGGCTTAATCATTATCTACCTTGCATATTGTTTTCCTATGTGTTCACATCCCCATCCATCCATCATATCCTCATATCCTATCCTTGCATCCTAGCATGTGCATCCTCCATCAACATCCTATTATCCACCATTGGGTATATTTTGATTGATCATTGGATGGTTTAGATTTATTATCCTAAATATAATCTCTTCATCTCTTGTACATTGGTGTCATGTTGTCAGTCTTGCATCCTCATCTAGGATCCTCCATCATGTCTTTCATCATTAGGTATCATGCTATCCTCAGTCCATTTTATCAAATTACATTGCCTTTGTGCTTTCAATTATTAAAGGATAACCATTTGATCAGCCCTTGAGGATTTTTTCCATCCTTTTGTTTCAATCCCCATCATCTGGATCTAAGTCTACATTGTCCTCTTTTCACTTTTATCCACTGTCAATCATCAAACTTTTATCAAACTAAAAGATATGTGCACTTTCACGTAAGCAAGACTATCAATAAATGATCCCTCAAGACCCTAGGTCTATCCTTAGGGCATGTCCTAGTTTTGTGTCATGTATTTAGGGGTGTCCCTATCCAGTTGGTTCCTAACAATAAAATCCATTGGTATCATGAGATTCAATCCATTTCAAGTATCTTGAGTCCTATTGAACAATTGATCTACCCTCCATCTTTGGTTTTAACAGGATGTATCCTTCCTTAAATCATACTACATCAATCCCATCCACCTATTGGTCCTATGGAAAATTATATTTGATGTTTATTGTGATCCTTTTGGTACTTTTGGCATTTTTTTTTATCATTTGAGCTCCCTATTATACCTTTTCAAGGTCGCCATGATCCATCATATCATGGTGTGCTTTGGTTGGTAAACATAGGGTTATATCTTGATTTTTTATGTGATATTTTCTTCCTAGTTGTCCCGCATAGTACCCACCAAGATCCCTATGGTCTTGCATTATTTTTGGGTATCCTTTGTGCTTGTGATTATTCTAGCATCATGCTCGACCAAAGCCCTTGTGACTTTGGGGTGTTGGGATAACCTTCTTGTTTGTTGTGTTAGTCCTATACATTTGACACTAATTGGAATTGGTCCTTCACACCATGGCATGTTGTGTCCTATGCTATAGAAAAATTTAGTGCTCTTAATATGAAAAAATATTATTAGATATTCATTTCATTCATTCTTCCATTACATTGGATTTATCCTAGTCCATTTTCCCTAGTTTATCATTATTGATTTTTGGTTTTGAAAATGTTATTCCCCCACCTATTCTTCCTATTATGGCTCATATGGTTTTGATAGGTGCACAATCACACGAGCACCATTATTCATTTCACTATGCATGACCATTATCATCTAGGTTCATTCCATTGCATTACATTATCATTTTTATTCATTTCATTATCTAGTGCATTTTTATCCCATTAGGTTGCATTAATCCCTAGTTCATTTATCCATTTCAATATCCATTTCATGTCGTCACATTATAATTTTCATTATCATATTAAGTTGTTTAGATTAATATAGATTTGTTATTCTAAGCACCTTAAATCCATTTCATTATCATTTCATTGTATCCCATTATCATTTTCATTATCATTATTTAAAATTGATTAGATTAATATGGATTTATTATTCTAAGCATCTCCAATCCATTTCATTTTCATCTCATTATCATTTTAATTTTCATTATCATTTTAAGTTGTTTAGATTGATATAGATTTATTATTATAAGCATCTTAAATCCACTGTATTATCATTTCATTAAGTTTTTTAGAAATGCATCTCATCACATTACATTCATGTAGTAGTTCAAATATAACATTGTGCATATTATACATTCATAATCATACATTAACATGCCATCCATAA
This sequence comes from Sequoia sempervirens, assembly GCA_007258455.2. Taxonomy (NCBI): domain Eukaryota; kingdom Viridiplantae; phylum Streptophyta; class Pinopsida; order Cupressales; family Cupressaceae; genus Sequoia; species Sequoia sempervirens. The sequence goes on along the minus strand of VDFB02105785.1, from coordinate 489,202,399 downwards.
TAAATACATAACATAAACATATGTCATAAACCCATATACATGCATCATAAATCATAAACGTATCACCACCTACATCACCAAACATTAGTATCATATACACATCATGAACCATAAATCATACATCATCACATCCTACATCACAAAATGTTACAAATATTCTACATCATCCATATCATACATACCATCATAAAAGTATACATCATAATCATAATCATACATATATGCATAATAAATATCCACACATCACATAGAAATCATATATAGAGTGCCATCCACGTCTATCATATCATATTTATATATCCAAAAATATAGTGTCCATAAAAAATTCATAATCGAAAGTCCATGATAAAAGGGCCATCATCCATCATAAGGTCCATAATAAAAAGCCCATAAAAGTGCATATAGATTCCATCAAATCAAAATTACACTTGTAGAACATTCATAATCTATAGATACATATAGGTAAATCTAACACATCATGGTGCCTTGAATCAATAAAGAATAAAGAATCAATGAATTTTTTGAATAAATCTGTACACAAAATATGTGTATCATCTCTACATCTATGTAAAAGTATTTGTTATGCACCTGTCAAAACTAAGACCCTCTGCTTTTCCTCCTATCTCTCTAATCATTGCTCCTCACATCTAACAACTAGGGAGAGTGTAAATCAGGTCCTCGACCATGAGGAGGTGTCTCTCAATTATCACTAGAACCGTGAGTGTGGGTGGCCCCTAAATGAGAGGATGCTACTCTTTGCAAGACTGATTGAATGGAAGGAAGTACTCTCTATGCTAGATTGGGTACTACCCCAAAATATGCACCCATATAGTAACCTACCTCCATCCTTGCATCTTCCTCCCATGTTGCCCCTACTTTATACTGCTCCCACTCCATCCTATACCTATGTCACTACTGTTGTAGCCTCCCCCTCTCCATCTCCCAAGAATCCTGTTCTAATCTCATAGATGCAAGTTGTGCCTCTACCTGGGATACTTGCCTCACCACCTCATCCCTCTCAGCCTGTAGACTCTATACCTAGGCCTTGGAAGTCTTTTCCCTCTCCTATAGTGGTCCTCCCTTGCCCGTTGTAGCCTCTGTGGAATCTACCCTCCTGGGGTTCTCATCCAAGTCTCTCATTGCATGGCCTCTACATGATATGCCACCTTCTCCACCATCACCATCACCTCCCCTCTCTACCCGTAGGTGACCTCTAATAGGACCTAGAGTCGTTCTCTCTCCTCTTGCAACCTATGCATCTGGCTCCCTAGGTCCCCTACCATCCCCATCCCCTTAGTATCCTTATCCAACTACATCACATCTATTGTATCCCATAATCAATGCAACTCTTGCTATAGTCTATACACCTTGGCCTAAAGTTGATCCCTCTCTACCTTTGACTGTCGCAACCTTTGCTAAAGGATGCATGATTGCACCTATGCTCTTACTAATCTCAGTGTAGGTTCCTCTATAGGTGGTCCCTGATAGATAACTATATCTCTCTCCTCCACTACCAGAGCATCCACCTTCATCTCTTGTTGTCCCTCCCCTTGTAACCCCTCATCCTGCACAAGCTCCTCTTGTGATTCCTCCTCCTCACCCCTCTATCCATCTCCTCTTTGTCTCCTCCTCCTATGTCTTTGATGCTCATCCTCCTCCCCAAATCCCACTACTGACACATTAAGATCCACTCTAGTGATCCTTATAGGCCTCCTCTCTTTCCACCATGTGGTGTATTAGATTGTCATGCTTGCATCATCAAGGCCTCCTCTCCATGGCCATGTCCTCTATAATGGAATATCCATCCATGCTAATAACCATTACCAAAATGTCGTTGGGAGTGAGTCATCTCTCTCTCCAACTATGAGGATGTATGGGCATGAGACTATGATGTGCACCCACACCCACTCCTGTAGTAGTGTGACATGGGTTGAACACTCAATTCTCATCTGTAACATACCACATGCATATCCCTATATAGCTATGTGAGCATGTAGGGTCCCCATGTATATACTCCCTCTCATCTGTAACCATTACCAAAATGTCGTTGGGAGTGAGTCATCTCTCTCTCCAACTATGAGGATGTATGGGCGTGAGACTATGATGTGCACCCACACCCACTCCTGTAGCAGTGTGACATGGGTTGAACACTCAATTCTCATATGTAACATACCACATGCATATCCCTATATAGCTATGTGAGCATGTAGGGTCCCCATGTATATACTCCCTCCCATCACTCCACAATATGGTAGACAACCTCAATCATCTTGAGGCTGAAAAATCTCTCGCTCTTGTCAAGAAGGAGGATCCTATTGATCAATCCACAAAGAAGCAATGGTAGTGGTAGTGCAGCTCCAAGGTAGGCATAAATTTCTAACTCCTTCCCTCAATGGGGAAGCTCCATGATACCAAATACTACCTATAGACTCCTCTAGACTCGTCTACTTGGAATGGAACTCACCAAGTGTCCTTTGATGGTTAGTCTCAAGATGCACCAAACATGCTCTAGTGTCACATTCATTTCCCCTATGGGGAGGTGGAAGGTAGGGGTCTCTAAACTCCATCGCTCCCTCAAAGCTGTCAGTAGAGGTCTGTGTGCCCAGATGTTGGGATATCCTAGCATGTGTAACAAGCCTACCTACTCTAGAGCTATGTGATCATCTGGAGTCATTTCCCCATGTGTCACCTTCAAAATATTTGAATGTCTTTCCTTGGTCCACAGGGTCTTTATGCTCTACTTCTATATCAACCATTATATTATTCCTTACCATTTCTCTTCTACCCTTTTACGACTCTGTGCAAGGAAAATTTTCCTATTCCCTTTTTCATGCATGTTCGCCTATCTACTTTGCACATTCACTCCTCTAATATCCTATTGATGGGTTCACCTTTTCTATTGGTTAGTCTACCTCTTCCTTTTTTTAGGTGTGAATTAATCTCCCTTTTATCTCATAGGAAAAATCATGTTCACCCCTTTTCCCTATAGCTGAATACATATTCACCTCTGTAAACCCTCTTTTCTCGAATGGTGAACTTGCATTCTCCTTTATATCTTATAGACAAAGCCACACACTCTTGTCCCTCTTTTAGGTGATCTCGTGTTCACCCTTTCCCCTAAGGGGTGATTTTACAATTTCCCCTCCATCGCGCATCTCCCCCTGTAAGGTGGCATGCTCGCCCTTTGCCATTTTATGTGATTTTGCAATTGGGTATGTGTAGGATCATGATGGGCCAAAAAGTGGCGATATGATGGGTATGTGTAGGGTATGTGGATGATGACTTTTTTTTACCAAAAATTGATGAAATGAAAAGGGTTTTTAAAGGATATTCTCAACTTTCCACCAATATAAATTATGCTTTAGTTTGAATTTAATAAATAATTATTATTCATTTTCTATTTGAATTATGACTAATGTCCTAATTGATAGGATGATTGAAAAATATCTATAGCCTTCAAATGGTATCACATTTTTTGAATCTGAAACATGTGTCACATTTTATGCTTTGTATAATATAGGAATAAAAAAAATTGAATTTCATGAAGTTTTGACCAAGTTAAGGTGGTCAGACATACAAGTTTTTATATTTTTAAATGTTGTAATAAAAAAATCATAATTAATTGTTTACTTGGAAAAAAATTACAAAAAAATATGCACCAGATTGGTACATGATTCTCTACTTTATCTAAAATCTTATAAAAAAATATTATCATTTTATTATGGTTAGGGTGGTCAGATAGACACCTACTTCTTATTTTTCCTTGAAATTTAAGGATTACTACATTGAACTTTCAAAATTTCACCAAATAGATTTTTTTTAAAATAAACCTAGTATTTTAGAAACTATATTCAATTTTCTACAGATTCTATTCTAACATATTTTTGAAATAATATAGATAGCTTATTCATTTTTTTACATCAAGTCTCCTAACTCTGTTTTTTTTGAAATTTTTGCCATTTAAGGGCCTGTTTTTTCCATGATGATCCTACACATACCCAATTTCCCATTCCATTTTCCATACGCCTCTATGAAAGCAAGTATCCTAGAGAGAGGCAATTTTGCAATCGCCCCTCGCGAAGCACGTTCACCCTTGTGAAAGTATGCCTACCCATTCCCTCACCAATTTGCTGAAAAGGTGACTACATTTTGATGAAAGGGAAAATCTGTCATTCTGTGGTGATTCTATTTTCCCTAATCTATCCATCCTAAAATCATAAATAGGTGCAAAAATTCAAATTGAATCACAAAGTTGCTTTCTGGATCCTACATATCGAGGTGCTACTCATAGAAGGTAGAAATATCATACCTCATCTACTCAATGAATCATCTCTCCATCATCTTCCATCTCACTCGCCTAGTCGGCTCTCACTCTCTCTTGTCTAGTCTCTTGATGACACGTGTGCAAATGAACTTTTGGTGAATAGTAAATTTTCTAATTTACTATTTATAGTTTTTCATTTTTATCCCTAATTAACCTTGCTAATTTTGGCTAATTTGTATCCTTTATTTAACATTTTTTTAATCCTTCTACCCCCTTTCTTCCATGGGCCACCATTTACACCTCATGTGTCCATTTTCCTCCACTAAAAATCCATTCTTCATGGTTTTATATCCTCTACTACATCATACCCTCCATTTCTCCATATTGAGAAGTCACCCAAGGCCCCTTTTCTTCCCCATCCACCCTCTTGAGGGTGCATCCCATACCATATTTTTGTATTCCTCTTCTCTATTCATTTCTTTATGATACTAGGGAATCTTCTAAAGTATTTTTCTTCTGTCAAGTCATCGGCACTTTATTTTTCTTCAAAACAATGTTATTCTAATGGTATTTCAAAGAGGGGAAAAATGTAGACACCTAAATTTGACCACCCCCATATGGTCAAATTGTACCTTCTATTCTTCTATTTCACATCCCTAAACCATATTAATTAGATATGTGCAGGATCATGATAGGCCAAAAAGTGGTGATAAGATGGGTATGTGTAGGGTATGTGGCTGACGACATTTTTTTTACCCAAAATTGATGAAATGAAAAGGGTTTTGAAAGGATATTCTCAGCTTTCCACCAATATAAAGTATTCTTTACTTTGAATTTAATAAATAATTATTTTTCATTTTCTATTTGAATTACGACTAAAGTCCTGATTGATAGGCTCATTGAAAATGTCTATAGTTTTCAAACAGTGTCACAATTTTTGAATCTAAAACATGTGTCACATTTTATGCTCCACATACTATAGGATTAAAGAAAAATGAATTTCATGAAGTTTTGACCAAGTTAAGGTGGTCAGACATATGAGATTTTATATTTTTTAAAAGTTGTAATAACAAATTCATAATTAATTATTTACTTGAAAAAAAATTACAAAAACATATGCATCACATCGGTACATGAGTCCTCTACTTATATCTAAAATCATGTAAAGAAATATTCTCATCTTATTGTGGTAAGGGTGGTCAGATAGTCACCCACTTCTTATTTTTTCCTTGAAATTTAAGTACTACTGCATTGAAATTTCAAATTTTCACCAAATAGATTATTTAAAAAAAAAAAAAACCTAGTAATTTAAAAACTACATTCAACATTAAATTTTCGACAGATTCTATTCTTACATATTTTTGAAAAAATATAGATAACAGTTTATTCAATTTTTTACGTCAAGTTTCCTAACTCTAATTTTTTTTGAATTTTTCGACAGTTTATTCCATGTTGATCATGCACATACCCATTTAAACAATTTATTATTTGGTTAATATTTCATCCTAGTCCTAATATCCCATTAGGTGTTTTATTGATTAATTAAATACCTTACCTTATTTTTCTCTAAATTAAATAAATAGTTATTTAATTTAGTCTCTTTCCCAAATGAATTAAAACCAAATTTTAATTTATTTGCTTTCTCTCTCTTTGTCACATCATCCTACATTACCCTAATCCTGATTATCCCACTTAATACACAATTAAGGTGTGCACATCCCTAATCATCATTAGGGTCACATCCTCCAATTTTTGTAAGTGGATGCTTAATTAGGGTTAGTCCATCTATATTCTCATTTACACAACTTAAATCTATTATTTAACCCAACCTAATCTCCATTCCATTTATGGCATCTAACCTTAGTCAACCCTCATTATTGACTTTCTCTTTTTGGAGAAGTCACCCCTCACCCTCTTGAATTTTGAATTCAATTTTATTGCTCCCATGAATTGTGAGGAACTTTTAATTCCTCACATCCCCCCATAAGGAATTTTTAATTCCTTTTCCAATCCCCATTTAGGATTTGTGAGGAATTTTTAATTCCTCACTTGTCATCACATTGTACATATGGACAAGAGCTTCCTTTATGAGGATATATTGTCCAATTGCAAGGTACTTTCAAGTACCTCCACTTCATTACCATCTCATCTCCATCTCACCCTCTCTTTTCAACTTCACCATCCACATGTCCTCATGTGATGGCTTGTGAGGTCTCAACTCACCCTAGCCCTTGATCTCCTATCCAAGGAGCAATCCTAGCCATCCATCAGTTTAGAGGCATTTTCCCCAAATATGGGGAATTTTGTCTTCATTTTCATCAATCACACACTAACCTAACTTTTTCTCTCATACACCCAAGCATTCAACCTCCTTTATTGCAGCCACTTTGAGCACACATCTTGCATCCAATCCACTATCCAATTACACCATTGTATTCGTCATAGCATCACCATCATTTTGAGCCAAGTTGCATGCCATTTTGTTAACAAAGGAGCACACAAAATCGACATCAAAGGGCCAACAAAAGGAGACAACTTAAGCAAGGTAAAAATTGGTATTTCTTATGCATTTTGTTTGAGTTAAGCTAGGTTAATCTTGAGTGTTTTGTTTGTGTCCTTTCCTTTGCATTTACTTCAATTGTTTTGGATTTTTAGGGTTAGAATAATTGCATAGACACCATTAAGAGCATTGTCATGAAGGCATTTGATGATGAAGAACAATAATCTAAAGGAGTCATAACACTACCTATCAGAGTTGGTCTTGTAGTCATGGATACCACTTTTCAAGTCTTGGACCTTGACCTCCAGGTGATCCCACAATACTAGTTTACAATTTTTGGCCAAACTAGACATTGAACTATTTTTTTAAAACTAAATATTCACTTTCGAGCACCTATAGCAGCTAAACTGTGAAGAATTTGAAGATGATACAAACTAGTGATTTGTGACATTTTGTCTATAGATTCTAAATATATTTTTTTCACAATTTTTGTAATTATATTGCACTTCTTTTTCCATCTCCTTTGAAAACTAGTTTTCAACAGTAAACACCATTTTTAAAGAGTGGTGTTACTGGCTAACACATAACCTTTTTTCTATGAAGGATAAAATTCTATTTTTTTGAATTTAGATTCTTAACTATGATATCTAGTACATGGAATTAGTTTCATAGAATTTCATTGAATATTTTTTTCTTAATTAAGTTTCAAAGTCAAACCAATTATAATTTAGATACAATTTACTGGCTAAAACATAATTTTTTGTGTGTATCAATTTTATTTTATTTTGTTGGATGAAGGACACCAATATCTAGTGCATAAATATTTTTTAGATTTTTTTTGATAATCTACTATTTTTCCACATGTGAAGAATAGAGAGCTTGATTTTTGGTGAAAAACCTACATTCACAAGAAATAAAAAATAAATATAATAATCAAATTAAATTTATTTAAAATTATACTTTTTGGGAAGCTTATAATAAGGACTACATAGAAAAAAAAATTAAATGAATTCATTTGATCCCCCAAAATGTAAATCAAAAGTGGGTTTTTATTAGCATTTTGATAGGTGTAAAGGATACTTCGTTATAGGTATGGTTTAAAACTAGTGAGGTTCTATCCAAGGGGGTTTGATCTAAGGTGGTTTGATAAAACCTGCTTCAATTGGAATCCTTTAAATGGAACTTTTCAAGGCTTAAATCATTATATTTTCTAAAAATATGTGATTTTAGCAAAACTCAGGATCTCCCAAAAAGTGTAAAACACTATTGTGTGATCAACCCTCCCATACAACCTTCTCCTAGGCCAACCATGGATTCATGCCATGAAGGATGTCCCATCTAAATATCACCAATTCCTTAAATTCACATACAACAACATTGAAATCATGCTAGCTAGTGATCTTGATCCATTCGAATATTGCACTAACCTACGTGGAGTACCCTAGTAGTAAGTTCTCATCAACAAAGAGGCTTCATCATCCACCTCATCCTATTACATTGACCCTTTTGCTTTATCAATAGAATCCACCTTTGAATCTCCACCTTCTGATCCTAAGGTTGAGGTCCAAGACAAAGGCTATGGAGAATATGACATGAAGACATCATACTACATCAACAAGCTCACTACTCCTAAGTCATCTAGAAAACTAACAATAGATAAAAGGAAACCCAAGGTCACTATTCACTTACCTTCATATACCACTTTCACAAAGTGGTGGGAACTAAGTAGAGAAGTAATCAACGTAGAGGATGTGACCTCCTAGCTATATAAAGAAGAAGGCAATAAATAAGCTCTTCCACTCACACAAATACAAATAAAACAGTATGGAAAAGTTTTCAAAATAATGCATAACAAAGGCTATAATGGACACAATGAACTTGTATTAAAAAATGGAATGATTGAACCTTTGTTCACATCCAAATGACTAAAAGGCCTAGGGTTGGGGTTCAAACCAATTAAGATTGGTTCTTCTAGTACCACAACACCTTTACAAGAGGAAGCAAATGCTTCTAAGGTTATCGAGACATTTTTCTTACTTAACACCTCTAAACTACTTGACACACTTGATGATGACTACATAAAGACTAATTCTAATGAGTAAGAATGGGACTCCCTTACCTCTACTGAGTACAATATAGCCAAAATGCTTGTCGAGCTTGACCTATCCAATACCATGATCCACAACCCTGATGAAACCTTCATCTTTACCTTGTCTACCCTAAACTTCAGAATTTCTAATGATGGCATTCTCTTAGTATATTCCTAACTCATTGATTGGGATCAACAAGAACCTCCTATCCTAGATGTATTTAAGAATGACAAAGGAATCACTGAGTTCATGGGACTACATGAAGGAATCCCTAGTAGTGACTATAAGGAAATATTTACCATTGATTTAGATTGCATGAAATACATTGGGAAGGCTATCCACCCCTATATTCACAAAAGTAAAAATAATAATTAAAAAATAAAAAGACGAGTCTATAGGTGAAAACTGAAAGGCACCTTTAGACCATGAAAATGTAAAAATAAAGGATATATCTAAGGGTGAAAACCTCTCTAAGGAACCCATGGATGGAGAGTTGGACATTCCCCCCATTACCAAAGAGAATTCACTGATGCTAATAGAGAAATCCATGGAAATCAACATTAGTACAAATGACAACCCTTGAATAATCCACTTTTTTGCATCATTGACATAACTAGAATAGCCAGAATTCTAGGTTTTCTTTGGAGAGAGACAAATCAACTTCACTTGGTCATACATTGACATGCTTGGATTAGATCCTAACTTGATATTACATTATTTTCAATTACATCTAGACCCTAAACAAGTCAAGCAAAAACTTAGAAAAATGCACTCGCAAATTGATTTATTGGTAAAAGTTGAATTAAAAAATATACTAGAAGTCGTCTTCATCAGATCAATTGACTATGTAGAGTGGATTTCCAACCTTATGTTAGTGAAAAAAATAATAGGTGGCATCCACATTTGTATATAATTTCAAGATTTAAACAAGGAATGTCCTAAGGATGACTTTCCTTTACCAAACATTGACATAATCACAGATTTGACAGCTGGATATGGGATATTGTCCCTCATGGATGGCTTCTCGAGATATAATCAAATTAGAATTGCACCTAATGATCAACATAAGACAACTTTCACTTGTGTATGGGGAACTAATTGCTAAAACATAATTCCCTTTGGACTTAAGAATGTAGGAGCAACATATCAATGATCCATGACAACAATCGTTCATGACATGATGCACACTCTAATGGAAGATTATGTAGATGACCTGATAGCCAAATTATTGACCTGAGAAAACCACTTGATATTTTTATACAATATTTTCAAGAGGTTTGAATAATATAAAGTCAAATTGAATCCTAAAAAAGTGTGTTTGGAGTCACATTAGGAAAACTTTTGGGTTATATAGTTTCCAAACAAGGCATTGAAGTAGACCCAGTAAAATTCAAAGCAATAAAGGACATGTCTCCACCAGCTAATATAAGTCACTATGAACACTACAAGGTCAACTCCAATCCATCAGATGATTCATAGCATATTTGGATGACAAGATTCATCCGTTCCAACACTTACTTGAACAAGGGGTAGTGTTTATATGGATATAAAAATTTTAGGAAGATTTTCAACAAATCAAGGATTATCTACTAACACCACTAGTATTAATGCCATCATTGATAGAAGACCTCTTATCCTATACATTTCAATAACAAAATCCACATTGGGGGTGTAACAAAGAAAAAATTTCAAATTAAGTGTAAGTAGCAAAAAAACTAAATCATAATCAACAATAGAGCACAAAGGAAGCTAGAAGAAAATAAACATGAAACAAAGTCAAGGTATCAAGTTTCCACAATCCATATTGTATTTGCATTACTTCTGGTTTAGATTGTGTTGATTTTTTTAACATCAACATTTTAGTTCACACTCTGTGATCCATCATCAGCATGAAAGAGAGCAAGAGAGAAAAAATGATTTTACTCCTCTTGCTCTCTGTCATCCTGATGATGGATCACAAAGTGTGATTTGAAACATTGATGCTAAAAAAATTGACACAATCTAAACTAGAAGCAATACAAATGAAACAACGTCACCTAGTTTTCAAGCTTACATTGAATTAACTCCATTGGCCTTCTCCATCTTGCTGGAAATGGTATAATTTCCCTCAGATTTGAAGTGCAACTATCACCTATGCCTTAGACAAGAAAAATATCGAAGTAAATTATGCTCAAGTATTCAAAGCTCTCAAGCATGTTGTGTGTATATGTTTGAATGAATCTATGTGTGTCTAAAATGGATTGAGAGAGAGCCTTTTAAAGAATTCCTAATTGACAATGGATGGCCAAGATTAGAAGTTGGTAAATCCCTAAGATTAATGACTAGGATTCAATGTGATAAGGAGGATTAGGATTAGGGAAGCATTAGGTCAAAGTTAGGGCAAGCTTTGAAATGAAAGGTTGAGATTTAGCCAATTAAATCAATGGCGGAAAATAAATGAGATAGAATAAGAGGTAGTTGGAAATTCAAATAATAATAGAAATTATTTGATTTATGGAGGAAGGTTGACTTATGACATAAATAATGGTTTAATTCATAAATGGGAATGAGAACAAAGATAATGAATAATTGTTTTAATTATTTATTTGGTGGGATGGAAAGTGGGTTAAATGGATAAATTTATTTAATTGAAGGATAAATGGTCATGTTATTAAATAATTAATGGTAATTATTTAATTTTGGGTGACGAAGAAGTGTGGTTGTCATAGAAAAATGTGATATGTAGGTCTAGGCCATTTTTATGTGTCTACATTTTCCCCCTCTTTGAAATAATGTAGCTTATCACATTGTGTCAAAGAAAACAAGTCAAAAATATGCCCCAGTGTGAAAGTGAGGAGAGGAAGGATGACAAGGAGGTAGTGGTATTCCCCCTCAAGAGAAAAATTGGGTTGAAAGAACATGAGTGTGCTATCGAAATGGATGAGAAAATGAGAGAATGAAGGAATAGAAGAAATTTTAGAGTGGAAGACATCGATGTTAGGATGAAAAAGGAATACTTCAATATTTTTCCAAATAACATCATAGGAGTTGAATAATCATCATTGGGCAGTAATATATAACAAATGGACAACAAACACAATGATATGACATAAACCAAGGTGTGCAAGGTCATCCACTTGTAAAAAATAGAAAATCATAGATAAGAAATTCCCTAACTCATACTAAAGGCCAAGTTGCCCCAATCTTTTTGTCAAGACACACAAAAGACAACAATCAAGGAAAAACAGATCATGAGATGTCATCACACCTCTAAATCCTTCATGGGACATCCTCGAGGTAGCTAAAAACATGATAAGAGACAAAAAAATAAAAAAGATAAGACAAAATAGACCAGAAAAATCAATAGCCATTCAATATGTTTGCCAATATTTGTTTGTCGAAGGTTGATTGCTTGACAATTTGACAGTTTGACAATTTGAATAGTCTGACAGTTTTGACAGTGTGACGATGCCTATCATCAGGAAGGACACATCTTGAAAAGCCCAATGACTATATGATAGAGCCTGTCATCAGGAAAGACTCATCCTAAAAAGGAAAATGATGTTTTGACGAGGTCCAATTCCAAGGACACATCTTGAAGTGGACCATAAAGTGACTAGGTTGATATTGTGTTGGCAATTTGACTGATGTTTGACTTGATGACTAGCTAAACTATGTTGTATGTTAGTTCACGATTTGAATGTTGATGTTCAAATGACTATCTTGTGTCTCAATGTGACTATGTCTAACTTATTTCAACGACATGACGAACCCTAAAGGACTAACCTAGGTGGCCTCGAGGGATCATGAATAGATAGAATTTCCTACATCATGCACTCAAAGACCTCATAGTTTGATAGGGATGAGACAAACATATTGAAGATGAACCGACATGTTTTGACTTGACCCAAAAAACCCTAAGGGACTGAACCTATGGGGCCTCGGGGGCACATCAATGATGGCCTTTCCTATGTAGCAAATGTACAGAGATCTCATAGTTCGACATGAATCTTGACATTTTTGAAATGAAAATGTGTTGAATGATGATTTTATTTGACAACACCTAAGGGATTGACCTAATGCCTCGAGGGTACATCGATAGATGCCCTTGCCTATGTATAAAATTAATAGAGACCTCGTAGTTTGATAAGGATAAAGATTGACTTGACTATTCTGCTTACTTTATTTTTGGGATTTTGAAAGTTATTTGGATGTTTTTTGTGTTTTTCACATGTTTTGATTTTTTTTAGATTTTTGAAGATTTGTGATTTTTTTGGTCTTTTTGAAATGTTTCAAATTTTTTTCTTTTTTTGAATATTTGATTTTTTTGTCTTTTATCAAATATTTGACATAGTGATGTAAGTTAAGGACTTGTCCCTAGTCAAGCATAGGACCAACTTATTATGGATGAAGACTATAAGGATCATGAAAAATTCATATGAACAATTCCTACAACTGAGTGAGCAAGCACACACAAGAATCCAAGGACAACCTTGATCTTGCCCCTAGTCAATCTGAATACCAATTGATAGGTGATGATGATGACGATGACGTTTGACGTGGGAAGGACAAATCCCAAAACAATGTGACGATGACGATTATGTAACTAACAAATCAAGGGTTGTAGCAAGGCTAGAAACAAGGCCAAGGAATGTTTCAAACAATCTGTTAGGTTGCATAACAAGAGTGTATGGATTATGTTGGTTGCATTTGGAATGGCTTCTTTTTAGGATTGAATGGGATGATGGAAGGATGTTGGATAAGCATATTAGAATCCTTAAATCAATGACAAGGGAGAACCAAGTTCCAGCAATAGGTATGAAAAGGTAATGGATTGATTTTGGTAAAGGGTAGGAGGTAGGAGGATTATTGGATGGTAGAATTAGCACATGATATCCAAGGACTATGCCACATAGGAATAATTATGTGTTCTTTAAGGTATGGGTTTGGATAATGCTATGAAGGAAATGACATGATATTTGATGAATTATGTATGAGAAAAGGATAGACATGTCCATAGTTTTCCCAAAGCATAATTTATGTTTGTCCCCAGTCCTTATCAAAATCAAAGTAGGTGGGAAAATGGATGGATGAAAATGTCATAGGAAATTTCATGTGAAGGGTATGGGAGATGAGACAACTTTCCCCCAAGTTTAATGGTAGACATAGATAATTTCTTGTACACATGATGCTTGTTTTCCAAGTTTTCATCTTGCCACTTATTTAAAGCGCTATAAAATTGGTTTTCACTATTGGACATTTTTTTTTTCTTTACTATTTTTCTTTATTTTTTAATTTTTGTGGTGTCACTAAGATGCTTGTTTGCTAGGTTTTCATCAAGGGGACAATTTTTTTGATGTTTATTTTTTTTATATTTTTGATATTTCTGGATGGCCTTGATAATTTATCTAATCACTGAATGTCCTTAATCCACTGATGGTGCTGATGTAGATACTAGGGCCATCATATTCCAATAATGACCTTTATGAAGCAATTATGTTTTCAAGATCACATCACTTGCATACAACTGATTGATCTCATTGTGATCATTTTTGACACTAGAGTTGGCCTTATTAGAATACACACATCGCAATAGAGTGCCATGAGAGTCCTTATGATAAAGAGTTGTTGCCAAGATGTGATGAATTTGTGAGGTATGTGTTTTAGACTTTAGGTGTGATGGAGGATTATGATGGATGATGGTAGATGTGGAAGGGTTGTTTAGACATTTGGATGAATCACTTTTTATTTTCCAAGCTTGGAATGGTGGATGATGGGGTTTGGAATTTTTATTGGGATAGTGTTTGGAACCAAGAATTTTATATGCCTTTCTCAATGACCATTTTGAAGGAGGTGGAAATTTATTATATGTGGGAGACTTCTTTTCTTGTGGCCCCATAGTTCGATTGGACATTGGAATTGAATTCCTTTCTTGACTTGATCCATTTTTCTTTGGGACCCATTTATCTTTATTTGTCAATTTAGATATTTGTATTAAATGGCCTTTGACATTTGATTTTGGACTTTAGACTTGTAAGGCTTTTGTTTTTGTTTGTTCCAATTGAAGGAAGGATGTTTTATGGTGTGCATGGAAGGATTTTTGCTAGTAATCTTATGACAAGGACCACTCATGGACCTCATTTTGATGTTTTTATTGGATAAAGTGCCCCCTACTATCATGGAGGTATCACTAACATCATTTGTAATGCTGATTGGAGAATAGCCAAGATATTGATGTCTAGGATTTTCATAATATTGTATTGGTTCTCGAATGACTTGCTCATGTATGCCTAGTCCTCTTCCTTGATACTACATTCTTTGACATATTCTCTTTGCAATGGGGTATTTGTCATTTTGGAAACAAGATGTTAACCCATCCTTGTGGAAATTATTGCTTGGAATATTTGCCTCTATGAGAAAGTCTAATTTAAAGAAAGTGGTTGATCCTAGTTGATAAGATATTTTGGCATCATCATTTGTCATCCTTGTGTCTTCTTGGTCCCTTAAGATGTCAATTTGATCAATGATATCTTTTGTTCCTTCGTCATTGACTTGGTCAATGATAGTTTACTTATGTTCTTCTTGATCCATAGTATCCTTTTTATATTCTTCTTGAATGTTGTCTATGTCATTTGTTTGATTATCTATTTGTCCCAAGGAGGCAAGTGTCTCATTTTGGGAAGCATCGATATTTGGAGCTTGGATAGGGTTGTGTTCAAGTTTTTTATCATGAATGGCATAAAGGTCAAGGAGTGGATCATTTTGGACTTCTTGCTCAATAGTAGTGTCTTGATCAAAAATAGGTTTGTCATGAATGACATAGTTGGGAATGGAATCTTCATCAAGGATAGGGATATTTTATATGTCATGATTATCTAGAAGGAATTCTTAGATGGACTTAAATATAGGGTCATGGGATGGACTACTTTGATCTTGAAATGAAGGTGAAGCCATGATGTCATGCTTTAGACTTTCCTTTTGACATATATCCTCAAGTTTAGCAAATGGGATGTGACTTTGGAGACCATGGTATGTGGGTAGTTGACCATGGGTTGAGTTTGATTGGTATGTGGATTGGATAAATTTTCTTTTGAAATCTATGGCTTGTTGGTATTGAGCATTGTGGAGTAAATTGTATTCAACTTGACTAGCAAGCATATCAAGGTAAATTATAGACATGGTGGTGGATGGTATGAAGTATAAGAGATGCCAATGCAATGCAAGGTATGCATCTAAGCCTAAGGCATGCAACCTAAGCTTCTTTTTTTTCTTGTATTTTTGGATATAAGTAATGCAACTAATTTTTTAGTATTTGTGGTATTTTGAGGATAAAATATGTCTAATGTATGCAACGAGACTAAAAGTGAGAATGATAATTATTGGATGTTATGTTGTAATATGAAGGATGAAAATGAATATAAGGTGATGGATACATATAGTGAACTTGAGGGCTTAAACACTTTTGAAAGATGTAAGAATAGGATCACTAACTATCCAAGGGTAAACCAATGTTTCAACTAGGGTTGTCAAATGGTCTTTTTCTAGGATGAATGAAAAGAGTGACAAGGTGAGTTTCCCAACTAGACTTGTGAGTAGGAAATTATCACCAAAATGACAAAGGACTAAGGTAAAAAGTGACTTGGTCAAATGACAATATGTTGTTGAAGCAATGATGTGTGCCAAGGTATAGAGAGTTCTTCTATCCTAAAATCCACAAGGTGTCAAGCCTAAAAGTTCGAAAAAGGTAGCCTAATAAGATGTTTAGGTATGCAATAAATGAGGATGCTAAGTTACCTAAAATGGTGACCTAATAATGGAATGATGATATGCAAGGTGAATGGAGAAATTTTATGGTTTTTGTATAGAGATCACTATAAAAAGGTAATCAAAGACAACTATTGCAGGTTTGACCTCAGATTGTGATAGTGACAATTATTTTTTCTAAGTGACAAGAAGTTGCAGTTCAAGACAATCAATTGCATTGTAGAATTAATAGATGTATTGTTTATTAGAAGTTGCATTTTGGATTGAGCTGATGCATTGCAAGACAATTAGTTGTGGTTCGTTGTGAGCATAGTTTAGTTTTTTTGCAATTTTTACTAGGTTTTTCTGTAATTTTGACTAGTTTGTGAATTTGTTTCCAATGTGATTGTGGTTTTCTAGTTTTAGAGGTGTTTATTTGTCTATTAATTCAACAAACACTTTGGAAAACACTTTTTCTTGTCTTGGGTTGTTTGATACAATCACTTTGAAAAACATGCACAAGTCCTATAGATGGCAAGGGCTGTATTCATTGGATTCCCACTTGGATTTCTCCATCCACGCTTATTCTTAGAATATTACTTAGAATCTTGGTCACATTGGCTCCCCTCCATGGCACTCACTTATGTGGGTCAACCAAGCTTCGAGTTCTCATGACTCTCCCATGACAAAATCTTCATCTCTACTAAGAACCGCAAGTATTTGAGATGGCTTGGCAATGACCATTGCTGCACTAGTGAATAGAAAAGGATTTTGGCAACTACACAAATGGTTTTTAGTTAGGGAACCCATTCAGGTGGCCACACATGAGGCAATATTAGCTCCAATAAGGAGGACTCCTAAGCTTGTAGAGGTTAAGCTCTACATGTTTTCATGCACCACGTGAGTACTAAGGGAATCACTTGTTTGTGTGAAACATCTACAGCTATAATGCTAAGTTTTCCAGTAGCATTCACATTTTTATATCGATCAAGAGTAGCTTGGCTTTAGCTCGTTGCCAATTTGAGTCACCTTAGGGTGATTACTTTTTCCCACCAAGACAAGCCCACTCTAAAGTTAATAACAATTTCACTTGCACCTAGGATCACACAAGTGCACAAGGGGAGAGGATGGTCTTATTATTAAATTGGGATTACAAAAAAGTGAAAGCCAAATTGTTCATTTTAATGCCCAAATCCAAAAGTGTGGGTTGCCATACAAAATGTCTAAAGGTTTTTCTAATAATCAAGATCGCCAAATGGGACAAGAGAAAAGAATATGCACCTAGAAACAAAATGCAAACCACAAGACAATGCAAGAACTTGTAATTTTTAAACCCGCTTGTGATGTCAACTTAAGAACGCAAGTTCTTTTTAAGCCCACTAATCATTTGATGTGAAAAATGCACTCAAGAGAAAACAAACTGAAGCAAGAGCCCTGCAAAGCACAATTAGTAGTTTTGACCTCCAATATTTGACAAGCCAAATATTAGCCAAAAAATCAAAATTAAAGTAAAAAGAAAAAAATTAATCAAAATTAATCTAATCTAAAATTCTAAATTAATTGAACTAAAAAAGAAAATCTAATAATCTAATCTAAATTAATAAAAACTAAGATTTAATCTAAGTTAACAAAATTACTAAATTACATTACGAAAATGAAATCTAATCTAAACTTACATTTAAATTTACTAAATTAATTAATCTAAAGAAAAAAGTCTAAAAAAGTCTAATCTAACTAAATTAGTAAAAACTAAAATATAATCTAAGTTAACAAAATTACTAAATTAAATCTAATCTAAATTAACATCTAAATTTATGAAGTTAATTAATCTAAAAATCTAAAAAAAAATCTACAAATCCAAAAATAATCTAATCTAATTAAGCTAAAAATCTAAAAAAACTAACAAAATTAAAATTTAATCTAAAAATTAAATTAAAAATTAAATTAAAAATCTAAAAAATATAAAAATTAAAGAAATTGAATGAATCTAAAAAAAAAAATAGCAAAATTAAAATTTTATCTAAAAATTAAAGTAAAAATTGAAAAAACTAAAATTTAAAAAAACTAACAAAAATTTAAATTTAATCTTAGAATCAAAAATCTAAAATTTATTCTAAGCTAATGAAATTGAATCTAAATTAAAAATCTAATTCAACCTAAAATCTAAAATATAATCTCATCTAATAAAATTGAATCTAAATTTATCTAAAAATCTAAAAGTTTATCAAACTAGCAAAATTTTAGTCTAGGCTAAAATTTAATCTAATAAAACAAAAGTTATCAAATTTTAATTTTAATTTCATTGAATTAAAAAGAGTAATCTAAAAAATCTAAATGCTAAACAGAAAACGAAAACCCTAATCAAAATTTAAAATCTAAACTACATGGGAGTTTTCCCAAAGCTTTCCAGCCATGGCGTTGGCTTTTGCTGCAAGAGATTTCTGGTTGTAGCGCACTGAAGTGAAAGGTCCAAATCCAGGAAGAAGAGGTTTCAACTTTCAACTTGTAGCACATCAACTAGATAAGGAAAAGAAAAATACCAGCTAAGTGTTTGGAGGAACAAAAACCAATAGTGTTGGGTAAATGACTCTGTGTGTTCAACCAATGGTTAGCTGTAGAAGTTTTCAACTGAACACATCAATAATTAAGGTTGCAATACTTCAAAACAAAAAATGTCAATTATAATTAATGAAACATTTCAAAATCCAAAAATGTCAAGCACATTAATGAACGCAAGCCATGGGTGCAACCAATTGTAAACACTTGCTTGCAGATTCCAATTAATGGTCTAGCCAACTCTAGCTACTCATAGCTAACCAACCGCCATTTGCAGCCACCCAATCATACCATAGAAATGGAGATCCACACAAGATTGGCAATAGATCTAACAAAAACTTCAACAAGATTTGTGATAAAGAGGGGCGAAGTAATTACTTCAAAAGAAAAAACATCAACCAACATCGATGAATGTACTTTGTGTGTTTAGTCAACTGTTAGCCATAGTAAGAACTCAAATGTATGGTGTCGATGGGAAGAAGATAAAGTTTCATGTTGACTACTATTGCAAGAGAGCCCTGGAAGCACACCCATTCCTTTCTTATTAATTATACAATCATAAGACAAAATTTGTGGATCATTCCTTTATGGTCACCAAGTGTGCCAAAAGTGAGAAGTGAAAGATCAAAACCAGAGAAGAAGAGTTTTGATGAGAAAAAAGCCAATAGCTCGTGGGAAAACTAGTGTGTTGGCTAAGGGTGTGCATGCCTCTAATGTATGGCTTTTTTCCTGATGAAAACTAATCTCCAAATCTAGTTGCACAAAAAATCATGCTAGAGGGGTACATTGGAAGAATGGTATTAAGAAAATGATGGAAGGGAATAGCATTAAGGAAAACACTCTAAGCTACATCCCCAATCTATGTTCCTTGCACAACCACGCTAAGCTATGTTCCCGCTTTTGAATTTTTTTTAGATGGTTGCAAGCTTTCAGGCCATTGGGGAGCACTCATTCATTAGAGAATGACAATAGCATTATCATACCTGATATTTTTTGTGAGACTACAAGGACAAGGGAACTTACACTTTAAAAAGTAGAAGGTGCAAAAAGCAATAGCGCTGGGGAGAAATTGAATAAATTTTATGTCGATTTGGGACTTAAATCTAACTGCACATTCTCAGAGCTCAGAAATTCCTACGAGAAGCTTTCCATGAGATGGCACTTAGATAAATGGTTGGTGTCCAGAGATGCAAAGATTGTTGGAGAAGTTTTAAATGATCCAAAAGGCTTAATTTTTTTATCCAATGACAACAAGAGAAGTTTGTATGATGTAGGGGTCTATGAGGACAATGACGATGATGGAATGAGGGAACTCATAGGAGGTTGAAAAGTGTTTCAGGTTAATGTGTGAGATGGGATGTAATCCAGCTACTGTGGAATACGAGACTCTTATGGATACATATTTCAAGAAAGGAATGAATGTGGAGATGGGGAATCTAGTGCAAGAGATGCTATATCAATGGATAAAGCCAGGTCCAGTAACTAGTAGTTGTTGTACGTTAGACAAACATTCAACACATGAAGTAGATATGGTAGCTATACATGTTACCACACCATGAATTCATTTCACTTAAAGACTTGTATACATTCACACGCATTTCATTTGTTGTTTTTGACCTTATGACTAGAAATAAAAGCCAACAATCCATAAATAAATACAAAACTAAAAGCTTTTTGCCAACAAAGCAGAAATAAATGCAAAGATTAGTAATTAGGAACACCAAAAGTCCATAAATAAATGTAGAACCAAAATCCTTTTTCCAATGTTTTGTTTCTTTTGACTGATGGAAATTGGGAAAGTAGAAATAAACACAAAAAAAGAGAGGTGGTAAGAAAACATTTCACAAATAGTCATCCCTATTAGCCAACTCCAAGAAGCTTGACTGCTTGGAATAGTTGAGCATTATCACAAAGTTAAGTGAGTCTTATGATCCAGAGTCCCCAAAGATGTTAGAACAATCAAGTTCGCCAAATGTAACTAGGAAAAGTTTTCAAATTAAGTGCAAGTAGCAACAAAACTAAATCCCATTCAACAATAGAGCACAAAGGAAACTAGGAGAAAATAAACATGAAACAAAGTCACCTAGTTTTCAAGCTTCCATTGAATGACCTCTATTGGCCTTCTCCATCTTGCTGGAAATGGTATAATTGCCCTCATGTTTGAAGTGCAACTATCACCTATGCCTTAGACAAGCAAAATATTGAAGTAATGTATGCTCAAGTACTCAAAGCTCTCAAGCATGTTGTGTTTATATGTTTGAATGACTCTATGTGTGTTTAAAGTGGATTGAGAGAGAGCCTTTTACAGAATTCCAAATTGATAATGGATAGCTAGGATTAGAAGTTGGTAAAGCCCTAAGATCAATGGCTAGGATTCAATGTGATAAGGAGGATTAGGATTAGGGAAACATTAGGTCAAAGTTAGGGAAAGCTTTGAAATGAAGGGTTGTGATTTAGCCAATTAAATAAATGGTGGAAAATAAATGAGATAGAATAAGAGGTAGTTGGAAAATCAAATAATAATAGAAATTATTTGATTTATAGAGGAAGGTTGACATATGAATTAAATAATGGTTTAATTCATAAATGGGAATGAGACCAAAGACAATAAATAATTGTTTTAATTATTTATTTGGTGGGATGGAAAGTCGGTTAAATGGATAAATTTATTTAATTGAAGGATAAGTGGTCATGTTATTAAATAATTAATGGTGTATACACCTAAAAATGGTCACATCACAATAGTCTGGTAATTAATTAAATATTTTTAATATTTAATTAAATCTCTGAACTCAATCTGCATATAAATAAATTTAAATAATTTATTTATATTGTTTATTCCTTCATTTCGATTAAATAAATAAGTTTATTTAATCACTTTTCTTATCCATTTCTTAATTAATTAAATAAACATTACGATTTATTTATATTAATTATCATATATAATCTTAGCTTGAATATTTTATTCAAATAAAGATTAAATTTTCTTCTCTTCTAAAATTCCTCTAAAGTCTATTCACAATTAAATATTTTAAATATTTAATTGAATCTTCTATAGTCCTAAAATCAAAAATCAAACTCACAAGAAATTAAATAAATCTATTTATTTAATATTGGATTATCTTCAACAACCGTGAAACAAACTTCCAAAATAGAAAATTAATTTCTCTGTTCCTGTGCAAAGTTGTTCCTATGGGTTGAAGACAAGCCTCCATTCTTCTCTCCAACCTCCCAACATCTTCCATCTTCCTCTCAACCTCTCCATCTCTCACCATCCAAAATTACCAGACAATCTCACAACCATTGATCTTTACCAGCCAAGCTCTTGCCTGCAAAAAAGCTATAAAAGGGACTGTCGGGTCTCTGAAAAACATAGAAGCTTTCATACAGGAAAACTATACCAAAATTTCAATAGCATAGTCTTATAGCATCCATAGCATCCATAGCTTTTAGAATCATAGCATATCATGGCCAATCATCCTCATAGCTTAGTTTCAATAGTATCCATAATCCATATCCCCTGTGCATATATGTATCAACATTTCACTCCACCAGCACATAGGATAGAGTAGTATTCTCCTTTTGCATACTCATTTTGCAGGTTGCCATTCTGAGAAGCATTGCTTACACAATCTGAGAGTAGCAACTTCAAGAGAATCAATGGAGATAGAGAACAATGGAATGGTTCTGAAGAAGCTCTATTTTTTTTATTTCATTTCAATTTATCTTGCTTTCTTTAGTTTAATGTTTCATTAATGTGTTTTTGTTATTTCAGTTTGATACTAACATTTCCCACACACATTTTTGGCGCCCACCGTGGGGCTCTTGCCCCATTTTTTAACATCTTATTGTAGGTTTTTCTGACAAGTTACGACTAAAAGAGCATATTAGCACATTTAACATGCTTCAGCACATATCACACACAGTTTAGCACCCTTCAACCATCTTGCAGCGCCCTTGATAGATCCTGCAATGCCCTTGACAAATCCTGCAGCGCTCTTGACAAATCTTGCAGTGCCCTTGACAAATCCTGCAGCATCCTTGACAAATCCTGTAGTGCCCTTGACAAATCCTGCAATGCCCTTGATAGATTCTACAACGCCCTTGACAGATTTTGTAGCGCCCTTGATAGATCCTGTAGCGCCCTTGATAGATCCTGCAGTGCCCTTGACAGATTCTGCAGCACCCTTGACAGATTCTGCAATGCCCTTGACAGATCCTGCAGTGCCCTTGACAGATCCTGCAAAGCTCATTAACTCTCTTTTAGCACCCTTGATGTTTGTTTTAGCAATTTTTTTTCTTTCTAAATTTTGTATTTGTAATCTGTAACTTAAGTAAGATTTGACTGGATCCGACGCGACCGCAGCCAGTAAGAGCTTTTAAAAGAATGAACCAATCCTAGGATAGTCACTTAATTGAAAATGAAGCAACCCTAGGATAGTCACTTAAATGGAAAGAATGAATCAATCCTAGGATAGTCACTTCATCTTTTATTTTGGACTAAGAAGAACTCCATGTTTTTGTGAAGCAATATCTTCACCTAGCATAGAAAATTATTCATTTGGGCTTAAAATTGAACTCTTGTTTGCTTTGATTAAAACGGTGATAGGCCTATTCTCTCTCCTTAACTGTGTGATCAAAATGAAAAACTCATCTATTTCATTACATGCAATTTCAAGCTTTGATAATGCCTTTTAGAGAGCCTGCTCTTATGGGAAAAAGTACTCACCCAAGAGGAACGACTCAAGTGGGTTCAAGCCAAAGCCAGGTTATTCCACCCCACTATAAAATTTAAATCAAATATGGGGAAACCCTCTTTTGACAGTAGTGTGCATTGATAACCATCCCCAAAGCCTTTGTTCTAAATGTAGGGATGTCTCTCAAGGGAGTCTATCATTTGTCACACCGAACAGAAACCATTACTACAAACTTAGTGTAGTATCCAACCGAAGTCAATTTCTGAACATCATAATAATCACAGTGCAGGGGAGGGAAGAATCTACCCCCAAGACACTCACCATATAACTGCCAAGGACCATTTGCTTAGGGGATCCAGTATCCACTTCCGTCACTCTGAGTACGTGCCTGGAAAAGACAAAAACATGGGCGCCCTTTTGGGGCTGACACGGCTATGTGAGTCGACGCAGTTCTAAGATGTGGGCTATTGATTATTATGATGACCTACTTGAGTACTAAGAGTGAGTCTATTTGATCTATCTATCATGTGTAAAACCTCTGAAAACAATTTTTGAAAAATATTTTGGTTATACACTTGATGTTTAGTATAGGACTTAAACACAACTATTCTACAATTTGCTTGATGTGTTTTCAATACATTAATTCAATAAAGATCATCCAACACTCACGATTACATTGATTACCCTCATGTTAAGAGATTGGAAATCCATGACCTTTGTTAAAAAATCCATTATCAAACAAATCAAAAAACTGAAGAAACCACTTACCTACAAGAAACTATTGAAGAAAAGATGATTCTTATACCAAAGTCGAAAGGTTTTACTTAAACATAGAACTTTTATCCATTGATATCATGATTGTGTTAGGGGTTTTACTGATGATTATGTTGTAGAACCATTATACTCATGAGCTTTCTTTCAAAGAAGAGCCCTTTCTCAAAGGCATAACCATAGTCAGTGTATTCATTTTTGTTATATTCCCCAACCTGCAATCAAATATTCTACTTATCCAAATCAATTTCTGCAATAGAGAACTCAATCACCATAGGCATTTTCTCACAAAATCCATCTTTTTACAAAGCTACGATCAAACTTCATAAAGTGCAAAATCATCATTTTCTTGATCTTTTGCTTACATTCCTGCCAACAGGATTTTCATCCTTTCACTTAGGGAAAAACACAAGCTAAATATTAGAAACCTTTGTAAGTCATAGAATCTTCATTCTATCCTGACTTTCATATCCATCAAAAATTGCACTATCAAATTCCTTTTGATCAAAAGTTAGTAAAATTTGGGGCAAACCTTATGGCTGTTGTCACGAGATCTCAAAAACACATAGAAAAGAATGAAGGAGAAACTACCACAAGAAAAATGGGAGATAATAATGAGAAAGAAGAGAACCCATTTCATATTGAAGAGTTAACAGAAGAAAAGCTTTGAGAAGCAGAACAGGATCCCCAATTCCATACCCTTATAGAAAGAGTTCTAGAATGAAACAAAGAAAGATATTTTCTTTCATTAGCTAATCAAGGAGCTAAGTTACCTTCCGATTTTGACATAGAAGGGATTAAAGTGAATCTTGAAACTCCTCCTAATGATTTTTGTGCCCTTACTCAACAGATAAAAGAATTACAAGGACAAATAAAGGAAATGCAAGGGGGTGCAACAAAGAAGTATGTTTTGGATGACATATCTCCTTATCCATTTGATAGGAGTCTTCAAGTGATCCCTTTTCCAAAACATTGTAAATCCCTAAATTTGATAGGTATAATGGAAAACCTGACCCCATTGAACATGTAAGGGATTTTTGAAATATGAGTCTAGAATTCGCTTATGAAGATACCTACTTAATGCGATTGTTTCCATGAAGTTTGGGTGGACAATCCATGGATTGGCTTTCCAAGATCAACCCCCCATCAAAACTTTTGAGGAGTTGATAAATCAGTCTATATCACAATACGCCTACAATATTCAACACCAGATAACCATGCTTGATCTTTGTAAAGTGAAACAAAAAGTAGGAGAATCCTTCACTATGTTTTTGCAAAGATGGAGAAGATTGTTTGTATGATATTCCCATCCTATTCCTGAAAAGGAAAAGATGGATATCTTTATCAATAGCCTAGATCAAGAATTAAGCTATAGGCTTAATCTTCATTGTCCTCATAACTTTGAAAAATTGATTGAGAACGAAATCACCATTGAGGGGGCTTTTGTATAAAGAGGAGTGATAAAACTTGATAATCCAAGTTCATCCAACAAAAACAAAAATGATAAAACAAGGTTTTGGAACAAAAATAAAAATGTTGTCAATGATGGTATAGTGGATGCAAACAATCTACAAACAAGACCCTCTATCTTTAACCTATCAAGTGCTCCATGAAAAAATCAACAAGGAAATACCAACCAACAAGGAAATACCAACCAACAAAGAAACAACAATCAACAAGGATTGAACTCTAACCAATAAAGCATGACCAATCAAAACAACAAGGATAATCATGGTAATTTCAATAACAATCTTGGCAATACCCAAACATCAAATTTACCAAGATCTCCATTCTTTTCAAATCGACAGAACTTTACCACTTTGGGTCAATCTGTTGAGTCTACTCTCAAGGAGCTTCTTGATAATAAGGTTATCACCTTACCACTGCAAAGATATTATGAGCCATGAGTCAAACCACCATCATGGAATGACTCATATTATTGCAATTATCATCAATGTAAAGGTCATAGAACAAATAACTGTCAAGCCTTGCGAAATCTAGTACAAGATTTAATTGGCAATGGCACCATTACAATTGAAGGACATCATACCAATGATGATCATCAAGCATTCAAAGATCCTTTACGAAACTATCAAAACTGGGAAGCATCAGATACCAAAGTGAAAGGCATAAATAATTTTGAAGACAACATAGTGTGCCACATCTATGCAGATGATCAACAGGTTAATGTTATTAAAATCAAGGAAAAACAAGAATATCAATAGGTTAATGTGACTATGAGAGGACAAGAAAAAGTTGTTTTAAAAGGAAGTTCATCTAAGGTAGTTGTTCCTCCTTCAACTCATTATAATCTAGTTGATCAACTGAGGAAAACATCAACTCAAATCTCCATTCTTGAACTTCTCAAAATATCCCTCGTACACAAGAATATTTTAGAGGAAGCTCTTGTGAACACAACCATTGACACTGAACTGGATATAAACAAATTTCAAATGATGGTGGGACATTTGTCTTCCCCCACTTGTCTTTCATTCTCTGAGAAATATGATGCCTCCATGACACATCTGCATAATTCATCGCTTTATCTTGAAGTCATGATCCATAAACACCGAATTAGACGTGTCTTGATAGATGGAGGAGCCAATTTAAACATTTGTACCTTAAAGCTAATACATGCCTTAGGAATATCAAAAAATTCCATTGAGCCAAGAAGGAAAATAACTATCAAGGCATATGATGATGAAGAAAGGGCTTCAAAAGGACTAATAATGCTACCTATCAGAGTGGGACCTATTGTGAAAAATACCTTTTGTTAGGTTCTAGATCGTGATCTTTCCTATAACATACTTTTGGGTCGCTCATGGATTCATGATATGCAGGAAGTACCATCAATGTATCATCAATGCATCAAGTTTCCATATGATGGATAGGAAATAACTATATAAGCTGATTACAATAGTATCCAAACTTGTTCAAATCTTCGAGCAACTCAAGACACCTTTGTGCCACACAATAGGGAGGCTCTTACTGCTTCTTCTTCCAATCTACAAGACCAATTACAAGAACTGACAAAGAATCTTGACACCAAGCTACATTTCAAAGACAAAGGAGTAGGCGAATATTCGCTATCCCTTTCTACCTTACCTCCTTCTCCAAGGTCACATGGTCAGCTAATCCTATCAAATCAAAAGATCGCAACAGCCTCTACATCCCAAGCTTATGTGCCAATCACAAAGTTTGATGGACAATTCATTAAAGCTAACACCACTGAGGAAGAAGCCGAAGATAGGGACATCCTAAGCTGGCTATAAAAAGATGAAGATGAATCTCTCTTGCACATCAAGTTACCTACCGGACAATATGGCAAAGGGTATACTATCATGCAATGAATGGGCTATGAAGGAAGTGGTCCTATAGGGAAAAGAAAAGAAGGAATCATTGAGCCAATTCAACCTATTTCAATACATCCAAATGATAAAATAGGACTTGGATATGGCAAAGATATAGAGGAGTCAACTTCACAGCAAACGCAACAAACTCATGAAGTAGAACCAATTTCAGATAAACCCCATAAAGATGTCACTCTACAAAAATTTTACGGATCAGTTTTCCAATTGCAGAACAGTTCAGACACTGATTCTAATGAATACAAATGGGATGATGTCTCTGATGATACATTCTTAATAGAGAAAAGGGTGGATGTCATACACAAATTCATACCCACATTCTTACAAGGGGAGGGCTTAAGGCCTCCACTTGATTATGTTTTACATAGCGACTCAAGTGAGGACGATTCAGATTTTAACAAGATTGATAATTGATAGGAGAATATCATCATAGACCTTATCCATCATGAAAATGACAACCATATCGTGACTTTGACAGCTCAAGACCTTACCCAACCTAATGATTCCATGCCTTTAGTCTATCTGGAACTTATTGATTGGGATGACGATGCACCTATCCATATCCCTACATTCCACAATGATGAGGATATTGTAAATTTCCTTTGTTCATCTAGTCAAGAAAGCAATTGTTTCATCCAAGAATCTCATAGTCAAGATTTTGATAGGGAGGGTGTCAAGTCTCTTAGCTGCAAAATAAATGAAATAGAAGATGGATCTATCGGTGAAAACTGAAAAATGGCAGTGGTAGATCACAACAAGAGAAAAATAAAGAGCGAATCCAATGGTGAAAACCTTTTTGAGGCACTAAAGGATGAGAAACTTGACACTCTCCCCAAACATTATCAAGAAAGATCTTCTATTTTGATTGAGTCCACAAAATCAATCAACATAAGTGCAAAAGAGAAGCCAAAAATCTTGCAACTAGCAACATCATTAACAGTGGAAGAAGTACAGAAATTCATAGGGGTTTTGAAGGAGAATCAAATCAATTTCGCTTGGTCATATGCTGATATGCCAGGATTGGATCCTAATCTGATAATGCATCATCTATCCATAAACGCAGGGGTAAAACCTGTGAAGCAAAAACTTAGAAAAATGCATCCACATGTTGCATTATTGGTTAAAGAAGAATTAAAGAAGCTTTTAGATGTTGGATTCATTCAGTCTATTGACTATGCAGAATGGATTTCCAATATCGTACCTATTTCAAAGCTAGATGGAAGGATTATAATTTGTACAGATTTCAAGGATTTAAACAAAGCATGTCCCAAAGATGACTTTCCTTTGCCAAACATAGATATGATTGTTGATTTAACTGTTGGCCATGCAATGTATTCATTGATGGATGGATTTTTAGGATATAACCAGATAAATATTGCACTAGAGTATCAAGATAAAAAAGCGTTCACATGTCCTTGGGGTACCTATTGTTGGAATGTAATGCCATTTGGGTTAAAGAATGCAGGAGTGACTTATCAAAGAAAAATGACAACTATTTTCCATGACATGATGAACACCTTCATGGAAGACTATGTGGATGACTTATTGGCCAAATCTCACACAAGAGAAGGACATCTTGAAATCTTGTCAAAAATCTTTGTTAGAATGGAGAAGTTCAATGTTCGACTCAATCCAAAGAAATGTGTCTTCGGCGTTAAATCTAGAAAACTCCTAGGATACATTATTTTAGAAAAGGGCATAGAGGTTGATCTAGAAAAATTACAAGCTATAATGGACATGTCACCACCTTAGAATATCATTCAGCTTTGATCTCTATAAGGACACCTACAATCCATCAGGAGGTTTATAGCTCAACTGACAGAAAAAATCTTACCATTTACACATCTATTGCATAAAAATGTCCCATTCAAATGGGAGGAAAAGTGTGAAGCAACATTTAATCAAATCAAGTAATATCTTATGAATCAACCAGTCCTAATTCCACCAGTTCCAGGAGAGCCCCTCATACTTTATATTTCAGCAATAGAAGTATCTTTGGGAGTGCTACTAGCACAAGAGGATTCTACAGGTAAAGAAAGGGCTATATACTATATCAGTAGAACTTTAACAAGTCATGAATTGAACTATGCTTTCATTGAAAAAGCTTGCTTAGCAGTAGTGTTTGCTTCCCAAAAGTTGCGACACTATATGTTAGATCATACAGTTAAGCTGATAACCAAAATTGATCCACTCAAATACCTCTTAAGCAAAGCTACCTTAACAGGAAGACTTGCAAAATGGGTAATGATCTTAAGTGAGTTTGACATTCACTATGTAGATCAAAGAGCTATAAAAGGATAGGTTATCACAGATCAGTTGGACAAAGCACCTTTACAAGAAGAAAACCCAATGCACATTGAATTTCCTGATGCAGATGTCTTCACAGTAACAATTCAAAAATCATGGACATTGTACTTTGATGGATCCTACACGCAACAAGGCTCAGGGGCAGGGATTCTTTTTGTCACACCTGAAGGATATACCATTCCAAAATCATATCGGTTGATGTTTCCTTTCATGAATAACATGGATGAATATGAAGCATAGCTCGTAGGAATAAAGATAGCATTGGACTGGAAGATTACAGAATTGCAAGTCTATGGTGATTCACAACTTGTCATTAATCAAATCAATGATGATTATCAGACTAAAGATGATAAGATGCTACCTTACAAGAACATGGTGGACACTTTTAAAAAGTATTTTGTGGAAATCAAGTTTTCACAAATCCCAAGGATTGATAATAAAGCTGCAGATGCAATGGCTACAATTGCTTCCTTGTTACAATTATCAGAAAATAGAAAACGGTATGAATTCCTAGTGGAACAATTGTTTTCTCCTGCCTATGATAATCCTGAGACTCAAGTCATATTCCATTTAACCAGTTCTGATTCACCCTTATATGGCAATATTTATACCTATCTAAACAATAACATCTTACCTCTGAATTTATCCCAAAACCAAAAAAGGAATTCCATATGCCAATCATCTCATTATACCCTGATCGCCGATATTCTTTACTGACATGGTCTTGATGGTACACTCCTTCGATGTCTTGAACGTGACGAATCTAAAAAATCCTTACAAGAGGTTCATGGTGGTATTTGTGGAACTCATTCAAGCAGTTTAACCTTAGCCAAGAAACTTGTTAGAATGGGATATTATTGGCCTACCATGGAGAGAGAATCTTTTATTTTTGTCAAAAAGTGTCCTAAATGCCAGATCCAATGGAATCTTATTCATGTACCTGCACAGGAACTACAACCTTTCACTCCGACATGGCCTTTTTCTCAATGGGGACTAGATCTTGTTGGAAAAATTCATCATCATGGCCACAAAGTATTTTACAAAATGGATCAAAGCTATTCCTTTGATGACCGTGACTGGTAAACAAATCTCTTCATTCATCCTGAATTGCATCATTTGTAGATATGGAATTCCTAATTCTATCATTACTGATAATGGGAGGCCTTTTAAAAATCAAGATGTTGATGAACTTTGTGAAAGGTTTCACATTCAACATCGGTTCTCTACACCTTATTATCCACAAGGAAATGGTCAAGCAAAAGCTTCAAACAAAACAATCTTGAAGATCTTGAAGAAGACGGTAAATGATGTCAGTCGTGATTGGCATGTCCAGTTAAATCCAGCTTTGTGGGCATATAGAACCAGCATTCACACACCAACAGGAGCTACCCCATATGCCTTAGTATATGGAGAAAAATCGATCTTACCACTAGAGGTTGAAATACCTTCGCTTAAGGTCTCACTCAAAGGATTGATAAATGATGAAGACTACCGAGTATCTCATCTACAAGAGCTTGAATTATTAGATGAAAGACATCAACATGCAGCTGATCATTTGAAGGGTTATCAATAGATTATGTCTTGTAGCTACAATCACAGAGTTCAACAATAGACATTTCAAGTGGGTGACTTAGTCTTGAGAGAAAATCCACGCAATCAGCAAGACAGAGAAAAGAAAGGCAAATTTGAACCAAATTGGCTTGCTCCATTTGCCATCATTGCAGCATACGGTTCTGGAGCATATCAATTATCTACGTCAGAAGGGGACCTATTTGAAGATCCAATCAATAGAATTCATTTGAAGAAGTTCTATGTCTGAATCATCAAAAATCCAAAAAAAATAAAATTAGAAAAGTCTTGAAAAAATAAAAAAAATCATCAAAACTAAAAAAATCAAAAACATCAAAAAAAGTCCTAAAAATACAAAAAAATCAAAAAAAGTCTTGCAAAAAGTGCAATAAAAACAAGTGGTGAAAACCTAGCAAACATGCACTACTTGTGATCAAAATGGGCTCCTCTATCTATTAGCTTATGTCTTTCATTCGCTTTATGGTATCATCTATCTGTATCTATCATCTGTACATATCTTATCATATCCATATCATACAATGGGAATCCTTGTGTTTCATCATAGCTTGATGAAATTTGTACATATCCATACTATTTAGGTTGTGTACACTGGGGGCAAAAACACAGACTAAAACAAGAGAGGGGTAACGAGCTTTTCAAACATCGCAAACAGACAAATAATGGTTTGACAAAACACAACATACATTGACATATCAAATCAACCACAACACCAAAATGATCACTCAATGCCAATGACATCAAACAACATGGTCAAAACAACATTAATCAAAACACAAACATCAATGTTGATAACCAAGTTGGATGATCTTAATCTGAATAATGTTTAGAATACTTTAAGTAAAATTTGAATTGTTGGTTGATTTTCTATCATATCTCTGGAGCAATTCGATGATGTATTGAACTAGAAAATCAAGGAAGGAGTATGATTTTTCTTTGTTTGTTGTTTGTGAGGAAATCATTAGTACTATGCAAATTGGAAGTGAGACACGCTCTACTATGTATCATTGATGACATTTCAAAATTTGTATAGGAAACGAGTTAACTCTTGTCTATTTATGCAAGCAATACTCAGGTCATCTCGGTTCAATTATACCTAGATGCTTGTATTAACTTGCTATATCAAAAATCATGAAAGAAATACTTAGGTCATCACTGGTGCTAACATACCCTTTGATGCTTGTATTAACTTTCAACATTTCAATGCTCTATGATGACACAAAAAGCACAAATAAGCTCTCAGAATGGCAATATTGTACAGATACCCTGCATGGTTAGTATAGATTGCATTCATTTTAGAATTTGCATTTTGCATTTATAGATTTTTCCAAAAGCCGGAAAAGTATCAAATGTTTCATGTCTTTCCACTAAAATGACTGAGTACATTTTGAATTTCACAAAAACATCATTCCATACATTTTTCATACATATTTGCATCAGAAAATCATAAAAACAAAGCATACGTTATAATCAAAACATTCATAAGCATTCATAAGTTGTACCATCTATCTTTCCATATTCATAAAATTGTTCATCAATAGATTTCAATCATATCATAACATTGCACTTTCATTTCTCACATCATAAATCATGCATATATATACATCATTGGCATTAACATCATGACACCATCACATAAAACATCATGCATATAGCAAATAGATATATTCATCACATAATAAATCATCGCTGCATATCATATATCTCAAAAATGAATGTCAAAATGTACAAAGATGTCAACTATACATGACATAACATCATCAAAAATGGGATCATATCAATGTGTATTCAAATGTCTCGTAATGATAAAACATCATGCAAAAAGAACTATGCCATGCTATCCTTTCATGGTGTTGGTCTGGGACCTATCCCACCTACATTTAATGGACATGCACCACCCGCCCCTGATGATCCTCCTGGAGGTAATGGCTGTGATACAACCCTACTAGTAGCCTGAGAATGACTATACGTAGATCGAGACTATGTATAACTCACTCTCTACTCGGGTGGCACTGCATAATGGTATATGATCCTATAGAACTCTGCCTCTCGAATGACTCTGGTCAGCTCTCTCATCATGCTATCACCTGTTGCTGCTCTCTGCAGACTGTTAGCTAAGGCCATGGCCTCCTCACCTTGTCGTCTGGCTGTATCTCTCTCAGCTGTCACTATTGTCAATTGTCCCTAAAGCTGTGTAATCAAGGCCTGTGCCTATGCTAGCTGAGCTTGTAAGCTCTACACTCTACTCTACAAGGTAGATATCTGACTCGGCACCACTAGATCTACTAAACACGATGGATCTGAATGTCTCATCCACGGTCCACCTCTACCACTACTTCTGCCACTACCTCTGCCACCACCTCTGCCACCTCTGCCACTTCTACTACCTCTACCACCTCCTCCACCACTATCATCCCCACTCTCCTCATCACTGCCATCTCCATCCCCATCTGAATCATCATCATCATCCTCCTCAAAGTCATCACCCTCTGAAGCCTCCTCTCGATGTTGCCTATGTCCACCTCTGTGTGGTCTCTGCTCTGCAACGAGAGCGACAGGCTCCTCAAGATCAAATTATCGTGGCGTAGGATGCTCCAACACATATTTACCATACTCTGGAGTCATCCCACCATCAAGAATGCCCGCTATGTACTCCCAAACTAGTGAACTCTACCACTACTGCATCATAAGAAATCCATGGACCCCACACTATCAACTCCTGCTACCAATGCACATAAATAGCCAAACCCTGTGGCATACCTTGAGGCCGACCATACTGTCGCCACACTCGACCAAGAAGAAACCTCTCAATAATCCAAGGAGTACGTCCAATTAGATATTTGGATGTGAAGAAAAAAGGAATCTCCCTAGCATCCTCTGGTCATGCCTCACAATCTACACAGGGCCGCCAGCATACTATCTTGAGATCATCAAAAAGATGCTGCCAATGATCTAGTTTTCCCAACCTAGGCTGAGCAATGATATCAGTATATCTAAATCTATACGGTCGACCAGCAGGCTATCGTCTATTGTGCAGTTTTGCATGCACGCCCCACTTAGAGTAGGGACCCTCTTTTCAGATGTCTCTTGGACCTTTGGTTTTTATTGGGTTTGTCTTTTCGAGGTCTTGAGATGTTGGTCTTGCTAGTTTTGGTCTTGCCCTGAGGATTGAATTGATTAAACTTGGTTTTTGGTGAAAGTACGGGTTTTGACCTGGGTTCGGGATTTTCCAGCTCAGTCAGATTTTCTCGGGTCCTGGTCCATCGTCTAGTTATTGCTGAATTTTCCAAAGTCTGGGTTTTTGCTTGAATCCGGGATTTTAGGGCTCGGGCATATTTTCCCGAACTTTGTTAAAGTCCCCAAGGGTACGTTATCCGTGGAATCTGTGCTCACCGGATTATCCGTTAGGCTTGGTTTTTTCTGAAATTCTATTTTGGGCTCACGTTTCTGGATTTCCTCAATACGTCTTATCAGCCATTAATGCTTGAGGTACATCTTCTCTGGCACGATTGTGAGTGGATTTAAAGTCTTTCTAGTGCTTTTCATAATTTCATTATTCATTTGTCATCTACTCTGGTGCTTGGAATTCTACATTTTGAGCTTTGATTGTTGGATTCGAGCTGCTTGCGTGTGGATTGATTGAGCGCTTGTGTTGAGTGTTTTCGTTGCTAGGGCACCTTGATTCACGGTGACTTCCTGGAGTTCGAGCTTCATTCAGAATTGATCCATGGTAAGTCGCTGCTGACTTCTCCCTTTTGTTTTCCCTTTGATCGAATCCTTTGAGTTGTTGATTGGTGGTTTTTTTAGGTTGGCCCTTCCTTGTTTCATGATTGTGTATTCAGCGAAGTAGGGTTTGACCCACCTTTTCATGGGTTTTATCACTTGCACTGTGCATCCCTTCGTTTATCAATTGAATTTTGGGTATATCCCTATGGCTAGGTGTTCCTGTTAGGGCCTTGCCTTCTAGGTGTGTAGTTTGCTATATATTGCAAGGTTAGGGTTTCGGTAGGTTCGCCTGAATTTGCTAAGATCGGTAAAGTTGTCACGATTTTCATGTCTTGTGAATAGCTCGACCCTGTTCATAGCTTGTGAGACCCCTGTGTGCTTTAGCTTGATCATTTCGAGGGATAGTATTTGAAACTTTGAGCTTACCCTAGCTTTCATAGCATAGGTCTGGTTATTGAATTTAGGGCATCATTGTTTCATCATGAGGATCAGTCATTTGAGAGTTTTGGGAATTCAAATTCATGTGCAATCAAAGTTTTGCTTATTGGGATTGATCTTATGTCCATTGGAATCCAAATAGGGAGGTTTACATGATCATTCGGTCAGTGGTTTGCATGTTAACGATCGTTGGGTTTTCAAGGTGTCCGAGGAATTTCTGCGCACCCGGATTTTCTCAGTTTCTGCCATATCCACGGAGTATGTTGAATTCTGAAATTTTGAGTTGTCCGCGGAAATCTGATCTATCTAGATTTTTCCATTTTTCTGCCTGGTTCCACTTCTTTGTGATTATTGAAATTGAGGGTAATGAATTGAATGCTAAATGATGATTTCTTGTTGCTAATGAATGAATTTCATGATAGTCACACAACTCTTTATCCATATTAATGATTCATTTGATGAATAATGTCTTGGCAGTAGGAGTCCGTCTGGGTCGGATTTCTCCAAATTCTGCCCTAACTGGATTTTCCCGAATTACTTCATTTTTCTGGAGTTTCAAGATTAATGATCAGTGATGGATCTTAATTGTTTTATATAGTTCCCAAGCTAACCTTTGATTGAAATATGGATGATAATTGGATGCTCATGAGGCTCTTTTGTGAATGCAGGCTGAGTCAAGC
The DNA here is from genome assembly GCA_007258455.2 of Sequoia sempervirens. Classification (NCBI taxonomy): domain Eukaryota; kingdom Viridiplantae; phylum Streptophyta; class Pinopsida; order Cupressales; family Cupressaceae; genus Sequoia; species Sequoia sempervirens. The sequence continues at coordinate 489,165,693 of VDFB02105785.1, read as the reverse complement.
AAAATTGCGGAAGGAAAATCCAAAGGTGATACAGAAGGGTCCATGGTTATAGATGCAAAAATATTAAGGCTGGATACAAAGAGTCAGTTTCTTGACAGCAAGACAACTTCAATATGGTCTGAGGTCTCTGACACCAATGTAGGAGCATGGAGGTATGAGGAATTCAAAGAAAGAACAACTCAGAAAGATCTATCGGCCCTGACCAAGGGAATGATGAAGTTTGGATTGGTCCATGTAGCAGGATTCTCTCATGCAGTTCAGTGCTATGAACTAATATTGGAGTGTGCCCGACAATATGACTTTGATACACAAAGGGTCGTTAGCACTGAGGGAAGAGTATTAGCAAAATTCAATCCAGTTTCTATTGCCTAGGCATTTGATATGCCAGACTTACCATGTGTGTGAGCCTTGGACATGGACATGGCCAGAACTTACTATGAGGATGAGCCTACTAAAGCTCAGCAGATGATTAATTCTTGGATAGAAAATCCAAAATCCCACTTTTCTAAGTTGCCTAAGCAATTACATAGAATCAAGTTCCGACAAGACATATATGATGCTATCACACTATTGAGCAGAGTGGTGAGCTTGAGGAGTGCTAGGGTATTGGAGAGTTGGATGGTACATGTTATAAACAGGATTGAGCAAGGCATCAATTACCATTGGGTAGGTCTCATCAGTGCAATGATTGACAGGCAGTCAAGGGATGTGTTGGAATCAAAGAAGTTCACCATGTCCTCTTATGTGGTGTATGTCCTTGCTCAATTTTACCCATACAGGGGTTTGAATCCAAAGGGAACATTTGGATAGGATATTGTCTATGAGATATACCCCGAATTGCACCTAGGAAATCAAAATTATAGAAGAGAAAATGATGCATTCACAATGCATATTACTAGGTTGCTCCAGAATGCAGAGCATGTGAGAATGTCTGATGGAGCAAAGGAGCTAATCAAAAAATATGGAGCCTTGTTTATACAATTCCCCACCTTCTCCTATATCAGAATTGATGGATGTCAAACTGCTCCATACAGATTGCCAAGATACCCTACTGACCACATTGTGCTATTGGAGGTTACGAGGTAGATATGTGACTTTGATGCTATTGTTAAAAAGGAAAAGCATAAGACAGGGTTTGGTGGAGATTTCCCTTTCAAAATTGGTATAACTTAGGTTTTCCCTTCAATTCAATTAGCTCATACATTAGGGGATGAATTGAGTACTTATGGTTTCTCTTTCCATTCTAAGAGGACAAATTTTGACATCACTGGAGAAGCGCAGAAGAAGGCAACTAAAGAATACCATCATAAGGATGACCTAGAGTACTACTAGGTGAACATCAAAGATGACTTGGAGGCGAGGAAGAAAAGATACTCTAGGCTTCCAGTTGATGTGATCAGAATGTACAATGTCAAGTTGATCCCTGACCAGTTAGAGGATGACGGGAATTTAGTTCAAGATCATGCATATGAGTTGGACAAGGACATATCAATTGGAGAGGTAAACTGGGCTGAAAATGAGGTAACTTAGCTGGAAGAACTAATGGCTCCTGTTATGAAGTTTACCAATTCATGGTTGAAGCACAAAGTATGGGAACTGGAAAGCAAGAAGGTAGCTTGTACCCTTAATTGAATGGGAAATCTGAATCCTCTTTCCACGTCAGAGAAATCTGGTGAGGATGATTCCAAAGGAAAAGATAAAGTAAGTTCACCCTTCAAGATCAAAATCAGAGGCCCTAAGGAAAGTGAGCCCAAGTAGAAAAGGAAACTTAAGGGAAAGAAGAGAAGCTGAACTTTGAGAATAGGTAAGTCTGCAGAGGAGGAGGAACTTGAGAAAGCTGAGAAAGAAGATACTCCTCCAGAGCCGAAAAGGACAAGGACAACTAGGGCTTCAAAGAAGAAAGATCAAGAAACTTCCAAGGATGAGGCAAACCCTCTGGTGGTTGATAAGGAAAGCTCGGGAGAGAAAACCAAGGTTTATTCAAGGAAATCAAGGACTCCATCTCCCAAGAAGACCATGCAAAAAATAGATCCTCTTCCAATGGTGTCCACCGTGGAGCATCGGAAGGCTTCTTCCCCTTCATTAAGTGTACCTGAGTAGGCAACCCATGAAGAGTATGAGATCAGTGGGGAGGCAGAACCATTCAAGGAAGGGGAACTTTATAGTGCAGCCTCCGAGATTGAGGTTGAAGATGTAGAAATGCCCCCTTCTCCATTGGTACAGTATGAAGATTCTCCTGAGAGCAGCAAAGATAACAGATCCCCTGAGAAGGAGAATGTCCCTGTTAAGACCCCATCACCTTTGCAAGAAGAAGAACTTGAGTTAGGTAATCAAGGTGATCAGTCTCCTAAAAAGGAAAAGGATGAGACAGCGGAGCAACATGAAAATGTCAAGAAAGATGAAGTCCAGGAGGATCTTGCTGTCCTGGATTGGTTAGATAAGGAGATTACAAGAAAGAAACAGGTCATTGTTGAGGACACCCTCCTCGATTGGGATGAAATGTTGGCCAAGATTGGTAAAGGTAAGAAGAAGAAGATGGCCAAGGTAGTTTCAAAGATAGAAAGAGGCGAAGCGAGTAACAGGGTTATTCATATTGCCACCCTTGCTGTTTATAAGAGTAAAGATGAGATCACCGACAAAGATTACAATGTACAGACTATCAATCTTGGACCCGCTTCTATGGAGTAGGATATTGAAGAGTACGAAGGGTCCAGTGCAGTGATAATTGGAAGATTAAGGAAGGAAACACAGTCCAAGCATGAGCTTAAAAGGGAGAATGAAAGGCTTAGGAAATGTCTAGAAGATTTGATGAAGCCTTTGCAATCTCTTCACCCATCCTCTTCTACTGCTACTGGTTTCTTGCCTAAGGAGACTATTTCTGAAATAGAAAGGATGAAAGCTTCTGCTCAAACTACAATAGATTGGTTAAAAGATGTACAAGTGAAAGGAGATGATGCAATAAAGGAAATCCTTTCAATTGGAAAGGATGCAGTAAGAGCTAAATATTTATTAGAGCATGTTTTATCTTAGGACAAGGAGGATATTGACCTTCTATTGCAGAAAGCTAAAGTGATCATGGAGTATGGTAAGGACCATTTGGTGATAGATGGAGTCCTTGCTTCATCTAGAGTTAATGAGCCTTGGGAATGGTTCAAGGCCTTGCAAATTTGACTGAAAGCCATCAGGAAGATCCATAAGTGAAAGAAACAGATGGATGGTGATCTGACTAGTGTTTATGATGGATGTATAGCATTCTTTGAAATAATGACTGGCCGAAGGAAGATTGCCCCTAAATACTTGAGCTTAGAATAATTGAGGGAATGGTGGCATGATGTCTATTCCCCTGATTCTAAAAATGTTGTAACAGGGCACCAATTGGATGATGCGGCAACTTACTTGGTTGTGGTGGATAAGTACTTGGCATATAAGGGTGATTGGGATGCAATGGTCAAGTAGTTGAAGGAAGAAATTGGATCCATTGAATGTCGGCTCAAAATCTTACCCTTGCCACCTATTGCTGAGTTGGATAAAGTGTTTTTGAAAGTTCATGAATCGTTGGATCAGAGCAAGGATAAGGGAGGTGGTAGTTAATGCCAATTTTGAGATTTGTGCTTCCCTATTATTATAGGGCATGTGTTGATCCGGGCTGCATTGAGGAATGTGTTTTGGCTGACCTTGATGGTGTATCGACATTTAATGTGTGCCTTATTTTGAAGTTCCTGAGGCTGACTTGTTTTGGCTATTTTATTTTGTAAATATTTGGCTGGGCCGACATGTTTTGAGGATTCTCTATAAAGGGAATTCTTGCCTCATTGTAAGAAGTTAGTTAGAGAGATAATAGAGACAAGTTAGACTAAGAAGGAGTTAGAACATTTTGTAGTAGAGATAGTAGTTAGTTCTCTTGAGCAAGTGCTGTAAAAAAACAGTGGAATTGTTGCTATATTTTGATGATCTAATACAATTGAAGGCATTGTGGTTTTCTGGTGAACTCTTTTGTGTTATTTTATCTTGCATGGTTCCTGTTGTTCCATCTTTGAAATTGCTTGAAGATATAAGATTTGATGTTAGATTTAGAATTAGATTGGTGAATAATGTTCATGGTTTTATGCTTGGAATGTTTGTAGCAATCTCTGGTCTATACTCCCAGTAACTATCTGATTGTAGTAGGCTGATGAAGTCAACCGGGACCATACATCTATTTGTGCTTAGTTTGATTGTGGATGAATGTCTATGATTTAAAAATTTGTATGCCTTAGAAGATTGCACCTTTCTTGTGATATTGCATTGTGGGTTAAGCAGGAATTGGTTATTTGAGATTTGTCCATTCCAGGTACTTATCATTTGCATTGCTCATCTTAGAAATAGCTTAGATTTCATTACTTCTCTTGCACACTCATCTTTTGTTGTTTCTTTATTATTCAGTTAGGTTTAGGATTTGAGATCAAAATATTGCAAAATCTGATATATTGGAGAGATACAGTTTGCTTGTAGTAAGGTTCGATTGTGATTACCAACATTTTCACATATTATCTAAGTTGTTTATGCATTGTCATGACCTGACACCCGAGAGACCTTGGGGTGATTTTCAGTAATTTATTGTTGAAGATTACCTTTCAAGAGAGATAGGATATTTAATTCTATCTGAGTTGTTGCTGTGCAGAAAACACCATCAACAGATTGGTGCTAGAAGGAGAGCCTGAATGAGCACACTGGATTGTTTCTTAAACGCCATCTCTCCTGAGAGATATAGAAGAAATACCAGATCTACCCCAGGAGAAGAAGATTTACAGGAATTACAGTTCCCCACTAGGTCAAGGAGGACTCGAGAAAGGGGAGAATCATCATCACCCATCTCTTCACCCGTACCGTCTGCATCTTCACTTCCTGAAGTTGAGGCCATACCCATCCCTGAGGCAGTTCCCATTCAACAACCCCAACCCATCATTAACAAACCACAACCACCACCCCCACTTTTTCCAATGGCCTTCCTTGCTAATAATCCATCTCCCTTATTTTTCAATGCCTACAATGTTATGCCCAAAAACCCTGAGCACTTTTGTTCAAAATTTTATGTTAATGACCCAAACAGGACCACAGAAGAACATATAAGGATCTTCCAAACCTATCTCAAGGATAGAGGGATTGTTCATGAGGATGTTGCCTGTAGGTTGTTTCCTTATTCATTAGGAGAAGAGGCCTTTTACTGGTACAATCACCTCCCATCTGGTTCGATTCTTAACTGGAATGATCTTGAAACTACTTTTTTACAGAAATTCAAAATACCCATCAGTGCCAATGAATTATATATGTAATTCACTAGAGTCAAGAGAGAGGTTAATGAACCAATATCTAGTTTTAATAATAGGTTTCACTGTGCGTACACCAAACTTCAAGACCCTTATGTTTTAGACAACAATACAGCCCTGGGAGTCTATTACGAAGCCTTGGATAGCCTTACAACAACCTTTCTGAAGTGGAGACCCAACCCTCCAGCAAGCCTAACTAATGCCTATACAGAAGTAGTCAAGCTCAGCACAGATTAAAGATAGCACTTGACTGAACCATTTCCTTCTTTAGGGCCAGTTGCACATCCCAATCAGATTTAGGCAGTAAATCAGGCACTCTCCAATCATGCTCCAATCATGAATCCAGTACCTCAATTACCTTTGGTGCCACATCCTGGTTCCCCCATGAGCTAGGTCTCTCCTATGATGAATTTTTCCCAGCAGCAGGTTAACCAGCCCCTGTATCAGCTATAGCCAACCAGCTTCCCTGACTATTTGCAGAATTCTGAAGTGTTGCATCAGTCTATAGGATCTGCTACAATCTCTGTTCCCCCTCAGATTAATCCAAGCTAGATTCCTTATGGAGACCCAAATAAGGATAGGATTGATGAAATGGCTGAATAGATAAAGAAGTTAAACCTAGAGGTGACTTACCTAAGGAATCAAAATAGCCAATTACAAGCTACCCAAAAGAATATACAATCCAATCAGAATAGAAAAGTTCTACAGGGGTAGAATTTTGATATAGGATAGCATAATGAGAGGGGATTCAACAATGACAGGGGATATAATCAGGATAAGGGTTACAATAATGATAGGAGATAGAATTTCGATAGAGGACAAGGTAGCGGATTCGGATTTGATAGGAGGAAATCACAGGGGTAGAGAAGGACATGAAATATAGGACCCAATAATGGAGGAGTCCCCACTCCATTGGACCAACCAGTCAATCAAATTATCAACCAATCTGCAAATCAACCAGTCAGTCAAGACAAGCCTCCTAGTGGTATATATCTGGCCGAAGCTACCCTATCAGGGTGGTGTAGGCTCCATAAAAAAGGCCAACATTCTGAGTTAGAATGTCCATAATTCCAAACCGCAGCCTCTATTTTTCAATATGAAGTGAAGAATAATGCAAATGGCTAGGAGATAGTTCCCTCCACTCCCTATGACTCCCTTGTACTAGTATTAAATCATGCTCATTTTCCAGCAGGTGAAGAAAATGTACCAGAAGAGGAATCTGACTCTCAGGAAGAGAAGGCAGATCAAATCTGCAATGGAGACGAGATAGCTCAATTATTCAATGAGGAAGCAATGAATGATAATGGCCCCCTGGATAAGGAAGAAGCTTATGTCAAAGAAATACAGATGTTCCAGAGGCAGGGTTTGAGAGATATGCCCCATAGGCATCCATAGGCTGGGGGTCCCTTCACCACCTCCATTCCTCCTAATAATTTCAATATTCATGTAGATCCTAATGCTATTAATAATCTATCATTTCCACATGTTTTTAGGTAGTACCTTGCAAAGGAAGGACAAGCCCAAACTGACTCACAGAAAGAGAAAGTTGTTCAAGTAAAGATAAGGTGGAGGAATCTTCCAGGGAGGTCCCTACGAATCTAAGTGAGGAGCAAATGGCTTCGTATGTAGCTGAGGAGTTCAAGAAATTAAAGGTAAATATTTCAGCATTCGAGTTACTGAGGTTCCCTATAATTAGGAATGCAGTTCTAGGTACCTATGGTGCACACCCAATGTCCTTGGATAAATCTTCTAGTGAGAGTATCAACAAGGTTTCTACCTCTCAGCCTGTGAGGACACAAAACCAGGCCCACAGTAGGACTAATTTTCCTCTTGGAGACAAAGGAAAAGAGAGGGACAAGACTCAAGTGGCCCAGGTAGATTCTTAGCCAACTTTGTTTTAAGGGAAGACAGAGACCCCACCATTCTTGATCTCTGTGCGCATATTTGGTAAGAATTTACATAACTGTCTACTGGATTCTGGTGCTTCTACTAATGTGATGCCATTTGGAGTATGTAGGACTTTAGGGATTACACCTATTGACTCCCAGAAGAAGGTAACTCAGTTGGATAGAACTGAAGTAAATGTGGTGGGAGAATTAAATATGATTCACATGCAGGTAGCTTCTGAGCCAAGAATTCAACAAGTTATCAATATTCAAGTAGCTGATATCCCTGATGCATATGGACTGATTCTAGGAAGAGATTTTACTAAAGCCTTAAATGGATATGTATCTACTGATCACTCCTACATGTGGCTTCCTTGGAAAGGGGTACCAAATCAAATCAGAATTGAGAGAGAATCAAGAATGAAATACATGATTATGGAGTACCAAAACACTTCAAATGAAGTTCTGATATCGGAAGTAGGCATGGGAAATTATATGTTGTCAACTCCTTATGAGGAGTCAGACTTAGAGGAGGTATTGATGTTACATACGACACCTAGTGATACAGAGACATCATCCAACAATGTTACTATTTTGACAGAATCCATTAAAGAAGAGGAGGAATCCAAAGATAATCAGATTAGCCTATTAGACAGCTTCCAGGAATTCATCAAACAGTGTGTTGAAAATCAAATTCACTTGGGCAGAAGGACAAGCTTTGAAGAATTACTCTTACCTAATTGGTGTAGAGTTCATAATGCTTCCCATTCAGAGTTGGAGTGTTGTTTATGCCAAATAGCAGTAGAACAAGTACAAAAATGCCTAAATCCAACCCTAGCAATCAAGATGAACATGCAAAACCCTCAGGAAGAATATAAAGGAAAGAAACCTATGTTGTCTGGGGAACCATCCAGTAGTAATAAGCCAAAGGATGTGATGAAGAGGACTGCAACTGTTGAATGCTGGACTCTTAGATTTGATGGATCTAAATCCAAGCATGGAGCTGGAGCAGGGTTTGAACTGATTAGTCCAAAAGGTAAAAACTTCTTTGTAGCCCATGGACTTCAATTTCACTATATGAATAATGTAGCAGAATATGAGGCATTAATTCATGGACTTCTTATGGCACTTAAGAAAAAGGTTAAGATTTTGCAAGTTTTTGGTGATTCCAAGTTAGTAATTAAGCAAGTATGGAAACAATATTCATGCCACGATAGGAGAATGACTAATTATAGGCATAGAGTATGGGACCTCATCGATGGATTTGATGCCTTCAATATTCAATTGATACCATGACAGAAGAATCAAACTACAGATTCTCTGGCCCAGGCAACAAGCACTCTATAGCCTTTATCTTTGTCAGTTTTGAAAAAGTTTACTGTAGAATTGACTCCTGTGCCATCAGTTCCAGACAATGTTACTAACTTTCAGGTATTTGAAGATGACAAACATATTCTAGATTTTATTACAAACACAGATATTTTTGCTTCTCAAATCATTGATGAAATAGAGCTCCAAGAAGCAGAACTAGATTTGGAAGGAGTAATAAATTTGAAGTCTAATACTATTCCAAGGGGGATGGTACAATTGGAGTGAATTTTTGATATGGATAAGATCAGAGATCAGGAGCAAGAGCCTAAGAAAGAGTTTATCAATGGACAGTGTGACACTTACAATTTGGGAATTGAGGATAATGCTAAGAATATTTTTATTGACAAGGTATGCACTTCAGAGGAAAGACAAGGAATAATTGAAGCATTGCATAGTTTTCTGGATATAGTAGCTTGGAGTTATGAGGACTTGAAAACTTATGATATATCAATCATAACTCACACCATACCTCTGAATCCAAGTGCCAAGCCTTTCAGGTAGATGTAGAGACCTATCAATGCATTACTAGAACCACTTATACAGAAAAAAAGTTCAAAAATTACTGTCTACCAGAATTATATTTCCTGTCAGGCACTCAACATGGGTGGAAAACTTGGTCCCAATAAGGAAAAAGAATGGGGAAATTAGACTCTATGTTGATTTTAGGAATTTAAACAGATCGTCAGAAAAGGACAACTATCCAGTCCCTTCATTAGATGAAGTACTTCAAGTGGTTAATGGATCTCAGATGATGTCCTTTCTAAACGGTTATTCAGGGTACAACCAAGTAATGGTCCAGTATGAAGACAGACACAAGACTGCTTTCACAACTAAATGGGGTACCTTTTCCTATAGGAGGATGCCTTTTGGACTCATTAATGCAGGGGCTACATTTCAAAGGGCTATGGATATTGCCTTCAAGGATATCATAGGAAAATGCATCATTATTTACATGGATGATCTAACTGTCTTTTCCAAAAACAGAGGGGACCACATCTCTGATTTGCGCAAAGTATTTCAAAGGTGCAGGGAATTTGACATATCCTTGAATCCTAAGAAGTGTATTTTTGAAGTGATAGAAGGGAAGTTGTTGGGACATGTCATAGCTAAAAAGGGAATTGCTATTGATCTAGAAAGAGTGGAGGCTATACTGAAGATTCAGCCACCTGCTAGGAAAAAGGAGATGAAGTCTTTCTTTGGCAAGATCAACTTCGTCAAAAAATTCATTACTGGATTTGCTGAAATTGTTAAGCCACTGAATGCTATGTTGAAGCAAGACGCTAAGGTTGAATGGACTATGGAAGCAAAGGATGCATTTGCAGAAATCAAAAGAGCCATTGCTAATGCTCTAGTATTGGTAAGTCCTAATTACAGTAAGCCCTTTTACATCTATTCATTTGTTTCAGAGCATTCATGTGTGGGAATACTGAATCAAAAGTCTGATGAGGGAAATGAGCATCCTATTGCTTTTATGAGTGCACTATTAAAAGATGCTGAATTGAAATATCCAAGTGTAGAAAAGAAAGCGTACGCCCTAGTTAGAGTAGTGAAGAAATTCAGACATTATATCCTCAGAAATAAGGTTTACGCAATTGTCCCAGATCCTGTGGTTAAGTTATTATTGATGTAGAATGAGTTAGGTGCGCATAAAGCTAAGTGGGTGAAAATGCTACAAGAATACGATATTGAGATCCAACCCATGAAGATGGTAAGAGGATATGGACTTACCCAGACTATGGCTGAAATGGGGCCTAAACTGACCGTTCAAAATTATAACATTGAGGAGGTTTCCCCAGGTGGTTGGTATGATGACATAGTTTATTACTTGCTAAACCAACGATCTCCAAGTCATCTTAATGCTATTCAGAGGAGAGCTCTATGATTGAAGAGTGATGGTTTCAAGCTAAAGGGAGCTGTTCTGTACAAGAAAAATCATGAAGGTATTTATTTGAGGTGTCTTGGGAAACAGGAAGCTGAAAGGGTGATGAACGAATTTCATGAAAAGTATGGCACTGGCCATGGTTCTGTGATTGCCACAAAAAATTAGATTTTGAGGGAAGGATATTATTGGCCCACATTGTTGAAAGACGTTCACCATCATGTTAGGACCTGCCACACTTGTCAGACCGCAGCAACAAGGGAAAGGTATGCAACACTTCTACTTCAATCGGTCACTGAGGTAAGGCCTTTTGCTCAGTGTGCTATGGATTTCATAGGCCCTATCAACCCACCATCTTTTGCGGGACACAAGTACATTCTAACTATTACTGATTATTTCACAAGATGGACTGAGGCTTTTGCTTGCAGGCAATGCACATCTAAGGTAGTGATTGATTTTCTAGAATCCGCTATTCTTAATCGATTTGGATGCCCTATTGCTATTGTTTGTGATAATGGTCCTGCTTTCACATCTTTAAAATTTTCAAATTGGGCTTTTGATCATGGCCTTATTGTAAAGTTTGCATCCAATTACTATCCCCTCGGTAATAGCTTAGCAGAGTCCTCCAACAAGAATTTATTGACTGTTATTCGTAAGCTGCTAGAGAGGAACCCAAAAGACTGGCATACCCAGCTTCGGTTTTCCCTCTGGGCAGATCGTACAAGACTTAAGTCATCCATCGGAACATCTCCCTATCACTTAGTATATGGTCTAGAGCCAGTATTCCCTATTCAACTCAAGATCCCAACCTTGCAATTTATTAATGAGTTTTATGATGAGGGGGATAGAAGGGAGGCTAGATTGACATAACTATTGCACCTTGAGGAGAAACGAGACAATGCCCTTGAGAACTTTTCCAGACATCAGGGGGTAGTTAAGAGGTGGTTTGACAGAAGGGCTAAAGTCAAGGCCTTTAGGATTTCTAACCTTGTGCTATACTGGGATTAACCTCATGATCGAAAAGGGGACCATGGGAAGTTTGATAAACTGTGGTTTGGTCCATATCAGATTTTTGAAATACTTGGAGATAATGCCTTCCGACTGAAGACTCTCACGGGAGAAGATATTCCACTACCTGTCAATGGGCAATATTTGAAACATTATTTTCAATCATGAGCTATTTTTAACTCCCTGCTTTGTATATAGTTAGTTTAGGTTGCTTTCTATGGTTTTGTTTTCATTAGAGTAGGTTTCCTTTTAGTTTTTTGTTTTGCTTTGGTTAGAGTAGGTTTGCTTTGGCTTGTTTTGTTTTGGGTTTGTGTTGCTCTTGCTCTTGATTCCTACTCTTTCTGGGGTCCCTTGTTGCATTTGTATGATAGTGGTGACAAAGTAGGTGTGGTGCTCTTAGTATTTCCCTTACAAACTTTAATCGCCTTTCCAGAATGTCATGGTATTAATTCTCCACCCAATGTCACATGTCCTTGTGTCTAAAGCGGAGGCTCTTCTAGTCAGATTGAACGGGAATACATTAGAGTCTCATATTTTCAAATATTAAAGATACCTGAAGTTGCAGAAGGTCCTTATGAAGTTTGCACAAGTGAAAAATCATTTTCTACTCTAGTGCCACTGTGGTTCTCATCCCTGAGTGCGAACTTCATTATTCACAGGTTGAAGTGAAAGCAGTGAAAAGACAAGCAGTATCAAAAAGAAAAAAAAAATAATGTTGAAAATTTAAAAAGTTGAATTCAACTCATCAGGGGGATCTGGATATCTCTACCGGGGCTATGGACGCCTGGCTGGCAGTAGAGCTATGTTCAGGAGAATCACAGTGATAACCTCATTGGGGCTATGGATGTCTGACTGGTAGCGAGGCTCTATCCAGGTTACTTTTAGAATATGAATCTTTATGTAGCTTGTTCAGACCAAGTTTGGTTCCTGTTGCAGCAAAAAGAAGGTAATAAATGCATATGCACACTTCGACCCTGGTGTAGGAATGTTTGGGTGACTGGGGGGTTCTTTGATTTAACCATAAGTAGTGGTAGGATGGACGAATTGAAACCATAAGCTCTAGGTTCTTCATTCCAGTTTGTCATTGAAATGCTCTGGAGCATTTCCCCAGCAGAGTCGCCATTTGTTGTGCAGTTTTGCACACATGCCCCACTTAGAGTAGAGACCCTCTTTTCAGATGTCTCTTGGACCTTTGGTTTTTATTGGGTTTGTCTTTTCAAGGTCTTGAGATGTTGGTCTTGCTAGGTTTGGTCTTTCCCTGAGGATTGAATTGATTAAACTTGGTTTTTGGTGAAAGTCCAGGTTTTGACCTGGGTTCAGGATTTTCTGGCTCAGTCGGATTTTCCTGGGTCCTGGTCCATCGTCTAGTTATTGCTGAATTTTTTGAAGTCTGGGTTGTTGCTTGAATCCAGGATTTTCAGGCTCAGGCATATTTTCTCGAACTTCGTTAAAGTCCTGAAGGGTGTGTTATCCACGGAATACGTGCTCACCTGGATTATCCGTTCGGCTTAGTTTTTTCTGAAATTATGTTTTGGGCTCGACTTTCCAGATTTCCTCAATACATCTTATCAGCCATTAATGCTTGAGGTACGTCTTCTCTAGCGTGATTGTGAGCAGATTTAAACTCTTTCTAGTGCTTTTCATAATTTCATTATTCATTTGTCATCTGCTCTAGTGCTTGGAATTTTTCATTTTGAGCTTTGATTGTTGGATTCGAGCTGCTTGTGTGTGGATTGCTTGAGCACTTGTGTTGAGTGTTTTTGTTGTTAGAGCACCTTGTTTCATGGTGACTTCCTTGAGTTCAAGCTTCATTCAGAATTAATCCATGGTAAGTCATTGCTGACTTCTCCCTTTTGTTTGCACTTTGATCGAATCTTTCGAGTTGTTGATTGGTGGTATTTTTAGGTCGGCCCTTCCTTGTTTCATGATTATGTATTTAGCGAAGTAGGGTTTGACCCACCTTTTCACGGGTTTTATCACTTGCACTGTGCATCCCTTTGTTTATCAATTGAATGTCAGGTATATCCCTGTGGCTAGGTGTTCCTGTTAGGGCCTTGCCTTCTGGGTGCGTAATCTGCTATATATTGCAAGGTTAGGGTTTCGGTAGGTTCGCTTGAATTTGCTAAGATCGGTGGAGTTCTCACAATTTTCATGTCTTGTGTTTAGCTCGACCCTATTCATATCTTGTGAGACCCCTGTGTGCTTTAGCTTGATCATTTTGAGGGATAGTATTTGAAACTTCGAGCTTACCCTAGCTTTCATGGCAGAGGTCTGGTTATTGAATTTAGGGCATCATTGTTACATCATGAGGATCAGTCATTTGAGAGTTTTGGGAATTCAAATTCATTAGCAATCAAATTTTTGCTTATTGGGATTGATCTTATGTCCATTGGAGTCCAAATAGGGAGGTTTGCATGATCATTCGGTCAGTGGTTTGCGCGTTAACGATCGTCGGGTTTTTGAGGTGTCCGCGGAATTTCTGCGCACCCAGATTTTCCCAGTTTCTGCCATATCCGTGGAGTATGATGAATTCTTGAATTTTTAGCTTTCTGCAGAAATCCGATCTGTCCGGATTTTTTTGATTTTCTGCCTGGTTCCACTTCTTTGTGATTGTCGAAATTGGGGGTAATGAATTGAATGCTAAATGATGATTTCTTGTTGCTAATGAATGAATTTCATGATAGTCACACAACTCTTTGTCCATATTAATGATTCATTTGATGAATAATGTCTTGGTAGCAGGAGTTCATCTGGGTTGGATTTCTCTGAATTCTGCCTTGACTGGATTTTCCTGGTTTACTTCATTTTCCCAGATTACTTCATTTTTCTGGAGTTTCAAGATTAATGATCAGTGATGGCTCTTAATTGTTTTATATAGTTCTCAAGCTAACCTTAAATTGAAATGTGGATGATAATTGGATGCTCATGAGACTCTTTTGTGAATGCAGGCTGAGTCAAGCAAAACTGCGGCAGGAAAATCCAACGGTGATATAGAAGGGTCCTCGGTTACAGATGCAAAAAGAGTGTGGCTAGATACGAAGAGTCAGTTTCCTGACAACAAGATAGCTTTAGTATGGTCTGAGGTCTCTGACACCAATGTAGGAGCATGGAGGTATGAGGAATTCAAAGAAAGAACAGCTCAGAAAGATCTATCAGCCCTGACCAAGGGAATGATGAAGTCTGGACTGGTCCATGTAGCAGGATTCCCTCCTGCGGTACAGTGCTATGAATTGATATTGGAGTGTGCTCGACAATATGACTTCGATACACAGAGGGTCGTTAGCACTGAGGGAAGAGTATTAGCAAACTTCAATCTGGTTTCTATTGCCCAGGCATTTGATATGCCATACTTACCATGTGTGTGTGCTTTGGACATGGACATGTCCAGAACTTACTATGAGGATGAGCCTACTAAAGCTCAGCAAATGATTAATTCTTGGCTAGAAAAGCCAAAATCCCACTTTTCCAAGCTGCCTAAGCAATTATGCAGAATCAAGTTCCAACAAGACATATATGATGCTATCACACTATTGAGCAGAGTGGCGGGCTTGAGGATTGCTAGGGTATTGGAGAGTTGGATGGTACATGTTATAAAAAAGATTGAGCAAGGAATCAATTACCATTGGGTAGGGCTCATTAGTGCAATGATTGACAGGTAGTTAAGGGATGTGTTGGAATCAAAGAAGTTCACCATGTCCTCTTATGTGGTGTATGTCCTTGCTCTATTTTACCCATATAGGGGTTTGAATCCAAAGGGAACATTTGGATAAGATATTGTCTATGAGATATACCCCAAATTGCACCTAGGGAATTAGAATTATAGAAGAGAAAATGATGCATTCACAATGCATATTACTAGGTTGCTCCAAAATGCAGAGCATGTGAGAATATTTGATGGAGAAAAGGAGCTAATCAAAAAATATGGAGCTTGGTTTATACAATTCCCCACCTTCTCCTATATCAGAATTGACAGATGTACAACTACTCCATATAGATTTCCAAGATACCCTACTGACCACGTTGTGCTATTGGAGGTTACAAGGCAGATATGTGACTTTGATGCTATTGTTAAAAAGGCAAAGCATAAGACAGGATTTGGTGGAGATTTCCCTTTCAAAATTGGTATAAGTGAGTTTTTCCATTCAATTCAATCAGCTCATGCATCAGGGGATGAATTGAGTACTTATGGTTTCTCTTTCCATTCTAAGAGGACAAATTTTGACATCGCTGGAGAAGCATAGAAGAAGGCAACTAAAGAATACCATCATAAGGATGACCTAGAGGACTACTAGGCGAACATCAAAGATGACTTGGAGATGAGGAAGAAAAGATACTCTAGGATTCCAGTTGATGTGATCAGAATGTACAATGTCAAGTTGATCCCTGACTAGTTAGAGGATGACGAGAATTTAGTTCAAGATCATGCATATGAGTTGGTCAAGGATACATCAATTGGACAGGTAAACTAGGCTTAAAATGAGGTAACTGAGCTGGAAGAACTAATGGATCCTATTATGAAGTTTACCAAGTCATGGTTGAAGCACAAAGTATGGGAACTGGAAAGCAAGAAGGTACCTTTTACCTTTAATTTAATGGGAAATCTGAATCCTCTTTCCACCTCAGAGGAATCTGGTGAGCATGATTCCAAAGAAAAAGCTAAAGTAAGTTCACCCTTCAAGATCAAAATTAGAGGCCCTAAGGAAAGTGAGCCCGAGGAGAAAAGGAAACCTAAGGGAAAGAAGAGAAGCTGAACTTTGAGAATAGGTAAGTCTGCAGAGGAGGAGGAACTTGAGAAAGTAGAGAAAGAAGATACTCTTCCAGAGCCGAAAAGGACAAGGACAACTAGGGCTTCAAAGAAGAAAGATCAAGAAACTTCCAAGGATGAGGAAAACCCTCCGGTGGTTGATGTGGAAAGCTCGGGAGAGAAAACTAGGGTTTATTCAAGGAAATCAAGGACTCCGTCTCCCAAGGAGACCACGCAAAAAATAGATCCTCTTCCAATGGTGTCCACCATGGAGCATCAAAAGGCTTCTTCCCCTTCATTAAGTGTACCTGAGCAGGCAACCCATGAAGAGCATGAGACCAGTGGGGAGGCATAACCATTCAAGGAAGGGGAACTTTATAGTGCAACTGCCAAGCTTGAGGTTGAAGATGTAGAAATGCCCCCTTCTCCATTGGTATAGTATGAAGATTCTCCTGAGAGCAGCAAAGATAACAGATCCCCTGAGAAGGAGAATGTCCCTGTTAAGACCCCATCACCTCTGCAAGAAGAATAACTTGAGTTAGGTAATCAAGGTGATCAGTCTCCTGAAAAGGAAAAGGATGAGACAGTGGAACATCATGAAAAGGTCAAGAAAGATGAAGTTTGGGTGGATCCTGCTGTCTTGGATTTGTTAGATAAGGAGATTACAAGAAAGAAACAGGTCATTGTTGAGGAAACCCCCCTCGATTGGGATGAAATGTTGGCCAAGATTGGTAAAGGTAAGAAGAAGAAGATGGCCAAGGTAGTTTCAAAGATAGAAAGAGATGAAGCAAGTAATAGGGTTATTCATATTGCCACCCTTGCTGCTGATAAGAGTAAAGATGAGGTCACCGAAAAAGATTACAATGTAAAAACTATCAATCTTGGACCCACTTCTATGTAGTAGGATATTGAAGAGTACGAAGGGTCTAGTGCAGTAATAATCGGAAGATTAAGGAAGGAAACACAGTGTAAGCATTAGCTTAAAAGGGAGAATGAAAGGCTTAGGAAATGTCTAGAAGATTTGATGAAGCCTTTGCAATCTCTTCACCCATCCTCTTTTGCTACTACTGGTTTCTTGCCTAAGGAGACTATTTCTGAAATAGAAAGCATGAAAGGTTCTACTCAGACTACAATAAATTGGTTAAAAGATGTGCAAGTGAAAGGAGATGATGCAATAAAGGAAATCCTTTCAATTGGAAAGGATGGAGTAAGAGCTAAAGATTTATTAGAGCATGTTTTATCTCAGGACAAGGAGGATATTAACCTTCTATTGCAGAAAGCTAAAGTGATCATGGAGTATGGTAAGGACCAGTTGGTGATAGATGGAGTCCTTGCTTCATCTAGAGTTAATGAGCCTTGGGAATGGTTCAAGGTCTTGCAAATTTGACAAAAGGCCATCAGGAAGATCCATAAGCAAAAGAAATAGATGGATGGTGATCTGACTGGTGTTTATGATGGATGTATAGCATTCTTTGAAATAATAACTGGCCGAAGGAAGATTTCCCCTAAATACTTGAGGTTAGAACAATTGAGGGAATGGTGGCATGATGTCTGTGCCCCTGATTTTGAAAATGTTGTAATAGGGCACCAATTGGATGATGCGGCAACTTACTTGGCTGTGGTGGATAAGTACTTGGCATATAAGGGTGATTGGGATGCAATGGTCAAGTAGTCGAAGGAAGAAATTGGATCCATTGAATGTCGGCTCAAAATTTTACCCTTGCCACCTGTTGCTAAGTTGGATAAAGTGTTTTTGAAAGTTCATGAATCGTTGGATCAGAGCAAGGATAAGGGAGGCGGTAGTTAATGCCAATTTTGAGATTTGTGCTTCTCTATTATTATAGGGCATCTGTTGATCTGGGCTGCATTGAGGAATGTGTTTTGGCCAACCTTGATGGTGTATCAGCATTTAATGTGTGCCTTATTTTGAAGTTCCTGAGGCTGACTTGTTTTGGCTATTTTATTTTGTAAGTGTTTGGCTGGGCCGACATGTTTTGAAGATTCTCTATAAAGGGAATTCTTGCCTCATTGTAAGAAGTTAGTTAGAGAGATAATAGAGACAAGTTAGACTAAGAAGGAGCTAGAACATTTTGTAGTAGAGATAGTAGTTAGTTCTCTTGAGTAAGTGATGTAACAGAATAGTGGAATTGTTGCTATATTTTGATGATCTAATACAATTGAAGGAATTGTGGTTTTTTGGTGAACTCTTTTGTGTTATTTTATCTTGCATGGTTCCTGTTGTTCCATCTTTGAAATTTCTTGAAGATATAAGATTTGATGTTAGATTTAGAATTAGATTGGTGAATAATGTTCATGGTTTTATACTTGGAATGTTTGTAGCAATCTCTGGTCTATACTCCCAGTAACTATCTGATTGTAGTAGGCTGATGAAGTCAACCTGGACCATACATCTATTTGTGCTTAGTTCGATTGTGGATGAATGTCTATGATTTAAAAATTTGTATGCCTTAGAAGATTGCACCTTTCTTGTGATATTGCATTGTGGGTTAAGCAGGAATTGGTTATTTGAGATTGGTCCATTCTAGTTACTTATCATTTGCATTGCTCATCTTAGAAATAGTTTAGATTTCATTACTTCTCTTGCACCTTCATCTTTTGTTGTTTCTTTATTATTCAGTTAGGTTTAGGATTTGAGATCAAAATATTGCAAAATCTGATATATTGGAGAGATATAGTTTGCTTGTAGTAAGGTCTGATTGTGATTACTAGCATTTTCACATATTATCTAAGTTGTTTATGCATTGTCATGACCTGACACCTAAGAGACCTTGGGGTGATTTCAGTAATTTATTGTTGAAGATTACCTTTCAAGAGAGATAGGATATTGTATTTTGTCTAGGTTGTTGCTATGCAAAAAACACCATCAACATCGTCCATGAGTCAATGGGCGTATAACAACAAAGTGCTCCCGTGCCCATATCTGTAATAGTGAACAACCGACAACAAAACTCCAGCCTCCACCATACACAATATGGTGTAACTCATCATATAAGTGTGCAAGCATGCATGATCCCCAAGCATATCGTGTACCCTGCATCACCATACTCTCCAGTACATGACCCCACCCGACTATAAAACCCTTCGACCTATGGTCGGGGCACAAAACACCTCCAATGAAGCCTACAAGTACAAAGGGTAAAGGCGCATATGAATCTATCATCTCTTCCCATGAGATATAATATCCTGCAATCTGATCATCTCTGAATATCCATCTCAAAGCATCCGTACCTCCTACCTCTCACACGTCAAAACTCACTATCTATCTCATAATTGAAATCCTCAAGATGCGATACACATCCTCTAAAGTCACGGTGATCTCTTCGGTCGGTAAATGAAATGTGTTTGTGTCACTATGCCATCTCTCTGCAAGTTCTATCAATAAACCTATGTTGAGACTCACCTCAAGCATCTCAAGTAATGATGATAGTCCACATGCCTCAATCACATCTCTATCTACCTATACAAGCTGTGGAATCAATCTCCATATCTTCAGGAATGTCTCCCGTAACTGCAAGACCCCCAATCTCTCCTATTGAATATGAAGAATCATCGAGTCAAAGCAACATCAATATCCAATCATCACGAAAAATCAATCAAATCTGAGTATCAACATCATGTTTGTTTTTACCAACTTTAAAAGCAACCAAATCAATCAAATCTGAACATCAAAATCCTGTTTGTTTTTAACAACCTTAGAAGCAAACTTATCAACAACTATTTTTTTTTCATCATCATGGAAATCAAATTTATCAAAATCCTGTTTGTTTATAACAACCTTATAAGCAAACTTATCAAACAACTATTTTTTTTTCACAACTTGAAAACAAATTTATTGGCTATTATTTGTTTTCCAACAACCTTGGGAACAAAATTATCACACAAGGCAACATCCAATCATGGGCGCTATGAAAATGATCATGGGCACTACAGAAATCCTCATGGGTGCTATAGGATCAAGGGCGCTACAAAAAACCTTATGGGCACTACAGAATCTATCATGGGTGCTACAAAATCATAGGCACTATGAAAACCATCATGGGCACTACAAAAAGAATATAGGGCACTAAAACAATGCTTCAAGCTACAAAAAGGTTGGGAATCATGCCCTAAACGGAAAATTTTCAAATCACAAAAGTTTAATAGGGTACATACCGCGGGACCATAATGCGCCAGCCGCTGATGTCGTCGGATGCACTTGAAACGGTGCTGGTGGATAGGAAGTGCCATCTTTCTCACTCCAGATCTCAAAAATTACAAATTTTACTAGGTTAAAATGGGAAAATGACATTTTTAACCTATTTAAAGGAAAAATTGGGGCATTTTATCATTACAGGGGCAATTTAGGTCATCAATTTTTCATCTCACATCAATTCATGTCAATTTCTTCACATCATAATTTTTGAACGATGAATCGATATCTTCAAAATCATAAAAAATGAAAAAATTGTAAAAAAAACATCTAAAAATTCAAAAAACTTCACAACTATCAAAATCTTATCAATTCATCGTTCGTGGGGGCATATACCTATCAACATTTCGACAATCAGTATCTAGGGAAAATTTCAAAATTCTTTGACACAATGCGAAAACACATCACTTCAAAGAGGGGAAAAATGTACACACCTAAAAATGGTCACATCATAATAGTCTAGTAATTAATTAAATATTTTTAATATTTAATTAAATCTCTGAATTCAATCTGCATATAAATAAATTTAAATAATTTATTTATATTGTTTATTCTTTCATTTTGATTAAATAAATAAGTTCATTTAATCACTTTTCTTATCCATTTCTTAATTAATTAAATAAACATTATGATTTTTTTATATTAATTATCATATATAATCTTAGCTTGAATATTTTATTCAAATAAAGATTAAATTTTCTTCTCTTCTAAAATTCGTCTAAAGTCTATTCACAATTAAATATTTTAAATATTTAATTGAATCTTCTATAGTCCTAAAATCAAAAATCAAACTCACATGAAATTAAATAAATCTATTTATTTAATATTGGATTATCTTCAACAACCGTGAAACAAACTTCCAAAATAGAAAATTAATTTATTTGATCCTATGCAAAGTTGTTCCCGTGGGTTGAAGACAAGCCTCCATTCTTCTCTCCAACCTCCCAACATCTTCCATCTTCCTCTCAACCTCTCCATCTCTCACCATCCAAAATTACAAGACAATATCACAACCATTGATCTTTGCCATCCAAGCTCTTGCCTACAAAAAAGCTATAAAAGGGACTGTCGGGTCTCTGAAAACATAGAAGCTTTCATATAGGAAAACTATACCAAAATTGCAATAGCATAGTCTTATAGCATCCATAGCTTTTAGAATCATGGCATATCATGGCCAATCATCCTCATAGCTTAGTTTCAATAGCATCCATAATCCACAGCCCCTATGCATATCAGTATCAACATTTCACTCCACCAGCATATAGGATAGAGTAGTATTCTCCTTTTGCATACTCGTTCTACAGGTTGCCATTCTGAGAAGCCTTGCTTACACAATCTGAGAGCAACAACTTCAAGAGAATCACCGGAGATAGAGAACAATGGAACGGTTCTGAAGAAGCTCTGTTTGTTTGATTTCATTTCAATTTATCTTGCTTTCTTTAGTTTAATGTTTCATTAATGTTTTTTTGTTATTTCATTTTGATACTAACATTTCCCACACACAAATGGTAATTATTTAATTGTAGGTGAGGGAGAAGCGTGGTTTTCATAGTAAAATGTGATATGCAGGTCTAGGCCATGTTTATGTGTCTACATGGGGCATTACTTGCATAGAATGACGATGAAGGTCATGAGCAACTTGCTATATGCTACACCGGTCGTACCTTGGTTGGGTATGAACTAAATTATAGTTCAATATAATGTGCTTGTCTTGCAGTAGTTTTTGATATGCAATGACTAAGACACTATATGTTGAACCACCAAACAAAATTGGTTAGAAAAATAGACCCATTGAGATATCTTCTCAGTAAAGCAACATTGACAAGAAGGTTGGACAAGTCGATCATGATACTTAGTAAATATGATAGGTTATTTCCAACTGACTTGTTGATGCACCAACCAAGGTAGATCATCCATTAGTCTCATATTTTCTAGAAAAAATCATCTTCACTTTATACATAAAAATGACATGGAAAATTTACTTTGATGGGTCACACACAAATCACGGTTCTAGAGTAGGCATACTATTTGTCACCCCTTAAAGTGATACAATTCCAAAGTCATTCAAAATTTGTTTTCCATTCACAAACAACATAGAAAAATATGTAGCCCTCCTTACAGGATTATGTATGGAATTCAAATGGAAGATCCAGTATCTACAAGTATATGGTGATTCTCAATTGGTAATTTGAAAATTTAACAATGATTATTATACCAAGGACAAAAAGCTCACACCCTACAAATGGATGGTAGAAAATTTTAGACAATATTTTGACATCATTCTCTTTCATCAAGTGCCCTGCATTCAGAATAAAGAAGCATATGCCATGGTCAACATTAGCTCTCTCTTAGACATACAAAATAATGTGCCTCAATTTGAGTTTTTGGTAGAACAATTCTTAGTTCCTACCTTTGACATCCCTAAGTTTGAAATGATGTGTGAACTCATTAGTCCCAATTCCCCATGGTACCAAGACATATATGATGACCTTCATGACCAAATCCTTCCCCTTGAACTTTCAGCTAACCAAAATAAGACATCCTTTGTAGAGCCTCCAAATATGCCATCATCAGTGACACCCTTTATAGATGTGCCCTAGAAAATACCCTATTAGAATATCTCAATATTGAAGAATCACAAACAATCTTGCATGAGGTACATGAGGGTATATGTGGAGCCCACTCTAGTGGTCTAACCTTAACTCAAAAGATCATGAGACTAAGTTATTATTGGCCTACAATGGAAAAAGACTCATACTTCTTTGTCGAAAGATTTTGACAATGTCAAATTCATGGAGATTTGATACACGCTCTAGCATAAGAACTTCCAATAACATCACCATGGTCCTTTGCATAATGTGGTCTTGACCTCATAGGTAATATTCATCCCACATCTTCCAATAGCCATAAATTCATCATCGCCACAATTGACTACTTCGCTAAATGGATCAAATCCATCCCAATGATTTACATAACTAGCACAAAAATTTACATATTCATCCTTAACTATATCATTTACTGGTATGGTTTCCCTCAATCCATCATTACTGATAATGGACTCCCATTCAAAAACCAAGAAGTCCACCAACTTTGCAAGAAATTCCACATCCAACACCATTTCTCCACTCCATATTACTCCCAAGTTAATGTCAAAGTTGAGGCGTCTAACAAAATAATTCTTAGAATCCTTATAAATACTATCAATGACATTGGGCGTGAATAGCACCTCCAACGTAACCCTACCTAATGGGCCTACCACATTTGTATTCACACTCCCACTAGTGCCACTCCATATTCCCTATTCTTTGGTTCTAAATCAAAATTTCCTATCAAGATCAAACCTTTTTCCCTATGGGTATCCATGAAAGATCATATTGATGATGAGGAATACTCAGTCTCAAGGTTATATGAGTTGGAACTTTTAGATGAACAAAGAAAAAGAGCATTGGATCATCTTCAAGCATATCAAAATTGTCTTTGTCATAGCTACAAAAAGAAAGTATTAAATAAAAATTTTGACATTGGTGACCTGATCTCAATGGAAAATCCTAAGAATCAAGGAAAACAAGAGAAGCTAGGAAAGTTCGAGCCAAATTGGTTGGGTCCCTAGATTTTCATAGAAGAATTTGGATTAGGAACATATCAACTCTCAACTCTTGAAGGGGAACCCTTTTCAGAACCAATCAATAGTATGCATCTGTGAAGATTCTACACAGCTTCCAAAAGTCCTATTTTAACCATAAAAAAATAGAAAAATAAAAAAAAATTGTTACCTTGATGAGAACCTGGTGAACATGCATCCTAGTAACACCATATATATATATATATATATATATATATATATATATATATATCAAAAAAATAGTAAAGGGAAACAATTTTTCCAATAGTGAAAACTACTTCAATGGTGCTTTGGATAAGTGCCATGGTGAAAACTTGGAAAATAGGTGCCATGTGTAGTTGACATTGGTATGTCATCTACCATCATTCCAATTTGAATTTTCCCCATCATTCACCTTTTCCATTTCATCCATGATAATGATTGGTTGTCCTTTCCACAAGCCTAGAATGATTGACATCATGTTTCTCTTCAC
Organism: Sequoia sempervirens; assembly: GCA_007258455.2. Lineage (NCBI taxonomy): Eukaryota > Viridiplantae > Streptophyta > Pinopsida > Cupressales > Cupressaceae > Sequoia > Sequoia sempervirens. Next base: position 489,141,195 of record VDFB02105785.1, on the reverse strand, counting down.
CTTCCATAATTCCTATCCCATTTCACATCTAATAAATTGGTCTCATACTTGACTAGGGGGACAAACTCGACCTATGTCATTAGGTCTACCAAAGGTCACTATATCAAAAGACAAAATGATCATAAAATTATCAAAAGATATAAAAAATAAAATATTCGAAAAGGAGAAAAAAACTCATAAAACCTCAAAAAAGAAAAATCAAAACATATCAAAAATTAAAAAAACATCCAAATAACTTGCAAAAATCCCAAAAATAGAGTCAAAGTTAGTCATGTCCAGTCCAGTCCAATCCCACTACGTGGCCTGTATGACCAAACATAGGCAAGGCCATCTATCAATGTGCCCCTGAGGCATTAGGTCAATCTTTTTAGGTGTGGTCAAATAAAATCATGAGTCAATCCTTTGTAAATTAAACAAGGTCATATCATATCAAACTATGATATCTCTACACCTTGTTACATAGGCAAGGCCATCTATCGATGAGCCCTCAAGGCCACCTAGGTCAGTCCTTTAGGTTTTTTCATAGTAGTAAAAATAAATTAGGCAAGTAAACTTGGATACAAATAGTAATCAAAACAATAGAAATTTCAAGCATCAACAAGACAAACAAGTTAACAAAGTCACTTACTCAAACAAAACAAATTGTCTAAACAATAAAATTGTCAACTAATCAACTTATGTCTTATATAGAACTTGTCCTTCCTAGAACCAAACAAAATAATTTACTCAAACTTAGTCATTTGGGTTAAATAGGTGGTTACATGACTGAAACAAGAATTGGCATCTTATACGACATGTTTCCCCTCCTGAAACTAGGCCTTGTCAAACAAACAACCCATCAATCACCTAGTAATTTAAAATTCAAATAATCATATTTTGGAAAACACTCTGAATGGATGTTAACCTTGTGGTTTGTTTTCTCTTATCTTTTTCTTTATTTTTCTTTGAGTTAGGTTACTATATTCCTCGAGGATGTCCCATGAAGGATTTATAGGAACGATGATGTCTCTTGAATCTTTTCTTTGACTATTGTTTGTGGATTGTTTCGGAAAAAAGACTGGGGCAACTATGCCTTTAGTATGAGCCAAGATATTCCTTGTCTGTGACTATCTATTTTACAAGTGGATGACCTTTCACACCTTGTTCTATGTCATACCATGTTTTTATTTGTCCATTTATCATATTTTACTGCCCAATGATGATTAATGTAATTCCTATTTATTTATTTGGAAAAATATTGAAGATTATTCTTTCATACTAACATCCATGTCTTATGAACTAACATTTCTTCCATCCACATTGTGACAACATCTTGTGACACACAAAAAAATACATTTATCATATACAGTAATGTTAGAAACATCATATATGCATTATCATCCATACATAGTGAATCATATATGTTGCACTAGAAAATACAAAAAAATATATATTCATGGCATATATGCATATATGCATACATATAAGCATCCATTACATTCATAATCATAGTGTATATAAGTATTCATGGAAGTGATAATCATAATCCATGACCATTTATCATATTGCATATGCATTTACATTTTGCATCAAAAAAGAATATTTAAATGACATCACATATCCTAATCATAAACATCACATATAATATACATGGCATACATAACTTTATGATACAAATAAATGCATACATCTATCATAAAGAAATCATATATAAGGCATCAACACATATATTCATTGCATCATCATATCGACTGCATAAACATCATAAACACATAAGTCATCCATGACATAATAAATACATCAAAATAGACTATGCATCTTATAATCACTTATATATATATTGTAGCAAAATGCACACCCTTTCATTTTCACACTTGTTTGGGCTTTCCTTTTTTTATTTATGCTTATTTATGGCTTAATTGGTCCTATTTTTCATCCACAAGCCTAATAAACTATATATTTTTATGGAAAATCCTGACAAACATCAAAAGATAAATGATCATTTAATGATTCTTTCTGTGTGTCCCTGATTTATGGATTGGGACTAAAGCACCACCTAGGGCATCTTTTTCCTCCATGGTTCTTGGGACCCTGATTTTGAATATACCTAAAAAGGTCCCTTTTTGGAGTTTGTGCCCCAATATTTGAGACTTGGGACTAAAACACCACCTAGGGCATCTTAGTCCTCCTTGGCTTATTTTTAGGATTCAATTTCAAATCCTAATAGGATTTAGCCTCCTTTAATTAATGATTTCATATGTTGTCTTGTTGTGGTGTAATTTTGGGGTATTAAGCATAGATAAGTATAAATATAAGGTTCCTCCACTCATTTATTAACAAGCATTCAAGTATTCATTCCTAAGGAAAGTTTATGCATTCAAGAGAAATTCATCAAGTATTTTGAGCCATCATCAAGATTCAAGCATCATGTCAAGAGTTTAGTGCATCCATTCATGTTGTTGAGCCAAGATTGTGGATGTAGCATTGAAGATCTATTTGTAACCATTGTTCACATCATATCCAAGGATCCAAGATCTACATTCTTCATGGCCACTACATGGTAGATTGTAGATTTGCTTCACAAGACATCACAAAAAGGTTATATCATTTACATATTTCATATTTCATGCTTCATTCCATTCATTTCATCATTTGGTTTAATTACCAACAAGGGGTTTGAACAAGGAAAATTCCCATTCACTAACAATCAAAAAGTTTTTCCCTCTTGTGTGGTTGTATTTGTAGATCTAGGTTGAAGACTTGAAGATCCTTTAAAGTGAAAAGTTGTCAAAGTTGCAAAGTTGCATTCCAAAGTAGTCATCTTCACAGAAACTTACCTACATAATAGATCTAGAAGATTTAGGACCTCAGATATGAGGAGAAGCAAGTGCAAACCTTGGAGCTCAAGACCACATTTAGAGTTTTTAGAAATTTAGAATAAGGATGATACACCACCTTGGGTTTCTTAGTCCTCCTGAGCATATTTTTCATAAATTCCTTCATATCCAATTCCAACATCCAAATATTTTGTATCTTCCCCAAAAAATAGTAGCAGAACTAAGATAACAATAAGGATGTCTTAGTCCTCCATGGCATATCTAGATAACATTTTTACATTTTCAGAATCCTCACAACATCTCTAGACTTCCCAGGTACACATATCCTATCTCCCTATTGCATAATTTCATCATTTGCACATCTCATTTAGCTTGTATAGCTAGGTTTTGTAGGTTGAATGTTCATTTTTCTTTTCCAAGCATTTTCTTGGTGGTGAACCCCTTTAAAGCCTAAAAGAATCCCTCCTAGGTCTTCCTTATTGAGAATTGACTCACCCTTTGGGGCTGATGTTCAATCCAATTTGGGACTCCTAGGACATTATTGAATGATAATAGGAGAATAGTGGTGTTCTATGAACTAGGTTATAAAGCACCACATTTTCCTATTGTTCATTTTGGTGAACCCAACTCTTTTGAGCATTCATTTTCTGATTTGGAGTCCATTATATTCCTAGATCTAGGTTGCATTCATTCCTGTATTGCATCTTTCATTAGTGAAATTGCATCTAGGGTTTCTCATATTTAGTGAAATTGCATTTAGGGTTTCTCATATTTGCATTAGTGAAAGTGCATATAGGTTGCATTTTTTTCCTTGCATCATTTCATCTCATTGAAAAACTAAAAAAGTGCATTGTTACTCATCTTAATTGCATTTAGGAACATTATTATTAAATTCAAATTTTCAAAAATTACACTCACTTTTGCATCCAATTGCTTGTCACTAGTTACTTTTTCATGCATTCATTTGCACAATTTTCTATTTCCAAACATCAAGTCCCTGGGTAGGAAATCTGGGAACACTGTTAGCAACTCAAAATTTGTTGTTTTTCTAACAAAAATCTCCACAAGGACAAAAAAACCCTTCCTAGCATCTTAGTCCCTCTTAGGGTTTCTTGCTTAGAATCCTATTTGAGTTGATTTCATTCTTATTCCAATTTCTTGAACCTTCAAATTCCTTTAGTAGGATCAAGATTCCCTTACTAGCATCTTAGTTCATGTTGAGTTTGAAGCTACAGTTTCTAGGGTTTAAATATTCTTTTCTATGCCTTTGTTTGTTGACATTGGTTATCGGTTTCAGTGGGTTGACTTTTTGTTTCATGCATTTTACTAAATTTATCATAAAGTGCTTGATTTCATGCATTGCTCAATTCCAAATTTGCATTTACAACATTGAATCCTTCAAATCGTTGCATATTATAATAAAAAAATTACCTTGTTTGAAATCTAAAAATTGCATGCATACATTCCATTTTGGGCCTTTACGTTGCATTTTGAGTTCGCATAGATTACTATTCAAAAATGTTAGTATCTATCCTTTCCATATTTTCAAAGAAAAAGTTAGTCTATAAGCATGTTAGTCATCCATTCAATGCATTCTAGGTAGTTATGAGAGTCTCTTAGCACAAGAGAGGGAAAATGGTCATGCTTGACTTAAACCTACACCCCCTCTTATGTCCTATTTTTGGGAATCATGTGATAGAAGATGTTGCAGGCATAAACAATCATGATGATCATAATTGTTCTTCTCTCGATACCTCTCCTTTTAGAGAAAAAGGTATCTTGGTGAAAGAAGATACAATCATTGATAATCACAAAGGTCTTTCTTGTTCTTGTCCTCATCCCCCTTGGAAAGATATTATGGCACAAGAGAATGAGATCATAGAAAAATTCCTAAACATCACCTTACCTAGCCTCCATTCATCCCTTGCTTATGAGAACATATCCTAGTTAAATAGGATGAAAATATAGATAAACATGACAATCACATATATTCCTCTTCTAGTTGTGAAGACAATACTATGATTGATGAGAATCTTAAGAGTTCCTCTTCCCCTAGGGAAAACCTTATTGAACAAAAAATTCCAACCATTTATAACTCCCTTGCATGCAATGAAGTCATTGATAGAGAACTGACCTTTTAATGTCATGAACATTTAGTTTGTAGTTCTCCTAAAAACTCTCCCCCTTTGGAAGATATCATGGTGCAAGACAATGAAAAAATTGACAATAGTAATTCCTTAGATGAATATGATGAAATAATATTAGAATCCTCTTCACTAAGAGACCATGAAAATAAGGATAATTCTTATAAGGTAACATTAGATACCCCTTGGAGTACTCTCCCAAGCCTAAACTTGTCATTTATCCACCCTCTCGAAAACCACAAGTTCAAAACAAACCTGTCCTTATCCTTGAACCACCTAAGAATAATGTTTCACATCAACTAAGTTATAATACCATTGCTCATACATACAACACTAGGAACAAACCACAACCAATAAAAACACCTTCAACATCCCTACCATTGCCTAATCCTATTTTTCCTAGTGCTCCCCATTTAACTTCACATAATGAGGAGTATGATCTTGTTGACAAACTTAGGAATTCTCCTACAAATATATCACTCTAGCATTTGATTCAGAATTCACCTAACTATCATTCTATGGTTCAAAATTCCTTACAAGTTCCTATCCCTTCTAATGTGCAACCAAATGACATAGCAGCCCTGATACAAGGAATGAATGTTGATATTGTTTTCCACCAAAGTGAGCTTCCTAATTTGGAAGTGAAAAAAAAATGATGATTTCATGATCATAGCTCAATACAATACCAAAGGGATAAAGTGAACTCTTGTTGACAATGGCTCAACCTTAAATGTGTGTAGTGCAATCCTTTTTGATAAACTTGGTGTTGATAAATCAAAAATTCAACTTGACTCTTTATCTATTAAGGGATTTGATAATGTGGGAAATAAATCACCTAGAGTGATCACTTTCCTATTATGGTTGGAAAGGATCCTTTACAAACCCCTATTCATGTTATGCCTCATGATCTTTCCTATAATATTCTTTTGGGAAGGCCATGGATTGATGAGATGCATGTGTTGCCTTCTACACTTCATTGTAAAATGAACTATGTCTACAACAAAAAAGTGTACACATTGAATGTTGATAATGAGCCTTATAGTGTCTTACAACTCGAAAAAAACAAATATAACCCCTTGAAAACATTAACACCAACTATACAAGTAGAGCCCATGCAATAGAAAGACAAAGAAAAATACATTGAATAAGTCACAAATCTATTAGAAGATGATTGGGGTTCCTTATATTTCAAACATACATTCATGGGAGAATACAAACACAAAATTCAGATGTACCTTTGAAAGCATCCACCTCAACCACTTTATAAAAAGAGACAAAAAATTACACAAAAAACTTACAAACTTATGGAAAAATTTATGGAAAAATTTACAAACTTATCAAACAACTTGGTTACAATGGAAAAGTCTGTGGTGCTAGAGAACATGGTATTCATGTCCCCATGGAGCTGCACATGCAAGAAAAGACTAGTGGTCTTGGTTATTGCCCCTTGAAAGAAACAAATAATCCTTCACTTGATATCAACACTATCACAAAACATCCTTCTAAGCCGAATTTAATAGTAGTGCATCCTGAGCTGATAGACACTAGTGGTCTTTATCCTTCTCCAGAAATAAAACAAATAGAGAAGTCCTTGCTTAACATTAATGTCATCACACAAAACACTTATGATTTTAATTCATTAGATTTTACACCCTCCAGTAAAGGAGAGAACAAAATCTCACAATCTAAAGAGTCGTGTGTAGGTATGAAACCTTGTGCTAAGAAAGTCACAAAATAAAGAAAAATCCTCAGCTTTTGACCAAGAGAGTATCTTGATGAGACTCCTACAAGATTGTCTAATCTCTCTCTCTCCAAGAACATGAAAGAAATTTTATTACAAGACTTCATTTTTTTCATATCATAGAGTTCATAGTCATGATACTAATGAATGTAAGGCTTAAGTAACAAAACTCAAACTCTCAAGGAGTGTGGTGCTCTTCCTTATGTTGAAGCACCTAAGTACTCAAACTAATTCTCATTTTCATCCTATTCAGATCACCCTTTTCCTACACTAAGCGGAGGCTAGGTAGCCTTGTCCTCATATGCCACTTGTTGTTGTCTCTTTTGGCTAGTTGACCACCTTTCATGTACATATAAGAGCAAGCTTGGGATGATGGCGTGCCTTAAGTTGGCTTGCATGTGATATACTATCTTTTTGGGGCATTCCCTTTTGCATGATGTAGCTTATTGGAAACATGACTTGGAATAAGGATTTCCAAATAAGGTCTCATATCTTCTTCTACTTTAAAGAAATCTCTCACAAAAATGGTGTTATCAACCGCTTTAAAGTGGGGGCACACATCGAAACTCATGTTTCATTATGTGATTTTACCTATTACTATGATGTGTCCTTCTCTTGGTGTTGTCATTTGGTTTGACTTCCTCCTAGAGTGTGATATTTACTATCCCTCTCTTGGATACATTAGGCACAATGTTCTCTAAGATGAGACTATGTACTTGTCCTGTCTTGGAAACAAGATGAGACCTTGCACTTTTCCTTTCTTAGAAAAATTGGGTATGATGTTCCCAGAATGAGACCTTGTATTTATCCTCTTTCAGAGATGCTAACCAAAATGACCCCTAAGATCATGACCTTGCATGAACTAATCAAAATCCCTTTAAACATCCATTTTTCTTATTGCGATGCATTTTTGTACCTTATTAAAGTCATGGAGGTATGGATTTGACATGCTCCCCTGGGGTTCACCTAGTGAAAAACTAGCTTCACTAGCCCTTGTGAGTGTGCATTTTATTTTTGTTCTTATTATAGTCATGGGGGTATGATGTTGATAGGGACTTCCTAGGGCTCACCTAGTGTACAACTAGCTCCCACTAGCCCTTGTGAGCATGCATTTTGTTTGCATAGTGGACAATGCTTTCCAATTGTAAAAAATTTTGGACAAACACCCTAGACGAAGTCCATAGTGTGTTGGATGGCCAATCGAAGCTTGATCGATGGCATTTTCCTTTTTCCTTTTTTTTGATTTCCTTTTCTATCCTTGATGGTGTATGTTAGTGATCTAATTATAGCTTCATATATCATCTGCATGTGTGTTCCTTTGTGCCTATGTTGGTTTGTCATAAGATCCTGACCTTGGGGGATTGCTCACCCCTCGATCATTTTCATCCTATCTCTCAAATATTGGTAGATTTGAACCTCTCTTGATTGTGTGGTTGGCTACTTTAGTGTGAGTTTGAAGCAAGCTCATCCTCTCACTAAACTGGGGGATAAATGTAGTGTAGTAAAATGCATACCCTTGCATTTTCACACTTTTTTGGGCCTGCCTTGATTTATTTATGCTTCTTTATGGCTTAATTGGTCCTATTTTGCATCCACAAGCCCAATAAACTATATATTTTTAAATGGAAAATCCTAAAAAACCATCAAAAGATAAATGATCATTTAATGATTCTATCTTTGTTCCCTTGATTTGTGGACTAGGACTAAAACACCACCTAGGGCGTCTTTGTCCTCCATGGGTCTTGGGACCCTAATTTTGAATATACCTGAAAAAGGTCCCTTTTTGGATTCTATGCCTCAAGATTTGAGCCTTGGGACTAAAACACCACATAGGGAATCTTAGTCCTCCTTGGCTTATTTTTAGGATTCAATTTCAAATCTTGGTGGGATTTAGCCTCCTTTAATTAATGATTTCATATGTCAGCTTGGTGTGGTGTAATTTCAAGATATTAAGCATAAATAAGTATAAATGCAAGGTTCCTCCACTCATTTTTTAACAAGCATTCAGGTATTCATTCCTCAAGAAAGTTTATGCATTCAAGAGAAATTCATCAAGTATTTTGAGTCATCATCAAGATTCAAGCATCATGTCAAGAGTTTAGTACATCCATTCATTTTGTTGAGCCAAGATTTGGGATATAGCATAGAAGATCTATTTTCAACCATTGTTCACATCATATCCAGGGATCCAAGATCTACATTCTTCATGGCCACTACATGGTATATTATAGATTTACTTCACAATACATCATACAAGGCGATATCATTTACATATTTCATATTTCATGCTTCATCCAATTCATTTCATCATTTGGTTTAATTATCTACAAGGGTTTTGACCAAGGAAAATTCCCATCCATGAACAATCAACAAGATTTTCCCTCTTGTGTGTTTGTATTTGCAGATCTAGGTTGAATACTTGTAGATCCTTTAAAGTGAAAAGTTGTCAAAGTTGCAAAGTTACATTCCAAAGTTATGATCTTCACGAAAACACACCTACAAACCAGCTCTAGAAGATTCAGGACCTCAGATCTGAGGAGAAGCAAGTGCAGACCTAGGATCTTAGGACCAAATTCATTTTTTAAAGAAATTTGGGATGGGATTAATACACCACCTTGGGCATCTTAGTCCTCACTAGCATATTTTTTAGAAATTCCTTCAGATCTGGTTCCAAAATTTAAAGATTTTGCATCTTCCCTAAAAAATAGCAGTGGGACTAAGACAATAGTAAAGGCATCTTAGTTCTCCTTGGCATATCTAGACAACTTCCTTACATTTCTAGAATCCTCACAACATCTCTAGACTTCCTAGGTACACATACCGTATCTCTCTATTTTATAATTTCATCATTTCCATCTATCATTTAGCTTACATAACTAGGTTTTGTAGGTTGAATGTTCATTTTACTTTTCAAATCATTTTCTTGGTGTTGAACCCATTTAAATCCTAAGAGAACCTATCCTAGGTCTTATTGAGAATTTAATCATCCTTTGGGGTTGATAGTCAATCCAATTTGGGACTCCTAGGACATTATTGAATGATAATAGGAGAATAGTGGTGTTTTAAGACCTAGGTTATAAAGCACCACATTTTACTATTATTCAATATATCACTCAAAATGTGTCATAATACAATTTCATAATGTATCTCCAAGATAGAGCTCAAGAATCAATGGAAAAAATACAAAATGTCATAATACATAGTCAAAATAAGCTCTACACTGAACTACCATGCTCCCCAGAGGGTGATCAATGTGATAGTGGCCTATCATAAGGATGTGATATAGGTCCTGAAACCCCACTACTAATCTATGACTATTTGCTATGGGACCAACCACTGCTCAATACCTCTGACACACTTGGTGCCTTGCACTCAGGTGGTACCTTAGCAAAATATGAATCCCTATATACTACTCCTAATGGCCTACTCTTAGTAACCCTACCAACATATCTTCACTACTCCCATTTAGTGTAGTGGTATACTCCATGAACCTCTACTTAGCCTCTTCTACCCTGATCAATGTAGCATCCCTCTCTGTCAATGTAGAGTGATCTGCATTGTCTCTTTAGCCTATGCCTTTGTCCTCTACCTCCACCACCACCTTTCCCATCTCCACCATCATCCCCTCTCTCATCTCCTCATCCCTCATCTCCTCCTCATCCTCCATCTCCTCTACCCCTCCCTCCACCTCTCCTACCTCATGGGCCTCACCCTCATCGAACCACTAGAGCTAGTTGATCTAGGTCAATGAAGGGTATTGTCTTGTGAACCTACCACCATGCATTATACTAAACAATAGTCTTTGAATTTGTTAGTCCACCCCTTCATTCCCACTATAAAGCTTGCATATTGTCAATACCCTACTTGGCTATTGCTATTGGTATAACCAGGCCTCATGGCATCACCTCTCATGACGATCTAACAAACTTGGAAGTCCCCTATGGTACACCTTACTGTTCTCCAAATTGTTTAACCACCTGATCTAGCAAGTAAACATTAATGACATGATCTGAATGGATAATCCATCCAATCAGGTACCTATACTTTTGGCACCACTACAAATGGTCACCCTCATCTAGCCACTGAGCACAATCCTCTAGTGTCTCCAAATGAAACTAGCTAAAATGTCACAACCATGCCTCCAATAACCCACATCACCCACATCATTCTATGTCACTATGCCTCTATACATATATACATACAGAAGGTTGACCCCCAATTGGTGACCAATTGGTGGACATAATAGAGTGATGTGCTCCTAAGCCTAGACCATCAATAGTGTCACCCTACAACTCAGGGATTGACCATCTTTGTAGGAAATATCATGGAGTTGAAAAAAAGAATAAGGAGAAAATAAGGTCCCCATGCATACAATGTGTCCCTCACTGTCATTTATGCCAACATCTCACCCCATCCGATTGGGATTCCATACCCTCATCAATCAGGAATAATGACCCCAAAGATCAATGTGCATAAAATATAGTCAAACCACTCATACCGCTCAACCAAATTCTCCCATCTAATATCATAGTGATCTACCCTAGGTCTCTAATATTCTCATAGACATAATAATCCTTAAGTTCTTAGTATTCATGCCCTGGGTCATATCTCACTCACTTACCTTGAATAGGCAACCGTAGGATCCTATAGACATCCTTGAAGGTGACTATCGCCTCCGCTATTGGTAGATAGAATGAGCATGTTTCTAAATTCCATCACTCAATGAGTGCAATTAGCATACCCCTATTAGCCCTAATGATGGGCATGAAGGTCACATGGTAAAGTCTAAGATGCCACAACCTATACATTTTAGTGCTAGTCAAATGATCTAGAAGCTAATATGTCATGGGCCAAGAATCTTGTGTAAATAGGATCAATCCTTGCTTGTGGTCACAAGTGCAAGCATTGTGTCAATAAAAAGTGTATTAAAACCTATTACACATAAATTGCAAAAGAAATTTTCTATTAAACAAGGGTATACTCATGAGCAGTCTTTTTCATCAAATGGTCCCACAATTGTGTCACATGCTTTTGTAGATGCATCGCAATGGTTCAACTACATCCTGGAACCCCTAATCATTTACAGTGAACCACGATAGTTGCATCATTTCCTAGTCAATTTCATGAAACCATAGAAACTTGTGTTGCATGATAGCAGTTGTGTTCCAACAAACAAGTGCATCATTTTGTAGGCAATTGTGTCATTTGCGATATCACTTGTGGAAAAAAAAAAATGACACAATTGACTACTATTTTTTTTCTACCACCTAGAAATGTGTGAAGTCAAAAATTGATGAAGTAGGTTTATAGGTACTTACTACCTCTCTTTTTCCCTCTAGTTGTCTAAAAGTCTACATGCGATATGATTGATACTCAATGTGGGGAACATGTGACATATTTGTAGCTTCTCTCCTTAGAGCTCCTCGATTTTCAATTTCAAAATAAACAAATGAGACCTTTGACCTTGCAATTTCCTATTTATACCTACCAAAAATTAGGGTTTTAATTAGGGTTTATGAAGCTTCACTCTATAAGAGCTTGAACTCCTCATTTTAGCTACCCCAATGGTCCTCAAACTTAATTATTTTGTGAACGTGACATTTTTGGCTATCATTTTGACTCTTCAGAACAATTTTCAATTTTTTTGATTTTAAAAGAATATATATAAAAAATTTCAAAGGGGGCATACCCAACCCTCCTCATCCTATTCACACTAGGACATATTTTTGAATTAAATTTATTTGACACAAAGTGATAAACTACATTGTATCAAAGAGGGGCAAAATGTAGACACTAAAAATTGTCCTACGCATGTGACTTCTAAATTCTCAATCATTTCCTCTTTTGTCTTTGATAATTAAATAATTAAATAATTTTTAATTTTTAAATTATTTTCTAAATTCATAACTCTTTTATTAATTAAATAATTTTAATTATTTAATTAATTCATTCTATCTTTATTCCCCCTTGAATAATTAATAAATTCTTATTTATTTAATTTTGTCCACTTTATACTATAATTAAATAATTTTTATTATTTAATTTCCTATCGCCTTTTTTTTTGTTCCAATCTTATCTTCCACACCAAGTCTTTATCTATCCATGCATCAATTAACCTACACCATTTATTAAGTAATTTATAATTTAATCTTGACTGTCAATCCTCATAATTTTTCCCTATCCCTAGTCCATACTACATCTTTCATTCTTAGCCATTGATTATTGACATTCAATCTTAGCCCTTCATTCAAAATTGTCTTTCCTTTAAAAGACCTTATCATTGTCATTTTCATTAGCTAGAATCTACACAATCTTATTCAATCTTATACTATCTTGTCATCTTGCTATCAACATCAAATCAAGTTCATCCATAGCCAATTGAGAATATTCAATATTTTTCTTTTTCATTTTCATCGGACCCATTTTCATACTCAAAAATATGAGGGAAATAAGAAAAATGGAGAAGTTCAATGGAGGCGAATCAATGGTGGCATGAAGATTTGGTAATATTGATATATGTTTTATGTATTTTTGCTTATTTGTGCTTCATTGTTTATTAGGGTTTGATTTATATGATTTATGGCCTAACCTTGATAATTTTAACCTTGATTACATAACATACATTGCTATATGAATATGGTAAATTTTTATAATGCATGTGGATTTATTATGAACATCTAACTACCATTGCAAATGTGCTAAGCTAGTTGCAGGGACAAGTTCAATCATTCAGAAGGGAGGGGAAGTATAACTCAAGAGAAGTGATTAGTTGGGTAATCTTTATGAAACCTATCTGAGCTTAAACACATACTCATTTATAGATGTATAGGATTGAATTTGCACCCCTTACATGAATTTCCCTTTTTCCCTCCCCCACTTTAGAAAACCAAGTTTGAAGGCTTAATTCCACCTAAGCCCACTATTTTTGTCGTCAGTGGAGGTGTTTCTATAGGGGATGCCCACATAGTGTGCAAATTTCTACATGGTGCACTTACATCCTTGGCAGATTCATGTGGTTGAACCTATTGAGGTGTTACACTTCTCATTTGGAGTTATGTTGTAATTCCCTCTTCGACCGAGCAACCCGAATATGGTAATTTATTTCACTCTCTCCTTCAAATAATTCCTTGAACAAGAATGTATCCTCTAAGCATTTAGTTGAACTTCTTCACCTCATTCACGAGCTCACTTTCACTCACTCCAAGCATTGAAACACTCCATTGCAGCAAATACATCACTCCATCACTTCAATAGAGCAAGTTGGGGACAAAACCATTGCAAGCAAGGCTCGAGTACTCTCATTTTTCTCTCCCAAGAAACCTTGAGTTATCTTGGTGGAGGTGGTAAGCTTCCCTTTTCCTCTCCTATATCACTTGGCTGAGTAAGCACACTTATTGTTTTGCAGTGCTTTAGTGCTCTTTATTACATTGTTTTTTTTACCTCACTTTCTTGGCTATTTATGGAGGTGGAAACACATAAATGGGGGTCTGACTAAGGCAGGCCCCTATATAGCCACCCAAAATTTTCCTCTCTCTCCTGTGTGTAGGTGGATGTGCTTTCAAGGAGCTGGCTAGTGAATGAGTTTCTTTGTGAGATCCTTCTTTCCACCTTGACTCTCATATTTTTGCTTTATCACATTAGAGAATATTTCATTTACTTAATCATTCCATTCTATCCCTTTAGTAGTAGTTAGCTAGGTCGTTATCTTGTTTTTGTAGGTTTGACCTTGTCTTTTTAGTTGTCTAGTCGTATGGATGCCATTGCACTTGAGAGATTCCATCATGTCATGTTGTCGTCCTAGGATTGCACTTTTTTCCTCGGGCATAGATCTTCCTAAGGCACAGTGTTGAACCTAAAAACTAGCTCACCTAGCCCCATACTATATTTTGCATCTATAGAGTGGTTGAAGGACTTTATAGTCCTCATCATTCTCCTACCGCATATCCTAACATCTCGCTAAGCTGAGGTAAGTTAGGGAAGCCTTCCACATCTTGGCCCTCCATGACTTGGGGCCTTGCATGTGGTGGTCCCCCTATCTTACAATAGAATGATAGAGTCGTGTCATAGTTTGGGTAAAATTAGAAAGTCATCCTTTTGTATTATGTGTTTGCATTAGGAAGATCATGACTTTTGTTTGGAGCATTATTAGGTTGTGTTGAGTGCTTGGTGTATGTGATTCCTTTCTTGTATTGCTATACTTGATCGATGGGATATAATAAGACATGTATGTACATACACATCACTTTGATATATGTATATCTATAGAATAGGAAAGAATATATGATTGATTGTATGGTTGAATGAGTATTTGAGATATATTCATATATGCATATATATATATATATGCACATGTCAATATATGCATATGTCAAATATAATGGGATGTCCATATGAATATGCCAACAGATGTATGATTATGCATATATGTATATAGATATTAATATGATATTATATGAGGATATAATCATATGGTCATAATCATTTGAGTATCAAATGGACTATTTGATCATCGTAATATACTATAGAATATATAAATTTATATATATGTGAGTGTGCATATATACATATACATATATACATGAAAGCACTAATGCTTATATAGAGGTGTATATATACATGTATACAATATATAGTATGATTTAATATATAGAAGTCAATTCATGTAATATATAAAGGCCAATTATTACAAATGCATAAAATAGTGTGGGGTATATATTTATATACTAGTTTGGATGTTGTATATTCAAATCCATGCATTAAATAGATCTAGTATAGTGCAATACATATGTGAGACCATATGTGCACAATATTAAGAGGCAGACCATATACAAGTAACATTGTATAAAAGGTCTTAAAATTATTGTGTAAAACAAACCATGCCAACCCATTATGAATGGAGGTTGTGAATGAAGTATGAAACACTTTATAAAACCTTGAATAAGTCCTTAAGAAGCAAACAAATGAAGTATAATAACATGTAGTGCATAATATACATATATATTGTGAGCGTATGAAATAAATGAAGGATGAAACAATGTATCACTTCATTTAGTTGCACAATGTAAAGGATAAATGCCCATATGGAGTTATAAACCATGGTTGATATCATACAAGATGCATCACTATTTTGTTGTTATGAAATAACTTGCACAATAGAAGAATGTGATATGAAATATGCTACAAATACTTAACTAAGAATAACAAGCCACTTCGAGGGGGAAAACCTCCAAATATCTCCAATGAGAACACACTTCACCACTTGATAATGAAATAAGACTCACAACCTCCTATATATACTTATTTATGCCTAGGATATCACCTAGGCCGACTTAGACACACCTATATAAGGCTTAAGCCGATGTAAAAAACTAAATAACATTATACTAATGATAATATGACTTAATAGAGAGTTAAGATAGCCACAAGCCAACTATTCATAACCCAATGTACACTAATATTAAGGGTGTAGCATGCCCTCCTTCTTCAAAGAAGCATTGTCCTCAATGCTAATCAAGTTTGGATTCTTTTAAATGAACTCCTCATCCTCCCATGTGGCATATTCAACTAGTAAATTCTTCCATTGGATGAGATACTCAATGAGATTTCTATTCCTCAGCTTCTTTGTGCATGTTTGACAAATGCAATCTAGTTCCAAAATGATTCTTCCTTCTTCATTGAGCTCTGGTAGTGTTGTTTGAGTGGGAATTTTGTGCCCAATTACCTTCTTCAAATAGGAAACATGAAAAATTGTATGTATCTTTGTTGTTGGTGGCAACTATAGCTTATAGGAAACACTACTGATCTTTTGCATGATTTGGTATGGGCCATAATACCTTGGAGACAACTTATTATTCTTTTTTTGTTGATTTAGTGAGATTCTTATAAGGATGCAATCTCAAGAAGACCCAATCCCCAAATTCAAAACTTCTTTCACTACGATGTTGGTATGCCTGTTGTTTCATTTGATTTTGTTCCATGGCTAAATTCTCCTTAAGTCTGAAAGTACTTGTTGTTGATGAAGCAAGTGGTCTTCTACTGCCTAAAATCTTGGTGACACTTTTATTGATGATGTGATGGAAGGAGGATGATATCTATAAAGTTCTAAAATGGAGATATTTTTGACGAGCTATGAAAAGAAGTGTTATACCACCATTCTGCAAGTGGTAGCCAATCTACCCATTGAGACTGTTTCTCAAAAGTGAAACAACATAGATATCCTTCCAAAAACTTATTAACAACCTCAATTTTACCATATTATTGAGGGTGGTATGAAGATCTATGAGCCAATTGAGTA
Source organism: Sequoia sempervirens (assembly GCA_007258455.2). Lineage (NCBI taxonomy): Eukaryota > Viridiplantae > Streptophyta > Pinopsida > Cupressales > Cupressaceae > Sequoia > Sequoia sempervirens. The sequence continues at coordinate 489,124,200 of VDFB02105785.1, read as the reverse complement.
CCCAAACATGAGAATAAATCTTTCCAAAAGTGACTAGTGAAGATAGGATCATGATCACTAACAATAACCTTAGGTGTACCATGTAGCTTTAGGATATTATCCAAAAAATATTTTTCCACTACACTTGTTGTAAAAGGATGTGATAATGTAATGAAATGTGCATATTTATTGAGGTGATCAACTACTACCATGATGACATTATGACCTTTAGATTTGGGAAGTCCTGTGATGAAGTCCATGGATACCTCTTCCCAACACTGGCTAGGAATAGATAAGGGTTGCAAGAGACCCAGTGTCTTAATTTTCTCCCCTTTATTCCTTTGACAAACCAAACATTCAACCACAAATTTTTTAACGTCACCTTTTAGCCCTTCCCAAAAAAAATATTGCCTGACTTGATGATATGTCTTCAAAAATATTGAATGATGACCCACTGGAGACTCATGAAACTCTATGAGAATATTGTTTTTAAGAGTGGAATTCTTGTAGAGATACAAATGATCTTTATACCAAAGAGTATCTCCCTTCCAACAAAACTTATTTGAACTATGATGATCACATTTTAATTGTTTGATGAGATTACTTGTCGCAACATCATTTTGCCACTCTGCTTTGGCTTCCTCCACCCAATTTGCTTGTAATATTGAAAGGGCACACAATAAGGCTTCATCTTTCTCATCCTTCCTTGAAAGTGCATCTGCTACAATATTTTATTTCCCTTTCTTATATAGAATCTCAAAGTCATATCCTAACATCTTAGTGACCCATTTTTGTTGCTCTTCAGAAGATAGTCTTTGTTCCAAAAAATATTTTAGGCTATCATGATTTGTCTTAACCTTGAAGTGTCTACCCAATAGATAAGGCCTCCATTGTTTAACTGCATGGAGGATTTCTATCATTTCCTTCTCATAAATAGGTTTTAGTTGATTCTTACCCTTTAATTGATGACTCTCAAAATAAATTGGTCGACCTTGCATGAGCACTTCTCCTATCCCATTTCCAGAAGCATCACATTCCACAATGAATTCCTTGGTGAAGTTAGGAGTGGAAAACACTGGATTTGTACACATAGCCTCCTTCAATATCTCAAATGTTATATTGGCAGACTCATTCCAATGAAAATAATCCTTCTTCAATAGAGTGGTGAGAGGTGCTACTATATGACCATAATTATTCATAAATCTTCTATAGTACCCTGTCAATCCCAATAAACCCCTTAGTTTCTTAATGGTTTTTGGAATAGTTCATTCCATGATAGCCTTAATTTTTTTAGGGTCCACCTTTACTCCTTCATGTTAAACTATGTGTCCCAAATACTCCACCTCCGTAAGACCAAAAGCACACTTGGATGGCTTATCATAGAGTTTATGATCTTCAAGTATTTGTAACTCTTGATCCACATGTTGCAAATGTTCTTCCCAAGTCTTTCTATAAATCGATATATCATCAAAGAATACTAACACAAACTTTCCTCAAAACTTCTTAAAAATGAAATTCATCAAACTTTGGAATGTAGATGGTACATTAGTAAGACCAAATGGCATCACCAAAAATTCATAATGAACCTCATGAGTCTGAAATGTTGTCTTACAAATATCTTTCTCCTTAATATGAATTTGGTGATAACCAGATCTAAGATCTAACTTGGTAAAATACATAGCTCCATTCAATCATCTAGAAAATCATCAATGACTGGAATAGAAAACTTATCTTTAATGGTGTACATATTGAGCACTCTATAATTTGGACACATGTGCCAAGTATCATCCTTCTTACATGCCATCACCACAGGTGAGGAGTAAGCACTTTGGCTATGCTTGATAATTCCTACCTCTAGCATCTCAACAATTTTTTCTATCTCACTCTTGTATTTGTGGATACCTGTAAGGCCTGATGTTTGGTGGTTAGCTCCCTGGGACTAATTGTATGGCATGATCATGATCCCTCCTAGGAGGAAGTCCTCTATGCATATCTCCAAGAACAACTGAGTGACGATCAATTATAGCTTGCAAATTTGGATGAGTAGGAGCATTAAATTGAGAGACTTCTAATGAATATAGCTAGGCCACAAATCCATCCACTCCTTTCTTAAGAAGCTTTTGCATTTGATGAGAGCTTACCATTTGTGGGGATTTTTCCTTCAACCCCCATAGCTCTACTAGCCTTCCTTCTGATTGAAATCTCGTGAATAGCTCTTGGAAGTTCATCTCAATCATTCCCAATGCAGTAAGCCATTGTACTCCCAAAACAATATATGTTGCACCCATGGATATCACATACATTGTGGTATCAAGTTGATAATATCCCATAGATAATTTAATGCTATGAAACTTCCCTGAAAAAATAACTGTACCACCATCTGCAATCAAAACCTAAAACTTTGGAGTTGGATAAATAAAACAATTTAGACGAGTAGCTAAATTTTTGTTGATGAAATTATGAGTACTACCTGAGTCGATCAACACTGTTACCTTCTGCTTCTTTAAGAACCCCACCACCTTGAGAGTTTGTGGAGTACTGAAACCTAAGAGTGCATGACAAGAAATTATTGGTTGAGAATCATGTGATTCCTCATTTGACTCCCTTTCATCCTCTAGTATGGGTTCCTCCTATTCTTCCTCACTTGGACCTTCAATATAGAACAATTTTTTTTCACTACATATATGTCCTCAACTATATTTTATGTCACAATTGAAACACAACCATTTTTCTCTTTTCTCCTCAATTTTTTGTGGATTCAACCTAGTAGGTTGTGTTGAATATCCTTTCTCTCTTGTCACATTAGCCCCTTGCTTCTTAGGAATCAAATACTTCTCCTCTACCCTGCATGCTAAGATAAAAGACTCATTTATGGAGCTAGGGCTAAACATGCATACCTCATGTTGAATGTGATCCTTGAGACCATCCAAGAATAAATCATTCAATTTTTCCTTCATAATTGTATCCACTCTTAAGGATAGATTTTGGAATTATTGAATATAATCCTTAATTGATCCTGTTTGTTGAAGTTTAGCTAGCTAGTTGAAGAAGTTATCTGTCACACTATTGCTATATTGTGCTTGGAGTTCCTCTATAAAAATTGACCATGAGATGGTGAGCCCATTTTTCCTTCGATGAGTGCAAATCCAATGATACCAAATGAATTGATCTAGTTCTAGATATAGGGAAGCCATTGTGACCTTATGTCCATTTGCGATTTGGTGTACTTCAAAAAAATTCTCCATTTGGTTTATCCATGTTAAAGGATCCTTTCCATCGAACTTGCGCATATCCACCTTTGGAAATAAATTCCTAGATCCCATAGGAGTACTAAAGCTTGTGTCAATGGTAGCTGACCTAGAATTTTCACCTTGGTCACTTGAGAACTCCTTTCTTGGTTTAGCCATGTAGGTGCTTAACATGTTTTGTATGTCTGATATATCTCCTCTTAGGTCACACATATACATCTTAATTGAAGAAATGTATTCCTTGACCTTATTTATTACCTCATTAGGAGTAATATCCTCTATTGTTACCCCATCCTTATCAGGAGTCTTCCTTGGAGTGAAAACATTCTTTTTGCCCCTTGTTGCAGGCTCCATCATGATGGGAACCACTAATTTTGAAATAAATCACACAAATGAAACTTAAATTCTGTAAAAATTTTATTGTAACTTATGAGGGCCAAAATAACTCTCACCTAGAAAAATATCCAAGAAATAAGCAAATTTGCAGTGTGGAGAGTGATAATTGTGGAAATTTTAATTTTTCAATAAATTTCTTATTTCTTCTCCAATTCCTCCAATTTGTTTTGTATAATCTCCTTTAGTATTTCTTAAAAAACTAAACAAAAATAATACTCCAATTCAACAATATGTATGAGATATATAGATTCCAAAAAAAATGTGTAGAAACCCTAATTCTGCAATAATTCACTTAATTATGCTCCAATTCTTCTTAAATCTGGACTGTAGGTTCTTCAATATGTTCTTCAGAAACCCTTTAAAATCAGAAAAAAATTAGCCAAAATATTAAAGATATGCTCTTCCCAAAATCACCTCCAAAATTGAGAAAAACCTTGCCTCTACGGTGCCAAGATCATGTTCTAATACCACTTGTTATGAAACAACTTGCACAATAGAAGAATATGATATGAAATATGCTGCAAATACTTGATAATAACTAAGAATAACAAGCCACTTCGAGGGGGAAAACCTCCAATATCTCCAGTGAGAACACACTTCACCACTTGATGATGAAATAAGACTCACAACCTCCTATATATACCTATTTATGCCTAGGATATCACCTAGGCCAACTTAGACACACCTATATAAGTCTTAGGTTGACCTAAACAACTAAATAACAATATAATAATGATAATATGACTTAATAGAGAGTTAAGATAGCCACAAGCTGACTATTCATAACCCGATGTACACTAATATTAAGGTTGTAGCATTTGTAGTGGTGCATTACTTCTACCTTTGAACACATTTATCTAAAATATAAAAGTGATGGAAATATTAAATAACATGTTTGTTGTGCAAAGTGACTTAAATGCATGATAATAGGAGTAATCAACCAGAAACATTCTTTTTCAAAGCACAAGTTTGAATGCTATTATAGAGGAGTTGACTCATCTTTTCTCTGTCAAAATAATAGACTATGTCTGAGTCGACAAGGGATATGTGTTGCCTATTTAAAGTGGACTATTTCATTGAGATAAACTAAACCAAAGGAATAGAAAGATGGTTGCTACAAGGCACCAATATATGAAAACTCAAATTATGTAGGTCTATCTTGTTTGGAAGTCAATTCTAATCTTTTAAGCATGTGCATATTTAAAATAGTCTCGAGATATTGTCAAGTAAAGGAGGTTGATCTATAGATTACCAAGTTGAGTTTGTATTAGAAATCTACCACCTTTATGTTGTAAGATATGAGTTGACCTACATGTTGGAATGGTTTCAACTGGCACACCTTTTCCTTTGGAATCAATGTCTCAATATTCTATATAAATAGATGAGCCAACTCTCTCATTAGGGGCACACAATTCTATAGTTTTATTCTGCTGCAAATATTCCAAGAGATTATAATTTGTGAGAGTTTAGAGTTATATTATGATAGAATAGATTTATCTTGTGAACCTAAAGAAAGAGGGTATAGTGAATAATTGCTTTAATTAGTTAAATTGAAGGTAGAAAGCTTCCTTTGGAAGGCTGAGAATCAAAATAGTCAACTAGAAGAAGTGTATTATAGGTATGAGGATCTAATCTTCATTATTTGTCTTTTATTATGAAAGAATGAAAGTATTGTTTTCTTTGACTGAAATTATTTGAGAAAGCTTGCATTAGTAAATTATAGCATTTTCTTATGGAAAGGTAAAGAAGTTTTATTATACTTTTCTATGAAGTGATGTATATACTCCATAATAGGAGGGTTTGCTTATCATTGATATAAGTATACTAGGAATGATGAAACAAGGATAGGTTAGGGGAGTGATTGATACTCTTGTATACCCTATATGGGAAATCAAATGTTATTTCTATAAATAGGTAGCAACACTACATGTATAATGAGAAATGTGTCAATTTCATGAAATGACTTGACATTATTAGCTTATGATGGTAGGAGACCTTAGGAATAATAAGGTTTAGCAAAACATCAATAGGAGATATAGTATGAACTATGATAGGATGGGACATCATATTACTATTCAATATTTATGATCATTTGATCATTACTTTACTATTGAATGAAACCCTAGGTTGAGAGTAACCTATTTGGGTTAGAAAAAATATTGAAAACTTGAGGTTAGTAATTATCTACTTGGATGGGTTATATAGTTGAGCTTTGTTTAAAAGCACTTAGGTTAGATTAGCCTACATAATCAGACTATTTGTTGATTATAGATTAGGGTATACTAAGGTTGAGACTAGCAAATGTGTTTACTCAAGTTTATGAGATAATATATGTTTGGAAACATAGGTGGGATTACCTATTGAGTTAGAGTTGCTACTTGAATTAGTTTCTTTACACTCACGAGATGAATTGATATTGTTGGCAAGATTCTACTCTTTTGAATAACTCTTTTTATTAAGGATATTACACTCTTGAATGTAATAGTCTATTGAAATGATTATTCCTCAATTTAAGTCATTCATTGATGTGGCTATACTCTTGATGGGAACCACTTATTAATGTAATATATTTCTGAATGGAGTTAGCTATTTATGAGTATTTAATCTATGATTAGACAAAGCTTATGAAGCTATACTTTAGATTATAAAGTTATGCTTGGGACTAGACTATCTATTGAAGAGAATAGCTTGTTTATGTAAAGTTAATTTGTAGACTAGGAAAGCTCATTTGATATACCTAGGATTGGAATATCCATTGAAGGGGGTAACATATGCTTAGGATTAGTTGGTAGAGATACCATAGTGTTATGGGAAAAGCCAAATAGGTTATTTCTGAGGTTAGGGATTACCTATGGAAGGAAATTACCTAAGCATAGTATATGAAAAGTCATAATCTAGAAAGAGCTATACAAGTGTATGTGGATAGGAATACTACCACTCAGAGTACTGGGTCAGAATACTTTGGCCAAAGTAGTCTAAGTAGTGGGTATTTGTAGGATTATGATGGCCCAAAAAGTGGCGATATGATGGGTATGTGTAGGGTATGTGGCTAACGACCTTTTTTCCCAAAATCAATGAAACAAAAGGGTTTTTAAAGGATATTATCATATTTCCACCAATATAAATTATGCTTTACTTTGAATTTGATAAATAATTATTATTCATTTTCTATTTGAATTACAACTAAAGTCCTAATTGATAGGCTGATTGAAAAACATATATAGCTTTCAAACGGTATCACATTTTTTGAATCTGAAACATGCATCACATTCTTTCTTTGCATACTATAGGATTAAAAAAATAAATTGAATTTCATGAACTTTTGACCAAGTTAAGGTGGTCATACATACTATTTTTTATAATTTTTAAAAGTTGTAATAAAAAAATCATAATTAATTATTTAAATGGATAAAAATTACAAAAAAATATGCATCACATCGGGACATGAGTCCTCTACTTATATCTAAAATATTATAAAAAAATATTATCATTTTGTTGTGGTTAGGGTGATCAGACAGACACCTACTTCTTAGTTTTTTCCTAAAATTTAAGTACTACTATATTGAAATTTTAAATTTTCACCAAATAGATTTTCTTTTAAAAATAAACCTAGTATTTTAGAAACTAGACTCAATTTTCTACATATTCTATTCTTACATATTTTTGAAATAATATAGATAACTTATTCAAATTTTTACATCAATTTTCCTAAATCTGATTTTTTTGAATTTTTCACCACTCAAGGGCCTATTTTATCCATGATGATCCTGCGCATACCCTAGCCACTGTTTACACTGTTAGTTCATTGTGTTCCTTTTATGCATTCTAGTTCAATATTTTCATACTCATAGGGGTAACGACCATATGAAGAGGTTCTGGTTTTTAGAACACAACACTAATCTCATATAGGGAAATTTTTATGAGGTTTACCAAACAATCACTTTGTCAAAGGGTAAGGCCACCTAGTCATATGTGATAGATGTGCGGGGGACCACATTTGAGTACATGGTTGGTAGAAAAGTTCTTGAGTGATGCTTCTCCTTATCAGTTGGTGGTGGAGGTTTGCAAATGTTTGTGTCAGAGTTGGGGATAACTGGAGTGTATGCACCAGAAAGCAGGGACATCCAAAATGTATGCACCATCGTGACTACATCAAGACCAATTTGTATATCTAATCCTAGATGAAGCTCATAAGAGCTATGTATGTATTATGTACCCATCTATTTGAAAGAATGTAATATTGAATGATAAACTTGAGTTTATTCATTACGAAATTTATGTCATGGAAAGATTTGTAAAATTACAATGAAATGCAATAAAATTTTAGAATAGTGCTTGTATCAAATATGCATATAATTTACTTTATGGAAAGAAAAAATTTGATTGTTATCTCACAAAATCATGGATTATTCATTTGATGGTGAAAAATTTGAAATTTTACTAAGCAGAACACCAAGGTTGTTGCAAAAAATAAGTAACTAGTGCATATGAGGTCAAAAATTGCTTCATTATCAAGGATGTATTTACAAAAATGAAAAATTGCTTTCAAGAAATGAATATTTTCACTAATGAAATTTAAGTTATTTACCATGAGCATAAAATGAAAAGTTGTAAGTAGTGAATATAAAAAAAAGAAGACAAAGGATTTCCAAGGCACTCTCATAACATAGAGCATTTTAAAGCCAAAAAGATAAATTTATTTATATATTTATCAATAAAAGTTATATATTGCATTGCCAAAAAAGGTGATTTCACAACACAGGGTATTTAGACACAGATAGTGAACATGAGGACTCTGATAGCCTTGATTACTTCTTGTATGCACTCTATTTTTGTAGGGAAGAAGAATTTCTCATTGAACTCAATGTAGTGGGTCAATGTTTCCATATTATTTCTCTTTAGACTAGTACACAATAGGGAAATGGATTGAATATTCCATTCATTGTGCAATGTAAAAGAAATGAAAATTACATCACCAACTAGGCCAAGACATGGATGAATAGAAAGGCCTCTCAGAGCATCTTCAACACACAACAGATAATGCAGATGAACCATACTTTCAGCAGCTTGCAACTCCCATGTAAAACTCCCAGAGGTGCACATAATGTTATACAAGAAGTGCTCAAGTAGACTGACATTATGGATATGCACTTCGGACATCAAGTTCTCACCAATGATTTTATCAATTACTTCTTCCACATCATTGTGGATTAAGAAGATTTCTCTTAGTTGGTTTATCACCAACCTATGGACAACATTACACTCAATACCTTCTAAAACTAGTAAATCACTCTCTAGAACCACTTCATTTGGTGAACTCGACATACTAGAAGGATTAATTAGAATTGTTCAAATGAATAGTGGAAAATTTAGTTTATAGAGTGGTGAAATAAAATTGGAAGAGCTCACCAAGAAATAATTAATACTAAAATTACACTCTAATTGATTCAAAATCAATTAACTCAAGCAAGATGATGTGATGGAAATATTGCAAGTTAGATTAAAATAGTTATGAAATCATTTGAATTTAAAGAATATGCATGGAATGATCTTAGATGGCATGCAAACAGTCATTGGAAGTTAAAAGTGGTTAATATTTTTCACAAAGATAAGCCATGCGGTATGCTTCGAACAAGAAACTATTCACTCTCTTTTCTTATCAATCAGGAGATGGGATGAAATCATAACCATCCTTAAAATTACCAATTAATGGAGGTGTTGTCATAATATGACAAGTTTAGTTGGCTTGCGACCACCCGTTTATTTGGCTAGATGATAGTTAGCATCCAAGAATCAGTTTTCAAGAAATCCTAACCATTACATTGTAAAATTTTAAATATCTCATAGTTTGACATTAGAAGGGTCTGAAATTTTGATCCCCCTTGCACTATGATGCATGAGTGAGAATTGATCATAATAGAAGGATCAAATTTTGTAGTTATAATTCATTTTTGTGAATGTTGTTTGTGTGCAGTAAATTGTGAGTTGAATGCTAATATTTATGAATAATTTTGTGAGCTTAGATGAACATTTGAATATTCCTTCCCTATCAGGATATGTTATTCAATGGTGTTTAACTCATTTATTTACAATTAATTATTAAGATTGTGTTGAGTCGAGTCGGCAAGCATTGGTAATTTGGTTTGTAAGCCATGATATTTATTGTTCACCAGTTCATTTTAGCATTGAAGTAGTTTCTTTAAGTTTAAATCATTTCCATTTGCATTTGTCTCATGGCTATGAATAGGTGTTAGTTTTTCCTTTCTTGCTTTTTGGTAAAAAACATAACCCATTTTATATATTTTCAAAAAACCTAAATTATATATAAAGAGGGAGTTGTACCTCAATTAAAATTCAAAGGAAGATTACCAATTCAATGGTAATCTCTCCAATTATTGTGAATTGATTTGTCCTTCTTGGGCATTATAGAGTTATTTTGTATTTAATATTGTAAATGAAAAATATCTTCACCAACACAATGTATACCAAATGGATGTTAAGTCAAAATACTTGAATAGGCAACTAGAAGAAGAGGTCTACACTAAACAACCAAAAGGCTTTCAATTCTCAAACAACCTAGACTATGTGTACACAATCAATAAGGCATTGTATGGCTTAAGAAAGCTCCTAGAGATTGGTATTCAAGGTTTGATGGATAATTGCAGTAGCAAGGGTTTTGGAGAGGAAGTGTAGATAGTAATTTCTACATAAAAATAGAAGGTGATCAACTACTAATAATTGTTGTCTACATGGATGATATCATTTTTTGTGGTAGTAGTGATGGAATAGGAAAAGCTTTTTAGAAGGCAATACAAAGTGAGTTTAAAATATCAAAGCTAGGTGAATTATCTTTCTTCCTTGGGTTATAAATTGCACTTAGATAAAGGAATATTTATTTCTTAGAGAAAGTAAATCAAGCTCATGCTAGGTATGTTAAAGATAGATGATTGAAAACTAGTGGTTACACCTGTGGTTACTATATGTAAGCTAAGTAAAGATGATGAATCTACTCTGAAATACTAGACCTTTTATAGATCTATAATTGGTATGTTACTATGTGTGACAACATATAGACTGAATATAATGAAAGAAATTGGGATGGTTGCTATATTCAAGCAACACCTAAGGAAACTAATGTCAAAGTAGTAAAGACAATATTTAGGTATTTGAAGGCTATAGTGGATTTTGGCCTATGGTATCCAAAGAGTGATATTTTTACTCTAACTACATATAATGATGTAGATTGGGCAAGAAGCATAGATGATCAGAATATTGCAAGTGGTGGAGCATGTTGAATGAACAAGAAAACTAAGAAGGGGCTAAATCAATTATATCCTATCAAAACATCAAAACCCTCATTAACATTCAGACCCACAAGCATTCATTAAACCATTAGTTTGTTATGAAGTTTTAACGTGAAAAGAAGATAACTAAAACTTAAACAATTCAACACCAAACACAAAAGAACACTAGATTTACATGGAAAACCACAATGAAGATTAGCTCACAATATAAGTAATAGCAAAACCAATTACAAGGGATCACTGCTAGAATAGGACACATTGTCCAAAAATGCTCATTGCCATAATGAAAATGGTGCAGGAGCACCTAGTTGGTTTTATGCCTCCATGAGGCAATTTTTTCAATTTTGGTTTGATTTGTGTTTTATTTTTTAATAAGGTCATTTTGACCATTTCATATGTGTATTGAGTCCTTGTTAGGTTGCTAGGTGGTTTGTGGGGTCAAGTTGTTACATTTTGTGAATGGTGTCATGTGTAAAAATGCAAAAATGGGAAGTTGAAGGGTCAAATTAAGATTTTGGTGGTAAAATTAGTTTGGAATGGTTGGGTTGGTTGTGTGAATGTTGGTTGAAGGTTGGCTGATGTAAACTTGAATTTTGAATAGAAAAGGTTTTTTTTTCTTGTGTTTAAAGAGAAAATTTGCTACTACAGACTGTAGTACGGCTTTATACGGCCTGTGGATGATCTCTTAAGCTTTGGAATCAATGGAGTGATGATTTAGCCTCATTTTTTTTCTTGCCTCATAAATTTTTATTAAGTTTTGAATATTTTATAGATGTTTTTCTAAAACTAGTCTCAAAACCCTAAATTTGAGGGTTTGATTAAATAAAATGATTTCTTGAGCCATTCCACCAAGTAGAAAAAGCTCTAACTTGGTGGAATGGTATAATTAGATGTATTTATTTCTTTTATGTGATTTGTAGGAGAAAGGGAGGAAGATTGTTAAAGATTTGGTGATGCCCTAGTTGAAAACCTTCATGATTTTGGTGTAAAAGGGTGCATTAAAGTAGGGTTTTGTAGAAAGGATGATTGGAAACCATTATAGGTGATGAAATTTGGTTTTCCAGGCCTAATTTGATCTATCTAAGGTTTTAAAATAGATATTTGAGGTTTGGAGTGTGTAAAACCAATAAGTGATTTGTTGTAGGAGCCTAATTAGGCTTGAAAAGTAGCGTAGCAATCAATTTTAGGAGGGAATGATACAAAATAACCCTATATCCATTTTGGATAGCTTAAAGGAGAGCATAAAAGGGTATCTAAAATGAAAATTTAATTGTGGGTTTGAAATAACTTTTGAAAGATATGAAGAAAAATCATTATTTGATGTGCTACAAGGGAATATGAGGAAATTGTGAGAAAACACCAAGTTAGGGTTTTCAAAGTAGAAATTATGTTCAAAGTTGGTTGAATTTTGTTTGTTTTGATAACCGCCACCCTTCTTTACATCAAATTGGTATAAAATCATAGGTTTTGATCAATTGAGGGAAAGAGGTTGAAGTTTGAAGAAGGAAAAGTTGCAATTTGAAGAAACAAGATGCCTCCAAAGGGTAGTGTAGTTATTGCTAGGGAAATAAGAATGATGAATGAGTCTCAAGAATATCTTTTAGTTAGAATTGCAACTTTATAAACATATCAAAGAGCAGGTAAGGCCACTACAAATGAGAGTGACTCAGAGGAAGAGGAAGAGGGTGAGAATGAAAACCCTCCAAGAGGAGTCCAAGGTGATGATGAGTTGGACCATGATGAAAGAAGGGTGGTTAAGATGCTAAAGGATATTAGAGGAGATGATTCTAAAGTGAAAATGGAATTTCCCAAGTATAGTAGGAAGATGGATAGTGAAGAAGTGTTGGATTGGATTGATGCACTAGATAATTATTTTGAATACAAGGAGGTAGCAAAAGAACAAAAGGTAAAGTTTTCAAAAAATAAATTTCAAGGCACTACCCTAACTTGGTGGAACTATGTGTAGGATGAGAGAGTGAAAAAGGGAAAAGAAAAAATTAATTCATGGGATAGGATGGTGTCTAAAGTGAAGAGTCAATTCTTGCCCAGTGATTATGCAAACCAAACTTTTAGAAAGTTGCAAAATCTTAAGCAAAAAGAGATGGATTCTATGGCATACACTAAGGATTTTCACAAGTTAAGCATTAGAGTAGGTCATGTTGAGGATGTAGTTGAGAAGATAGCAAGGTATATGAATGTGTTAAGGTTCAATATACAAGATGAAATGAGTATGGCCACCCCTAGAATGGTTGAAGAATTTTTCCAATTGGCTAATAGAGCAGACGAAAAGTTGAAGAGAAGGCAGGAGAAACAAAATAGGGGCATAGGCAGCAATGCTAGAGGAAGAGGTTCAATTTCTACTCCAAGGAAGTCCTATGAGAATCAAGAAGATGAAAGTAAGGAAAAAGAACAAGTCCTTGATCAAAGAGGTGGTTTTGGAGGAGGTAGATTAGGTTTTAGGGGCAGATTTGGTGGTCAAGGAAGGGGTTCTAATGTATTCACAAGAAAGTGCTATCAATGTAATAAGTTTCGACATCGAGCATGGCAATGCAATGAAGGAGAAACTAGATTGCTCAAGGAGAGGATTATGAAAGTGTGGGCTCAACATCACAACATGCTGCTTCTGAGGCTAGAGAATCATTAATGGTCAAGAGGACACTCATCAAAGCATCGGAAGAGAAGGAGTCATCACAAAGAAGAACACTCTTCAAGACAACTTGCAAATGCATGGGAAAGGTATCTAAGGTTGTAGTTGATTCAAGAAGTACTAATAATATGGTGTCCATTGAAATGGTTGAGAAACTTCATTTTCCTAGAATACCACATGATAATCCCTATAAAGTTTCTTGGTTGAATGAGGGTCAATCTATTTTGGTAAATGAGCAATCTTGGGTTGAGTTTAATATAGGAGGGTATAAGAATAGGATTCTATGTGATGTGTTTCCTATGGATGTATGCCATTTTCTACTAGGGAGACCATGGAAATTTGATAGGAAAGAAATGTATGATGGGAGAATAAACACCTATCAGATAAACAAGGATGGAGTTTCCTTTACTTTAACACCCTTGAAAAAGGATGATAAAGGGCATACCATGAAACCTAATGTAATGATGGTTGGAAGGAAAGAGCTCATAAGGGTAGAGGAGAATATGGAGGTTGTAGCCACTTTAAGACTTGAAGGTACCGAGACAATAGAGGTGAAGAATGATCTGATTTTGAAGGGAAATGATATTGAGTTGGTGTCAAAATATGAGTTATTGAAGGTCAAGGATGAATTGATTTTGGGAATGGAAGATTGGTTTGAGAAGAATGTTGACGTGATGATGGAAAGGGTGTTTTTTTCATTGTTTTAAAAAGAGGTTGGTGGCCATTCAACTTCTATTAACTCAGAGGTTTGTAAACCAAATAAGGAAATAAAAATAGGGGTGATCCCATAATAGTGGTTTATAATTTTTGGCAAAATTGGACACTAAAATCATTCTTTTTGACTAAATGTTCACTTTCAGGCACCTATAGTGGCTAAACCGTGAGGAATTTGAAGATAATGCAAACTAGAGTTTCATGACATTTTGTATGTAGATTCTAAATATATTTTTTTCAAAATTTTTGGAGTCAGTTTGCACTTCTTTTTCCATCTCCCTCGAAAACTAGTTTTTTTAGAAAACAACATTTTTAAAAATTGACGCTCATCGTATAATGCATAATTTATTTTCCATGAAGGATAAAATTCTATTTATTTTGAATTTAGATTTGTAACTCCAATATCTAGTGCTTTCACTTGGTTAGATAGTTTTTTATTGAATATTTTTTCTTTAATCAAGTTTCAAAGTTGAACCAATTACAATTTAGACATAACGCGGCCGTATAATGCGTAACTTTTTTGTATCAAAATTTTTATTTTTTGGATCAAGGACTTCAATATTTGGTGCACTCATATTTTTCAATTTTTTTTTATAATATGCTATTTTTCCACGTGTAGAACAAAGAGCTTGATTTTCGGTGAAAAACCTATGATTAATAAAACTAAAAAAAAAAATACATAATAAAATAAAAACATATTAAAATTATATTCGTTGGATAGGTCATTCTGAGGACTACCTGATTCCAGTTGGATTTGTGAAGTCTCCACCATTTTCATCTTCAAATCGAGCTTTGAAGTGCAAAAATTTAGATTTTTTTTATGTCTCAACGAGAGAATGAGGGATAAGGGGGGTTTGAGCAAACCCCAAGGGATTCACTCATACTAGGGTTTTCTCAAACCTTGGTTCTAGTAAGCCACACTTCCATAATGCATTTTTTTCTATTTTTGGGTGGGAAATAATTAAATGGCTTCACTTGAACTAGTAGGTTCGTACGAACCCCTAAAATCAATTTTTTTTCCATGGGGTCATTTTTGTGAGTTTTCCTTCCTCACTTGAATTGTAAACCACTTTTGTGGTTTACCCATAGGGAAAGATCAACAAGTGGAAGAGATAAAATGTAAGAGTGAGAAGTATGTTACTAAGAAGGTGAAAGAGTTGTTCCAATCCTTTTTTTCAAAAGGATATATTGGCCAATTCATTCCTTTTGCATCAAAGGCTAATAGGTCTGATGAAGCAATATTTATAGGTGTACTACAACAGAAGGATGAGAGGGGAAGCACAGTTGGGAAGATTGAAGGAGAATTGCAAAGACATATGGGAAAGTTCAAGCATGCATGAAAAGTAAAGAAGAAGACGGTTCATGAAAAGGATCATATAGGTATACTTGTAGGTATAAAGGTAGATTTAGCATCAGTTCTAGACATAGAAAGAGTCAAAGAACATCCATCAAGTAGGTTTTTGAAGTTGGAAATTTTTCTAGATGCTAAAGAGTTCAAAAATGCAAAGACATGCTAATTTCTAGTATTTTATTCAATGGAAGGGATTACCAGATGGAAAGGTACATGGAGTCAAAGGATTATGTGATCAAGCATGGTTTTGTTGTAGTACAATCCTCAAGGGGACTTGAGTTCCTTTTTGTCCAAGAGTATGGTACAAGAGCACCTGGTTGGTTTTATGCCTCCATGAGGAAATTTTTTCAATTTTGCTTTCGATTTGTGATTTCTTTTGTAATAAGGTCATTTTCACCATTTTATGTGTATTGATTCCTTTTTGGGTTGCTGCGTGGTTTGTGGGGTCAATTTGTTACATTTTGCAAATGTTGTCATGTGCAAAAATGCAAAAATGGGAAGTTGAAGGGTCAAATTCAGTTTTTGGTGAGAAAATTAGTTTGGAATAGTTGGGTTGGTTGTGTGAATGTCTAAAAATCCTTTGTGAACATTGGTTGATGTAAACTTGAATTTTGAATAGAAAAAGTTATATTTTCCTACGTTTAAAAAGAAAATTTGCTACTACAAACCGTAGTACGGCCTTGTAGGGATTTTGGAAGATCTTTTAAACATTGGAATCGATGGAATGATGATTTAACTTAATTTTTTTCATATCTCATAATATTTTATTAAGTTTTAAAGATTTTATAGAGGTTTTTCTAAAACTGGTCTTGAAACCTTGAATTTGAGGGTTTGATTGGATAAAATGATTTCTTGAGCCATTCCACTTGATAGAAAAATATCTAACTTGGTGGAATGGTAGAATTAGATGTATTTTTTTCTTTTATGTGGTTTTTAGGAGTAGGGGAGGGAGATTGTTAAATATTTGTTGATGCCCTAGTTGATAACCTTCATGATTTTGGTGTAAAAGGGTGCATTGAAGTAGGGTTTTGTAGAAACAATGATTGGAAACCATTCTAGGTGATGGAGTTTGGTTGTGAAGACATAATTTTATTTTTCTAAGGTTTTTGAATAGATATTTTAGGTTTGGAGTGTGCCAAACTAATAAGTTCTTTGTTGTAGGAGCCTAATTAGGCCTAAAAGCACATAGCAATCAATTTTAGGAGGGAATGTTACAAAACAATGCTATCTCCATTTTGGATATGTCAAAGAAGAGAATAAAGAGTATTTGAAATGAAAATTTAATTGTGGGTTTGAAATCTCTTTTGAAAGATATGAAGAAAAATCACTATTTGATGTGCTACAAGGGAATATGAGGAAATTGTGAGAAAACACCAAGTTAGGGTTTTCAAAGTAGAAATTATGTTCAAAGTTGGTTGAATTTTGTTTTTTTCGATAGCATCCACCTTGATCTACATCAAAAAAGAAGATAGAAAAGAAATGTTACATAGAGAACATGATCTCAATGTAATGGGGATTCCACCACAATAGCTCCAACACCTTCATAGTCTATTTGAATGATTGTAGATACCTTCTGCTCACTGCATCTAGTAGTCCAACAATTTAAAGGTCGCAATACTCTACTCAATTTCAAACCACTCACATCATACACTTCAAACATTCATCTATCTTGCATCAATCTTGACCTCCTTTTATACCATCGTCAACCTTGAAACCCTCTCCAAGGTCAATAATGCAACTCAAATGTGGAAATTCAAATTAGGTCAGCACCAAAACACTTTCATGGCAAGTAGAAGTGAATATAGACCACATGAAAACTTAATTGTGACCCAAATCAACAACACCACTCAACCGCATGCTACAACAAATAATATTTATCCTTTGTAGGTAGTGTAAACACTAGTTTGGTCATTACCCATGCAAACACCATTAAAATTTTAAGTAAACACTTCCTTTGATTAATCCATAACTTATGGAAAAAAAAATCACCTGAACATGATCCAAATACATCCTAAAAACTAACAAAATCCTTCCCAAAACATTTCACCTAGCGAATGTACACACCCAGTACATCCATACAATGTTGCCATACACTGTAACTAAGAAAACCATCTTCTGAATCACCAAACAATGAATCCTCTTGAAATAGGAAAGAGACCAACACCATCCACTCTCCCTTAGAACCACAAGTCCTAAAACATAACTATAGAGAAATGTGGAGAAAAGACATTTATCCAAGACACCTTTAAAATGCATAGTTTGCACATTGGTGAAGGGTATGTGCAGGATCATGAGGGGCCAAAAAATGGCAATATTATGGGTATTTGTAGGGTATGTGGCTAACGACTTTATTTTTGTCCAAAATTGATGAAACAAAAAGGGTTTTTAGAGGATATTTTCAGCTTTCCACCAATATAAATTATGCTTTAATTTGAATTTAATAAATAATTATTATTTATTTTCTATTAGAATTATGACTAAAGTCCTGATCGATAGGCTGATTGAAAAACATCTATAAATTTGAAATGGTATCACATTTTTTGAATCCAAAAAATGCATCACATTCTATGCTTCACATACTATAGGATTAAAAAAATTAAATGTCATGAAATTTTCACCAAGTTAAGGTGGTTAGACATACTGAGTTTTTATATTTTTAAAATTTGTAATAAAAAAATCATAATTAATTATTTACTTGGAAAAATTACAAAAAAATGCATCACATCCGGACATGAGTCATCTACTTATATATAAAATCTTATAAAAAATATTATAATTTTATTATGGTTAGGGTGGTCAGACAGACACCTACGTCTTATTTTTTCCCTAAAATTTAAGTACTACTACATTGAAATTTCAAATTTTCACCAAATAGTTTTATTTATTTTTAAATAAACCTTGTAGTTTAGAAATTACATTCAATTTTCTACAGATTCTATTTTTACATATTTTTCAAATAATATAGATAACTTATTCAAATTTTTATGTCAAGTTGCCTGACACTGATTTTTCTAATTTTTTTGCCACTTAAGGGCCTGTTTTTTCCATGATGATCCTGCACATACCCTAAACAAAAATTATTTTGTATAGAAATCCATCACCACAAAATCTAAATATAACATCTTTAAACACCTATAATCAACATATCAAAATCACACAAGTTGATCTTCACCCGAGAAGAAATGTGGAGCAAAACTAGAACACACCTCTGCAACACATAATAATACTACAAAAATCTCTCTCAACCACTACATAGTTGACACCAATGTCAACATAGGCTTGTTGAAATCAATGAAAAAAACTTCATACTTGCAATAATCTCCCCATTTTTCATTGATGGAAACACAATATGTGAAAATACTTCAAAGAAAATTCTCCTTCTTTTAATGATTAGATAACCTACACAACATTTGTCTATCCCCCTTTCAACTTTTTCTTTTACACATGGTTCACTCTCCCTTTGACAATAATTATTAGACAACATACACAACTTTCTCCCCCTAATACCTTGCACTTAATTACATGATTTTCTCTCCCAATTTGACATCAATGGGAAAGGATTTAAAATTTTTTACATAGTTCTCCCCCTTTGACATTGAATCGAGATACTTGCTATTGCTCCCCCTTAGATAAACTGCTCATTGTTGTTCCTTGACTGCTCTAAATACTCCCCATTAGGAGTACACACAAACCTACACTAAATAAACAAGCTTTGCAAAATGAAAAAAATCACTCCATCCCATTACCTACTCCCTCTAAGAGGTAGCCACCAACATTAGTCCAAAAAAGGAATGAATCCATAGATCCACTAGATTGATGCATCTCCTTATGCATCTAGTTCAAAGAAGGAGGTGTGATGACCCCCAAATTCTCCCGAAGATACTAAAAATTATCCTTAGGAAGAGCCTTAGTGAATATGTCAGCTCTATGATTCTTTTTAGGAACATATTCAAGATTTACTTCATTCTCCACAACCTTCTCTCTAAGAAAGTGATATCTAATTGAAATATGGTATGTCCTTGAATGCATCACTAGGTTCTTTGAAATTTTTATTGCACTTGTATTTTTACAAAATATAGAAATAGGTTCATCATACACCATGTTGATATCCTCTAATGTTTGCCTCATCCACAACACTTGTGTGCACATCAAGATTCTACTACAATATACATACTTAGCCATTACACCAATATACATCTAAGAAAGAATGCACCACCACTTGTACTTTTTTTTTTTCATCCACAGAACTATCCCAATCTGCATCTATGTAAGCACTCAATGTGAAATTAGTATCTTTTGGATACCATAATTCATGAACTAGTGTGCCCTTTAGGTATCTGAATATACTCTTTACTATTGCAACATGTGACTCTCTAGGATCTTCTTGAAATCTAGCCACAAGATAAACCTGTTTGGAGTCTTCCATTCCAAATTTCTTCAACATTTATTTGACATACTTTGACTATGAAATGAATATTCCTTTTTCTATTTAATTGATTTTTAGCCTAAGGAAGAAATCCATCTCCCCAAACATAGGCATCTCAAACTCTTTCTGCATTTCTTCTACAAACTTCTTACACATAGCTTCACTACCAACAAAGATTATGTCATCAACATAGGGTAAACCCACAAAAGTGGTTTACAATTCAAGTGATGAAGGAAAACTCACAAAAAATGACCCCATGGCAAAAAAAATTGACTTTAGGGGTTCATATGAACCTACTGGTTTGAGTAAACCCATAAGGGGTTCAATCGAACCAAGGTTCAAGTGAACCCATTTAACTATTTTCCACCTAGAAACCAATCAAAATGCATTATGGAAGGGTGGTTTGATCTAACCCCTAGGGGTTCATACAAAGCTCCCTTATCCCTCATTCTCCCCCTAAGACACAAAAAAAATCTAAAGTTTTGCACTTCAAAGCTCGGGTTGAAGATGAAAATGGCATACTTCACAAATCCAATGGGAATCAGGTAGTCCTTGAAATGAGCTATCCAATGAATATAAATTTAATATGTTTTTCTTTTATTATGTATTTGCTTTTTTAGTTTTATTAAACATAGATTTTTTGCCAAAAATCAAGCTCTTTGTTCTGCACATGTGGAAAAATAGTAGATTATCAAAAAAAAAATTAAATATGAGTGCACCAGATATTGAAGTCCTTTATCCAAACAAAGAAAATGGATTTTGATACATACAAAAAAGGTTACGTGTTATACGGTCGCACTATGTCTGAATTGTAATTGGTTTGACTTTGAAACTTGATTAAAGAAAAAATATTCAATAAAAAACTATCTAACCAAGTGGAAGAACAAGATATCAAAGTTACAAATCTAAATTTGAAAGAATTAGAATTTTATCCTTCATAGAAAAAAAAGTTATGTGTTATATGATGGGCATCACTTTTTAAAAATGTTGTTTTATGAAAAAAACTAGTTTTTGAGGGAGATGGAAAAACAAGTGAAAACTCATTCCAAAATTTTTGAAAAAAATATATTTAGAATCTACAGACAAAATGTCACAAAACTCTAGTTTGCATCATCTTCAAATTCCTCACAGTTTAGCTGCTATAGGTGCTTGAAAGTGAAGATTTAGTGAAAAATATATATTTTAGTGTCTAGTTTGGCTAAAAATTGTAAACCACTATTATGGTATCACCCCAATGTACACAACTACAATCAAGATTTGATCTGTCCAAACCTTAAATTAAAGGTTATTATCTATGGTGCCTTTATTGAATCTTTGATGTATCAAATAATTATCCAACCTCACATTCCAAGCTTTAGGAGTTTGTTTCAAACCATATAAAGGATTCTTCAATCTACAGATCATGTTAATTTTATTTGATAACCAAAATCCTTCTAGTTGTTCCATGCATACTTCCTTTTCCAACACTCCATTGAAGAATGTAGACTTCACATCCATTTGATAACTTTGAAATCCTTATGTTGCAAAAGCCAAAAACATCCTAATTGATTCCATTCTAGCCACAAAAGAAAATATCTCCTCAAAGTCTATTCGTTCAACTTGTGCATATCCTTTACACACAAGACTTTCCTTGTTTCTTACCACTTCTCCATTCTCATTTAGTTTATTTTTGAATGCCCACTTAGATCCAATTGTGTATTTGTTTTTTGGTCTTGGGAAAAGTCCCCATGTCTAGTTCTTCTCAATCTACATAATTTCTTCCATAGCTTTCATCCAATGTTCATCCTTACATGCCTCAATCACTATCTTAGGTTCAACTTTAGAAAGTAGACATAAAATTACCTTATCTTTAGCACCTTTCCTTCTTGTCAACACACCTTCGCTTTTATCTCCACTGATCTATTCTTAAGAATTATTTCTCTTAACATACTTGGGGGTTTTAGGGGTCTTTTTTGAAGCTTCTCCCTCTTCATTATGTTCTTTTTATTCCTTATCTTTTTATTCTTCTTCCCTATAGGAAGATTCATCCGATTCATATCCATCTATCACCACTGAATTCTATAGATCTTCATCCAATCTGACACTTGCACTCTCAACAATATTTCTCAATATTTTATTGTAACATCTATAATATTTTCTTTTGGTAGAATATCCAAGGAATATACCTTCATCAAACCTTGCATCAAACTTTCCTAAGTTTTCTTCATCTCTTGTGATATATAATTTGCTTCCAAACACTCCAAAGTACTTCATTGTAGGGATCCTTCCATACCACAACACATAGGGATTTTTTGTGATGTTTGTTTTTGCTCAAACTTTGTTGAGTATGTAAACAATAGTATGAATTTTTTCTCTCTAGTAGACCTTTGGTACATTAGTTTCTTTCATCATAGTCCTTGCAACTTCTTGAGTAGTCATGTTTTTCCTTTCAACCACTGCATTTTGCTGAGGAGTTATAGGGGAATAAAAGTACCTCTTTATGCCATGATTCTCACAAAACATGCTAAATTCATTGGAGGTGAACTCTCCACCTCTATCATACCTCAAAATTTTTATCTTAAAATCCATTTCATTCCCAAC
The DNA here is from genome assembly GCA_007258455.2 of Sequoia sempervirens. Lineage (NCBI taxonomy): Eukaryota > Viridiplantae > Streptophyta > Pinopsida > Cupressales > Cupressaceae > Sequoia > Sequoia sempervirens. Next base: position 489,101,555 of record VDFB02105785.1, on the reverse strand, counting down.
CATAACTTTAAATTCTTTGAATGTATCTATGGCTATAGATTTTTCTCTAAGAAAAGTAACCCATGTCACTCTAAAATAATTATCAATCAAAAGCATGAAATACATGTCACCTTGAGGACTTCTCACTCTTGTAGGACCACAAAGGCATGTATGCACCAGGTCCAAAAATCTGATAGAAGATTGTTCTTTACCCTTGAATCTTCTTCTTCTTTTCTTTCCAATCTGACAATCCTTGTAGACAACATTGATAGGATTTGTAACCCTTGGAAAATATCTCACTTATTAAACTAGACTGATTCTAACCAATTTCTCAAAATTTATGTGACACATATTTCTATGGCATAACTAGCTTTCATTAATCTGAATCATAAAACAATGACATTCAGTACCCTTGAGTTGATAAAAATTTCCATCTATCCTATTTCTAGCAGCAATCATAGTTTTAGACCATTTTTAGATCTCACATCGATCATCCTTAAACATAAGTTTATATCATTTTCTACAAATTTATCCAACACTCAAAACATTATGCTTTCCATCAAAACTAATTGAACATATTACACAAATATAAGCCCCTGAATCATCTCCAAATTTAACAATTCCTCTATCATATTCTTCAATTTTAACAAACTTATTCTTGTCTCTAGTCATATGATTTGAGTAGCCACTATCAATGATCCAATATTTCTTATCCTATTTAACATGAAAATAAGATCTACCAAAGCACCTTCAGCCTTAACCTTTGTCTCCTTTATCTCTGGAATACTTTCCTTCACACATTTTTTAGAGTTAGTAGAAACAAATTCATCTTGTAAAGCCAAGAAACAACATTCATTATCATCATGGTCTCCATAATCATATTCATCTTTAGAAATACAAAAATATTCTCTAACATAATAGCTTTTCTTGACCATCTTACCTTTGTTTTCCTTATTCTTATTGTTCACACTTTTGTTTGGACATCTTGAAGCATAGTGACCTATTTGTCTACAAGTAAATCATTTGAAAGGTAATTTACCTTTGTACTTACCAGTGTCATTTTTCATCCTTCTAACAAAGTTAGCTTCTACATCATCAAGATCATCCTAATTTGAATCTGCAGTCTTCTCTATTTTTCTAGCCTTAAAAGAAGTCTCCACTTTCACATCAATATTCAGACCAAACTCTCTCATTTCAAATTTAGTTAGTGTACCATAAAATTAATCTCTAATGCAAGTATTGAAATTTTTAATTTCCTCAAAAGTAGAAACTTTATGAGTCCTGAAGATTTAGGAAGAGTCAATAGAGAATTTTCTTTACCACTTTAGGTTCTTTGACCTTACCTCCAAGTTGTTTGATTACACTAACAATTTCATCAACTCTCTACATATAGCTTGTGATATTTCCTTCTTTAGACAGTCACAAGTTCTCGATTTGTGTTTTCAAATTTTGCATCTTATCTTGTTTAACCTTATCATCTCCTTCATAAATAATTTTTAGCTTATCCAAAATTTCTTTAGTATTTTTCAAATCCATAACTTTCATTAATTCAAAATTTGCAACACTACTGAAAAGAAAAAACCTTGCTTTATCATTTATTTCATAGGCCTTGATCTCATCACTTGTGCTTGATCCATTTGTAGGTATAGTGTAATTAGTCTTCACTACTTGCAAAACAACATATCCAAGGTAAGCTAGATATCCTTCCATGTTCACTTTCCAGAATGTGTAGTGTGTGCCATCAAACATAGTGATCTCCTTCTTGTTTTCCATCCCATATCTACCTAAAGCTATTAATATTTTCTCCAAAGAACCTTGTTCTGATACCAATTGTTGAATGAAGAAGAAAATTGAGAGGGGGGTGAATCAGTTGTATCTTATAAAAACATGAAAACCCTCATTAACATTCAAATCCACAAGAATTCATTAAACCCATAGTCTATTATAAAGTTTTTACATGAAAAATAGATAACTAAAACTTAAACAACTCAACACCAAACAAAAGAGAACACTAGATTTACATGGAAAACTCAAGAAGGAAAAACAACAATGAGGATTAGCTCACAATATAATTAATAGAAAATTTTTTTACAAGGGATCACTTCCAGAATAGGACACATTGTCTAGAAAGGCTCATCTAGCCAAGGCTCACTACCAGAATGAAAAGAAGATAGAGAAGAAATTTTACATAGAGAAGATGATCTCAATGCAACAGGGATTTCACCACAATAGTTGCAACACCTTTGTAGTTTGTTTGAATGATTCCATACACCTTCTACTCACTAGATCCAATAGTTCAACACTTGAATCAATTTTTCATCACTCACATCATACACTTTGCACATTCATCTATCTTGACCTCCTTAAAAAATTCAACTCATACTTAAACCATCCTCAACCTTGAAACCCTCTCCAAGGTCAGTAATACACTTCAAATGTACAAATTCAAATTAGGTCAGCTCCAAAACACTTTTGTTGCAAGTAAAAGTGAATGTAGACCACATCAAAATTTTATTAAGACCCAAATCAACAACAAAAATCAACCACATGCTACCACAAACAATATTTATCCTTCATATGTAGGGTAAACACTAGGTTAGTTGTTACCCATTCAAACACCATTAAAATTTTAAGTACATGCTTCCTTTAACTAATACATAACTTTTAGAAAATAAAATTCACTTGAACATGATCCAAAGACATCCTGAAAACTAAAAAACTCTTTAGCAAAAAAAATTCACAAGAATGTACACACCTGTACATTTGAACAACACTACCATAGATTGTAACTCAAAATACCATCTTCTAAAACACCAAACCACAAATACTCTTGACACAGGAAAGAGACCAACACAATAAAATATCACTCAGAACCACAAGTCCTAAAACACAACTACAAAGAAACAAGAAGCAAATACATTTCTCCCAAACACCTCTAAAATGCATAGTTCACACAGTGGTGAACACAACTTTTGTACAATGATCCACCACTAAAAATTCTAAATATAGAATCTTTGAACACCTATAACCAACACATCCAAACCACACAAGTAGATCTTCACCCTACAAGAAATGTGGAGAAAAACCAAAACACACCTCTACAACACAAAATAATACTTTAACAATCTCTCTCAACCACTACACAATTGAAACCAACAACAACACAAACTTGTTGAAATCAATGAAAGTAGTTTCATACTTGCAACAAAGCATTCTTCCTTGGTGCTAGTTTGGTGTCCTAGTTTAGTAAGAAATAAGAATCAATTTATTTGTATATAGTAGAGGTGGAATACATTGCAACAACATCATGTTGCGCTCAAGTGTTGTGGATGAATTAGAACTTAAAGGAGATGAAGATTGAGTTTGTTGAACCCATCTTGATTCTTTTTTATAATACTAATGCCATAAACATCTCAAAGAATCTTGTAATGCATTCAAGGAAAAATCACATTGCAATCAAGTATCATTTTTTTAAGGAGAAGTTTGTAGGAAAGGAGGTGAAGTTGGAATATGTTGAGAATAAGGAGCAAGTAGCAGATATCTTCACAAAACCACTTGCTAAGGATAATTTTGAGTTTCTTTGGCATAATTTGGGAGTTTTTGCAGTTAGACTCTTGAATCAAGAGGAAACTCGAGGAAAGGGACATCTTTGTCTCCTTACCACAAGAAGGCTAGGTGGTCTTGTGGAGTATTTCTAGTAGTAGTGTGGTATAGACTCGGGGGGAGTCTATCTAAGAAATAGGTTTATAAAGTGTTTAGAGTGTCAAAAATGAAAAAGAGGAAGAAGTGGAACTCAAAGGAGTGTTGAACTTTGACATTGATGTCAAAGGGGGATAAAGTGAACTCAAAATACTATATCTTCCAATGGGGAGAAATCAATCTGAGGAGAAATATTTTTTTGTCTATCTATTTGGTTTCATGTGTGGCCCAAAAAAAATTTTTTTGTCATCAATGATGAAGGGGGAGATTGTTTAACAAATGAACTAACACTAATGATAAAAGTTTCCAGCTATGTAGTTGATGTTAGATGTTGTCAATGGTGCAATAAGAGGTTTGATGACAAAGGAATTGTCTAAGTAAGGCTAAGTATGTAATGGTACCTAAATTACCATTGTATTCCTCTTGACTTATCATTTTGAGTTACATAAGATTTATAAAAGTATGTTGTTGTCATAAGTTCAATATGGTTGCATTTTACTATCAAGACACAACATCAAGAAATATATATTACTAGATGTTAAGGGGTGTTTGTATGATATTTGTATGCTTGAAATATAATTCCTACATCTATTCTCTATGATTGTGGTGGTCTGGAAGTATGTACTAGAATGCTTCAACTTTTTGTTCAAGATAAAGATATATCTCAGGCAATACAAGTATGGTCAACATTTCTTTTAGAAATAGATTTTGGCTCTGTGGTTTGAGAGGAGAGTATGTCTACACATGTTTTAACTTATTCTTGAGTTTTAGGAGGAGGGTATGTGCAAGATCATGATGGGCCAAAAAGTGGCAATATGATGGGTATGTGGCTGACAAGTTTTTTTTACCCAAAATTTAATGAAACGAAAAAGGTTTTAAAGGAGATTTTTAGTTTTCCACCAGTATAAATTATGCTTTACTTTGAATTTAATAAATAATTATTATTCATTTTCTATTTGAATTAAAACTAGAGTCTTGATTGATAGGCTAATTGAAAAACATCTATAGCTTTCAAATGATATCACATTTTTTGAATCTAAAACATGCATCACATTCTATGTTTTGCATACTATAAGATTAAAAAAAAAAAAAAAATCATGAAGTTTTGACCAAGTTAAGGTGGTCAGACATAATAATTTTTATATTTTTTAAAAGTTGTAAAAGAAAAATTATATTTAATTATTTACTTGGAAAAAATTACAAAAAAATATGCATCACATTTGGACAAGAGTACTCTACTTATATCTAAAATCTTATAAAAAAATATTATTATTTTATTGTGGTTAAAGTGGTCAGACAGATGCTTACTTCTTATTTTTTCCCTAAAATTTAAGTACTACTGCATTGAAATTTCAAATTTTCACCAAATAGTTTTTTTTTAAATAAACCTCGTAGTTTAGAAACTACATTCAATTTTCTACAGATTCTATTCTTACATATTTTTGAAATAATATAGATAACTTATTCAAATTTTTACGTACGTCAAGTTTCCTAACTTTGATTTTTCTGAATTTTTTGCCACTTAAAGGCCTATTTTTTCCATGATGATCTTGCACATACCCAGGATATGTTTAGCATTCAAAAATATTGATGTGACAGAAGGTTATTTGTGCCTATTTTTCAACCTATTATTTTTCAAGGCTTGTGCAGTAATGACTAGTTGCATGTGAAATTCAAATCGTCGATATGGTGCTAAGATAGGACTTGGTTAAGGTTCTTATAGTAGCACACAACAACATGCTCTTTTGGCAGAAAAAAATGGCTTTTGGACTAACCTATTACATGTTCCATGTATTTTAAATTTAGGTCCACCTTATGCCTTCCCAATTATTTTTGAACCCCTAGCTGGCATGCAAGAGTGCTAATGCAATATCATGTATATATTTCTCTATTTCATGGATGCCAAGTGTGAATTATAATTACGTAAAAGACATAAATTAAAGAGAAGGTAGTCAATAGACAAGGAGATCATTGTGAATCCAAAGGAGTTACTTCTCAGTGTGTGTGCCTATATCAAAAGATCATAAGATGCATGGAAGAGTTCTTTTAGCCAATACAAAAGCGTGTGAGTTGTACTCATCTACATGAAGCTTTATCTTTGTAGTTTTTAGGACTAGTGTTCTACTTTTTCTATTAATTCAATTGGAGATTAGTAGCTCCAGTTGATTGGTTTCCACTTCTTATTGTAAAATTCACTTGTATATTTATACTTTGTGAGACTGAATTTGGACATTAGATCAAAGAAGCTATTCTCACCATAGCTTTTCCCATCTTGGGTTTCCATGTATAATGGTGTTCTCTTATGTGAATGTGCTCCCTTGTTGGTGCTTAGTTATGATGATTTAAGTTTTTTGATATGTTCATTTGAGTTAAGAATTTTAAAAATATTTGATCTACTAATTTACACCCCCCCTCAATAGATTGTTGTTGGTGTGAATAAATGTCTTGTACCTAGCTAATTCATTCACTAGGTAATTAGGGGGCATATTCACATGATTAAGTTTACTTAGGATATAAGATTCTTTCTATAAGTCTTAGTTGGATTTTCTAGACCTTATCTTATCTAACTAGGATTATTTGATTCCTAGGTAGTTAGTTGTCTCATGTCATAGGATTAAGAAACTTGTCATGATCTTGTCTAATCCTACATCTCAACCTTGCCTTTATAAGGAAGGCATCTCTTGTACATTTGAATCAATATTCAACCAATATTCAATCTTGCATTGTGAAGCAAGCATTCTTTCCATTCTCTCTCTTGTGGAAATGGTTTTGGTCTAGCAGTTATTCCTGGGGGTGTTGGGGAGTCACCATTTACTCCCACATGGTATTAGAGCTCTTTAGGTGTTGCAGATTCCTTCCTAGATCTGAGGGTTATATGTTGGCTTAAAGTTTTTTGATGGGTGCATATTGGGGTTTCAAAGACCTCATAGTTGAGATCAGAAGGTTTCATAGATAAATTTTGATTGTAAATTCATCCATTTTAGGTAAAGTTGTTTTTGAGGAAAATTTTTTTTGCTGGGATAGCCTCCCAAGCAATACGATATTCTCATTTTTGCAAAAAAAATATTGAAAATATTTTCTACGGTATTTTTCCTAAAATTTGGGGAAAATTTTTATTATTATCAGGAAAATATTTGTATTTTCGGGGGCTTAAAATTAAAAATCTTGGAAAATATTATTGGTCGGCATTTGTTTCTTTTTCATGCAGAATATTCCACAGCCAATGTCCTAGTTGGCGTCACATTGGAGGGTACTCTACCATTTTGAGGTACGAAGGCTTGGCTACCCCGTCTCATTTGTAGGCTGACAATACCTTCTTCATCAACATCCATTCAAATCATCCTTGTATGTGATCATCAGCTTGTCAATTGGTGGGCTCCTATTCACCATATCCTCAGCATATTCCCGCATGTCTGGGTCTTTATCAGCGTACTTGGCATCCCATCACCTATTTGCAGGTACTATGCATTTATGTTGATTGGATAAGTGTCATCGCTATTTGTAGGCATCCTCTATGGGTTCATTTATGTGGGTTTGGTTGTTTTCTACATTTTAAATCCGACAATTTTATTTTGATTTTTCATTTTTTCAAACTTTATATGTCGATCATTTTATTATAAAGAATGACTATTCCCTTAGCCCATGTAATTTTCTATTTTTCACCGGCTACTAGCATGGTCATATGGATGACCATGATTTTTGGCTCTAGTGCTCAAAAATTTCACCTGGTTAGTGTTCACTAGTCTGTTTTTTCCCCCAAAGTGCCTTTTATAGGCCTTTTTTTTGTTTTGTCATAACTTTCTCATACAGAGGCCATTTTTCAGAAACAAGATATCATCGGAAAGATGGAAGTGTCAAAATTTTAGTGGTGTAGATATTTTGTAGAGATTTTGTATTTTTGTGCCATATTTTCTAGGTTGAAGATAGATCTCCTTTTTTGGCCTTTGGAGCTCATATCTTTGTAAATGGGTTTCTTAATTACTTTGGAGAAAGGGAACTATAGGAAATGGAGTAATTTAATCCTCACTCATCTTGGTGAGGGGAATCTATTGTCATATTTTTTTAATAAAGTTCGTTGTTCGAGCACAAATGATGAGTATTACATTTGGAGAGGTTTTAGGGCTAGAGTTGTTAGAGTTATTTTTGAAAATGTAAATGATGGTTCATTTTGGTGACACTTATTCACTTCGAATGTCCTCATGCTCTTTGGACTCACATTAGAGAGGTGTATGTAGACCATGATTCTACTCCATCTCTTGAAGATCCTCTTTCCAACTCCAATGTGCTTCTTCATTCTTCAGAGTTGATAACCCATCCTTGTGATCCTTTGGAGGAGATTGTAGATGCTTCAAAGGTTCTTGATTCTTCATCTTCTATTGATGATTCATTGAGTATTTCCATTGATTCATTGCAATAGGTATCTAAGACTCTTCCAAATTGGGATTCCTATTTGATAGAAATTGCTTCTTTGTTTGTAGAGTCTTACATTTTAGATTTGGAGGACACATTTGAGGGTTTAGCTCTTCTATTTGATGATAGTCATGGAACAACTATTGTCACTTCATTTATGTCTTCATAGTTTTTTCAAGATAAATTTCCATTTTTCCTTGGTTTGTCACAGTTTGTTATGATTGGGAATGTACCTGATTAGATTGTGGCATCATCTTCATCATCCAAGAACTTGGCAACACATCAGTAGATTTTAAAGACACAATCTACATACATATGGACTCCTAGTTCCTATCTAGAATGGGAAGCATTCTTGCAGTTGTACATGGTGTATCTTCTTCCTAAGGGGAGAAACATTGTTTGTAGACATTGGATTATGTTATATCTTTAGACATTAACCATACTTGCAAGAGATCACACATTGTGGGGGGGATATCTCATCTCTCTATTTCCCTCTTATGGAGGGGTCATTGATTGTACACACATGATGGATGTAGTCCTTGGGTGGTATCATTGAGTCCTCCATACATCGTGCTTTTTTTGTTTTTTTTTTCTCTCTTTTGGAGAGGAGTTTTGTCCCATGGGGTTTTCTCCTTTTCTCTGGTTGTGAGAGATTGCATTGCATTTGTGCATGGGTACCTAACATGGCCTAGTATTTGGGACCCATAGTCATAGTCTTTGCATAGTTTACAGAATAATCTTCTCCCTAAGTTACACTTAAGGGGGGGTGTTGGTGTGAATAAATTTCTTGTGCCTAGCTAATTCATTCACTAGGTGATTAGGGGACATATTCACATGATTAAATTTACTTAGGATATAAGATTCTTTCTAGAAGTCTTAGTTGGCTTTTCTAGAACTTATCTTATCTAGCTAGGATTGCTTGATTCCTAGGTAGTTAGTTGTCTCATGCCATAAGATTAAGATACTTGTCATGATCTTGTCTAATCCTACATCTTAACCTTGCCTTTATAAGCAAGGCATATCTTGTACATTTGAATCAATATTCAACCAATATTCAATCTTGCATTGTGAAGCAAGCATTATTGCCATTCTCTCTCTTATGGAAGTGGTTTTGGTCTAGCAACTATTCCTGGGGGTGTCGGGGAGTCACCATTTACTCCGACAATTGTGTCCCCTTTACCTCTTCCATTTTAGGTCCTCCACATAAGGGAGACTTAGAGGGGGTTTTTTGTAGGGATAGGAAGGTGACAAGTGTCAACTTCCCATTGATGACGATCCCAATTGAGACTATTTATCTTTTTTATTTTTTGATATTAAGGTATCTTCTTTTGGTTTCCTTTTTGGGAAATTGCTTGAAGGAGTTGTGTGCAAATATTTGGGGAAAGATTTGAAAGGCTTGAAACTCTTCTTCAAATCTCTTCCTTGGAAATCTTGATAGGTAGGATTTAAGCTCTTTTATGTATGTATATTTTCATGAAATTGTTTAAATGGTTGTAATCATAGTTTTGTATTTGATTGGAATGTTTCTTGTCCTTGTTGTATTGTTTAAATTTGAGATGGGTTGTTATGGTGATTTCTCTATCGTTTCATAAGATCTCCCTAAGTGTAGGGTTGAGAGAGGGAGAACCTCCCATGAGGAAAACTCCATCCTTTGAGAAGGAGGAGCATGGGTATGAGTACCCACCTTATTGAAATTGATTATGGTTTTTGGGTTGTGAAGTGGAGATACTATGAGGAGTGATGTTTGTGAAGAAGGTTGTTTGATAGTGTATTGAAATTTATAATTTTTCTCCATTAGGTTGAGATGCCACTTCATCTCCTTCTTATGAGTCAAGAGATTCAATCTGTTTGAGTCAATTCTTAGGCTTGTGTGTTGTTTGTTTGTGAGTATATCAATGTCTGTTGTATGATTATGTGTTTGAATTTTACCTAGTTCCTATGAAGACCTCTTAGCTCAAGGGTGGCTTGCTCCAAGCCTAGGATGGGAGGTGAGAATACCCTTGGCATTGGATAAATACTTTTATGTTGGTTGTGTAGGTGTAAAAGATGATGTGTAAGCTTGTAGATTCACATGAATTACAACAAGTGTATTTCCCAAAAGGCACTAAAATTTTTCCCTCAATTTGTTGGTTGGGAAGAGGAACAATATAGAAGGAAAATGAGAATAAGTAAACACATTTTAAGAATTTTTTGGTTGTTTTGTTTGAACTATCAAACTATTAGTTTTTTTTTATAACAAAGTAAGGAAGGAGTACATTGAATTCTATTTGTTGAATAAAAAAGAAACATGCATAAAATCATTTTCTATCAATGTTCTTATGTAAACAAGTTTACTATTATTTAGGAAATGTAGAGATAAATAAAATCTTATTATCCTATCTTAAAGTAAATAGAAAATATTGTTTAAAATCTTAATAAATTTCTTTCTTTCCTTATGAACCTATGATAATTTACTCTTTTGGAATTATAACAATATATAACTATATATATATATATATATATATATATATATATATATATATATATATATATATATATATATATATATAGTTCTATTTTTTAAAGAAACACAAAAATAAAATGGTAATGTTTGTATAATGTTTCTACAAATAAATAAATAAATGATAGTGATTTAATGGCATTGTATGCTTTCAAAAAAAAGAATGTATGCATATGTTACCTTAGTTTTGCTATTATATGAAATATAAAGAAATATGTTCAAAACTATTTCTATAAATTCATTAATTCTATTGCCACTCCAAATAAGATAAATCTGCATTGTCAATCTAAGACAAATCATAAATTGATGGTATTACATCATTGTGTGTGTGTGTGTGAGAGAGAGAGAGAGAGAGAGAGAGATAATTGTAGACTTTTCTACTTGATTTTATTTTACAAATAAAATGGTTTAAATATATTTTTTAAATTGTTACATAAATTAAACAATTTTTAAGTGGTTCCTATTTAAAATAGTATTATGTTTCCTTTTGCTTATACCTTGTTCTTTTTATTGTGTATGAGTATCAGGTAGAAGAGAGAATAGTAAGATAAATATAATATTTTCATTCCTTTAACAGGAAGAAAAATATATACATATGCATAGTAAGAAATTATAGGCAATAAAGAAGACCAACATCTTATGGTTGCTACTTAGGAAATTAATTAAAATAAAATATTAAGAATATACAGATCTTATATTTAATCTCTCCTTAGTCTGGAGCAGAGATATCTTTATAATGAAAGGAGCATCGAATAGGTTAAAATTATCTCCCCAATACCTATAATTTTGGCTAATAAAATGTAGGATTTTATTTTTCAAGCCTAAAAAGACTTGGAGAACAAAATAACATCTCATCGAATTATTCTTAAAAAAAAGTACATGTGTTAATTTTAGATAATGCCTTACTTTTTAAGTGAATATTTATAACTATATATGTGAAGGATAGTTTCATTTATATGTATAATTTAGTATTTATATCAATACTTTTAATATATATTAAAATGAATGAATATATTTTTTATATAATATTTTATTAGTTATGTAATTATTTTCAAATATAAATATTTAATAAAGTGCATCCCTCACTTGCATTCACATGGCAGTTTTAATTATCAGCATATCACAGATGCAACCCTCCCTTCATCTTCACCATCCGCTGTATGTTTTCCCGCTGTATGTTTTCCCTCTATACTCGCAGCTTCCTCTTTTGCAATTAAATTTCAAGCACAATTTATCAACTAACGGTGTCCCTTCGCTTGCTTCTTTCGGCCTCTTTTAAATTACCTTTGTTCTTTTGTATTTTTTTAATCGCTACCAAAACACTGCTGTTTCAACTTCTAGATTTGTATCAAAAATATGGTCACTCATATTTTAAATAATAAACACTAAAACAAATTCCCGAGGCTTATCATTTCGTTGTCTTTTCATTTTCGATAGCTTCGTATATTTCAAAGTATTTTGCCAATACTAAAATATTGAGGACTTGGCATAAAATAGCATACTTTCATATTATGTATTCTTTGAATCCAAATTTATGAATACTGAAGAAAAATAGAAATGGTGCAATCTTCAACATGTAAATCTGATTATTGGAGCTTTTCAAAGTTTGCCAATGTTATTATTATTTTTTCATTGAATGTCTTTGTCATTTTTGTAGTCATATTTTCTCATTGAATGTCTTTGTCACTTCTGTAGTCACATCCACGTGTGTCTGTGAAAAGATAACCAAACAAATCAAAACTGAAAATTAAACTGCCAATCTTTTTGGTTTACGTAGGATAACCCATATGCTAGGAATGTCCTGCATCATTTTTTCTTTTACAATTTAAATAATTTGACTTCTTTTTATAAAACCTATAGATTTTAAACTAACAAATAACATTTTAACATGATAAGTAGGAGGTATTTTTCCACAGAGAGTCAAATTATGATATTGCTATCAGGATTCAACCGTGTAGTTTTGAGTCAAACTCATTGACCCATGTTTCATGAGTAGTGGTTCAACAAGAACCCATCTCTCATGATATCGAATGGTCCACTTAGCACTCATTGCATCACAGGTGCTCCCGAGGTGAAGCGGGGTAGTCGGGATGGAATCCCGGACACCTATTAACGGACCAAACCTAGATGCAATGAGTGCTAAGTGGACCATTCGATATCATGAGAGATGGGTTCTTGTTGAACCACTACTCATGAAACATGGGTCAATGAGTTTGACTCAAAACTACACGGTTGAATCCTGATAGCAATATCATAATTTTAACATGAATTATTTCTTAAAATATAAATTCCTAATACCCAAATAATTAAAAAAATAAAAATAAGATGTTTCCTTAGGCTTTCCTTACTTCGCGGTTGTAGGCTCGAACTTACTCTCAAATCACATCAAATTTAATAGCTGCTCAGCATCGGGATCTTTAGTCTATGTCAACTAGATGGGATATTATGAAAAGAAAGACGATATAAAGTCACATGATTCTTAATAATACAGAATTAAAATAATAAGAATTTTACCCATAAATGGACCCCACACGGAAACCACTGTTATCGCTACACACAGAAAATTGGGCAATACGGCATTCTCAACTTTTCTAATAGCGGCCGACAAAGTAACTTTCAAATCTTTTTCGTTCATTCCTCATACAATTTCTCCCCTGTAGAACTTACAAACTTACAAGTTGGTCTTCTGTCTATTTATACGATTTTCGCAATATAGGTTTTGGCTGTGTGATTATTTTGTTTTCCTTCTAACGTTATGAATCAAACTCTATGATCAATCATCGTCAAGAAGATACAAAATAAGATAGATTCTTATTTATGCTAACTCCGATCCCATGCAATTCACTCCTCTTCCTCTTCCATATAAATCACATTTCTAAAAGTACAGTAGGCGTTTGAGCTGAAACCAATGGCATCTTCTTCATCATCCCAAAGGAAAGATCGTGGTTTCTCAGGAATTGAACCTACGGGCATGAGGCGAAATGTTTCTGAATCGACAACATTGTATGATGTCTTCATCAATCACAGAGGCCCTGATTCCAAACTCACTCTGGCTCTTCCGCTCTACGAGTCCCTTCAGGACTTAGGAATACGGGCTTTTCTTGACATGGAAGAGATGGAACTTGGACAATCGTTTCCTTCTACCATTGAGACTGCTATCAGCTCTGCGGCAGTTCATGTCGCTATCTTCTCCAAGAGATATGGGGAGTCCCCTTGGTGTTTGGCGGAGCTAGTTCTTATGCAACAGACTCAAGCTAAGATTATCCCTGTTTTTTATCAGGTGGAACCCTGGGAACTCCGCCACATAAAGAAGGGAGCGTACGCTAATGTATTCACTGAATACCACAACAAATCCAGGTACTTGGAGAAGCTTGAAGAATGGAAGGAAGCCCTCAAATCTATTTCATTTACCACAGGTCACCAAATCAAAGATTTGAAGTAAGATTTCTTTGTTTCCATTCTAATTTGTTTTATGCCTTTGTAAATAATATATGGTTGCTTTTAGTTAGTAAAATTTATTTCTCATCAAATTCCCCTATCCCTTTGTGAAGCGTCAGCGACTTGAAAAGCATAGTAACAGTAGCACAAAAGGAAGTTCGACGTACAAAACCTTTGCAGGTTGCCATACATCCTGTAGCACTTGACAAGCTTGTACAAGATTTTGAATTCTACAGTGCAATGAATGAAGAGAAAGGGAAGTCTGGGATCGTTGGCGTTTTCGGAATGGGTGGGGTAGGCAAAACAACTCTTTGCAAAGAGTTGTTTAACCGAATGCGTCATCAATATGATGGAACCTGTTTTCTATTTAATGTCCGAGAAGCCTCAGCTACAAGCAATTTACCTTCTTTGCAAAAGAAACTCCTGAAAGATCTCTTCGGTGCAAAACAACCCAGTTTTCATAGTACAGAAGAAGGGTCAAGCTCTATCTGTAGTCATATAGAAAGAAGTTCTTCGAGCTTCCTAATTGTTCTAGATGATATTGATCACCTGGATCAGTTAGATGCCCTACGGATCATGCATATGCCAGGCAATAGTCTGGTAATAATTGCAACCCGGGATGAAGGAATACTTACAGCCGAGGGAATTGAGGTACGTTATCATTTAAAAGAAATGGATAAAGAAGATGCCAGACAGCTTTTTAGTTTCCATGCTTTCTCCCACCCGTATCCAGCTAGCGGATATGAGGATCTTGTTGACGACTTCGTTGGCGTGTGTGGAGGCTTACCTCTGTCTCTACAAGTTTTGGGAAGGCATGTCCGTGGTAGAAATGAAGATTATTGGAGGTCAGTACTTAAAAAATTTGATGGGAAGCTGCATCCAGACATTAAAAAAAAGCTTCAAATAAGTTTTGACGCTTTGGAATATGAGGAAAAACAAATATTCATAGATATTGCTTGCTTTTTTGTTGACCAATTGAAATCTATAGCCATAAGAGTCTCGGAGGCCTCAGGATGGAACGCTCAATATGGACTGCAAACATTAAAAGATAAGTGTCTTATTGAGGAACTTGTTGAGGACGAGTGCCTTTGCAAATTGAGAATGCATGACAACCTGCGGGACTTGGGAAGAGAAATGGCAAACGAACGGAGCCATCCTCCTCGCCTGTGGCGTCCTCGGGATCTTAAAAATTTGGTAAGCTTGTTCTTGCTTAAGACATCTGCTATGTATCAATTCCAATGATATTCTAAATCTAAACTTCTTGGATCCAGGAATCAATGGGATTTGAAAGCATAGTTACTCAAACCAAAGAAAGGTGTTTCCATTCCTTTTTTGACGAGTCTATGAAATCTAGAATTATGTTTCTTTTGGGGAAATCGGATGGTTGTGCTGCAACGTCAACTTCTTTGCTATTGCTTCAGCTGGATGTGGATGGATATTCCTCCGATTCAATTCCTTCATGGATTCCACTTCAAAATATGCGGTGTTTTACAATCTACAATGGTTCTTTCGATAGATTGTGGCGGCAAGATGAACAGGTATTCTCTTCTCTTTCAATAAAAAAAATTCAACTCCCTATTAATCCCATAAGCAAATGTTTTATGCCACAGTAATTTCCTTGCTGCCATTGAAAGTTCGAAACATGTTTTTTTTACTTTCAGGCTCCTTCCCAATTGAGAGAGCTAAAAATTTCTGGAACATTTTTGAGAGAGTTTCCAGATTTCTTAGGAATATTAAATAATGTGGAAAAAGAAGTCACTGAAGATGAGCAGAGAGCGGCTATAGAAGGTCCAAAGTTTGCTACCATTAAGGCCCCATGGAGCTTGCTTGAAGATCTAGTAATTAGGGAGCAAGATAATATAACAAAGATTGTAATTAGTGGAAATCATTGTCCGAAACTTCAATCCTTAGAACTTTCTTGCATGAAATATCTAATTGAAGTGAAGTTTACCAACTGTGAAGATCTTGAAAGATTGAATTGTCTTAAGATTAGCCAGTGTGAAGATCTCAAAAGATTGTTAGTGACATCCGATCTAACAAAGCTTGAAGAATTGAACATTAGCGAATGCTCTCAGCTTGAGGAGGCAAGTCTTGACCGTCTGGGCTACCTCAAAAGGATTACAATTGCAGATTGTAATTTGAAAAGTGAGCCAAGAATATCCAGTTTTCGGAAGCTCATAGAATTGAACATTAGTGGATGCTCAATACTTCATGGGTTCCGTCTTGAACAACTGGGCCGCCTGGAAAAACTTATGATTAAAAACTGTTCCAATTTGAGTAGTGTGACAGGTATATCTGATCTTTCAAAGCTTGTAGAACTAAGCATTTCTTGGTGCCGGAAGCTTCGGCTTGAGTTGTGTCTGGTGGGTTTGACTTTTCTGAAGAGGATAACAGTGGATTCGTTTCTCAAGGTTAAAGTGCAGAAGTGCAGAAAATTGCAAAGAATTGCAAAACTAGAAGATATAACAGAGCTTACAGAGCTCTACATTAGTGAGTGTCCGGAACTCGAGGAGATACCAATTCTTGCCCAAGCAAGCCACTTTGAGAGGATTAGAATTTTGTCATGCGATAAGCTGGAAAACATATTACTACCAGCAAAACTCATCAAACTCAATGTGCAATGTTGCAGAAAGTTGCAAAGAATTGTAGGATTTGAATATTTAACAGAGCTTACAGAGCTCTGCATTAGTGAGTGTCCGGAACTTGAGGATATACCAATCCTTGCCGAAGCAAGTCACTTTGAGAGGATTAAAATTGTCTCATGCGATAAGCTAGAAATCATAATACTACCAACAAAACTCATCAAACTCACCGTGGAACGTTGCAGACATTTGCAATGGATTGCAGCAACGGAAGATCTTATAGAGCTTACAGAGCTCTGTATTATTGAGTGCCCTAAGCTTGAGTATTTTCCAGTTATTTGTGCTCCAAGTTGCCTGGAAAAGATTACAATTGATGGATGCGGGAAGCTCAATCTCCTTCAGCTGACTGATTGTAGGATTTTGAAAGGAGTGTGGGCTAACTTTGCCCAATTGTGGATATGGGATTGTCCGGAGCTTGAAGAGCTGCCATGTTTCGAACATCCAACTTTCCTTCAGGAAATTCACATTTTGAGGTGTGAGAAGCTGCAAAAGTTAAGTTTGCCAACAACTCTGAAGCTTCTTCACTTGGATGCTTGTACAGAACTACAAAGCGTGTCAGAAATATCTCATCTCAATAATCTTGAACGACTGATTATTTCTGAGTGTTGGCAACTTGAGCTTGAGTTATATCTTGATGGTATGAACTCTCTCCAGAGCATCATGTTTGATGGATGTGGGAAGCTCAAGTCTTTTCTGTTGAACAAATGTCAAAATCTGAAGAGTGTGTCGGGTAACTTTGATGTGGACAGGCTATCCATATGTGATTGTCCAGAGCTTGAGGAGTTGTCCATACGTGACTGCCCGGGACTTAGGTGCTTGGAGACGATTCACATTGAATCATGTTATAAGCTGCAAAACATAACACTACCAACAAAATCCATCGAACTCATTCTGCAACGTTGCAGACATTTACCAACGATTGCAGGAATGGATGATCTTACAGAGCTGTGCATTAGTGAGTGTGAGGAGCTTGATGAGTTACCAAGTCTTGTCTGACTGAGCTGCTTGATCAGGAATAATATTGATTCTTGTCAGAAGCTGCACAACATAGCACGACCAACGATAGTCAACGAACTCTCAGTGCAGCGGCGTATTTGGCAAATGATGGAAGGAGTCAGCAATATTACAAAGCTTACAAAGATTTCCATTAGTGAGTGTCCTGAGCTCGAGGAGCTGTCAATTCCTGCCGCAGTGAGCTGTTTGGAAAGTTTTAACATTGATTCCTGTGAGAAGTTGCACAGCATAACACTGCCAACTACACTCATGAAACTCACAGTGAGTAGGTGCAAAAAATTGCAGCGAGTGGCAGGAACCGGCAATCTTACAAAGCTTACAGACATGGTCATTTCTTACTGTCCTGAGCTTGAAGAGTTGCCAAAGATGTCCGAAATGAGCTGCTTGGAAAGTATTAACATTGATTCCTGTGAGAGGCTGCACAACATAACATTGCCAACTACACTCATGAAACTCACAGTGAGCTGGTGCAGAAAATTGCAGTGTGTGCCAGGAATCGATTTTCCCATAAAGCTTGAATGTATAGACATTAGTGAATGTCCAAACGTTGAGGAGTTGCCAAGTCTTGCCAGACTAAGCTGCCTGAAGAGTATTAGCATTCGCTCTTGTATGAAGCTGGAAAACATAGCAGGTATTGAAGAACTGGAAGAATTGGAAGCAATGCAGCTTTTATTTTGCAGCAATGCAGCAATACAGGATTGCATTCACCAGTTGAAGGTATTAATTTCAACCCGCCTTTTAATATGCAATCGTATTTCTCTTCTCAACGGTAGAGATTTTTTACTTCAAAATGGACCATCAGTTTTATTCTCATTAATGCTGTGTTGATTTTCTAAGTAATGTTTAAAGTGGATCTGCAAATGAAAATAATTTCCTTTGTAAAAATTAAGAGATTTTACATTTTTCTTTTCAGAGTGTGCCATCAGCCTTTATTCAAGTGGCTGGAAAACCAGGAGATGGAGCAAAGTCAAATTTAAACCCTTCTCTGCTTTGTGAGGCTAATTTTTTCGAAGATGCAGCCACTCTATGTAGCACTTTAGATTATGTTGAGGGGTCAGTGAGTGCAATAATCATATGCGGTGTGGTTGAGGACTGTAGCTCTGCTCTACTTCCCACCTTGTGCGACCAGCGACCAGGGGAATGGATAATTACCACGGTAATTAGTGACAAAAATTATATGCAGCTTTACTTGACAGACAGTCAGCACCAGGATTGTTTTCCAAGGCTGGTTAACTTTGAGGAGCGGCAAATTGGGCATTACGAAGGAAAAATGAAGAAGTGGTGTGCGTGGGCTGTGAGGAAGGGTGAAGATTGGAGAACTCTCCCAGCTTTGACTACAATTGTTGATAAGCTACATCATAAATAAGAGCTCATTATTGTGGTCTTTCACTCTCACATTGGCTTGGTGGAATTGTGACCCCCCGATGTTTTTCATTGCAGGTAAGAATGTTTTTTTGTTATTCAATTCATAGTAACGTAGAATAAACATATTTCATTGGTTAACTACAAGAGAAAGGGTTTTGTATAAGTTTTATCATAAAAAAAGATTTTGTATAAATTTAGTCATACAATGGATGATATGATGTATTTTGATTTAGTAGGGCTTTTTTTTTTCAATTGAAATTAAGTGTTTTAAGGATATAGTTGGAATGAGTATTTAATTAACAAACATTGTCAAATGTGTATTTAGACTATTGGATAATTGTTTTTATTGCTAACAATCATTCAAGAGATGAAATCTTATTTTTCTTGCAACAAGGAGCTATTTGTTATGCCTCAAAATCTTTTTAGAGTCAAATCTCTCACTACACCATTGTTTAAACATCAAAGAACATCTTACTCATTTTTATTTTGCTTTATTTGTATTGTCAACTTGCATAATCTAGCATGTTTAACTTGTACAACATTATGAGAATCAATGTCTAATAAATTTGTGAAGATTATGTTTTGTTGTTTGTCTTGATGGTAATGTATGAAGCATGCTATTAAAATGCAAAATATTTAGAGATATAAACCATATTCATGTTTGTTACATACATGAAATTTACCATATCTTTAGAGATGTTCTAGAGACTTGATTTAGCAAGCCTATGTAGTTTGGGGGTTATTAGGAATAAGATGTCTCAATCTTTGATTTCCTAGCATTGATTATTTAATGATTTAATGTTGAAATTATATTTGACAATATTATCCCATGTTGCATTATGAGTTACAACTTGCAGTTTTTATTTCTAAGGAGGAGTCAAGTTGGAAGCTACTGTCTACAAGTGGAGTTGTGCATGAAGGAATTTTCTATTTCATGTTGATTTTGCATGGAAAGTGAGTGCTTTAGAGGTGTAGGTTTAGTGACAATTGGTAGTTGCAATATTGCATATGTTGACATGTAGAAACTTACTGTTATGCATGTGTAGTGGTTTGGCACTTTCCATGTTTCATCTTAATCCTTGGGCATTGGATTTTAGAAACATCTAATTAATGCATTGTAAGCTCCTATATATTTAGTACTTGTATTTTGGATTTGTAAGGTTGTTGTTTGTTGAAGTACCACTACGCTATTGAAATTACTCCAAAATCAAGAAGTGTGAAGACTCCTACAAGAGCATAGCTCTATGATTACATTGTAACTTGTTTGTTGTTGTTAAATAATATAATTGAGTTATGTTTTGGATTGTGGGGTTTTTCTCCCAAAAGGGTTTTCCCCATGTAAAACTATATTTTTATGTTTTAATTATTTTAAAAAATTATGATATCTGTATGTGCATCGACACCTATAATTCTTCAAGGTTTTAAAAGAAATTTGTGTAGCTACTCTCTTGCTTAGAATGGTGTAGGAAGCATCTTCTATAAACTTGGATTCCTTTCAAGGGCTTCATGTACACATGGTGTATTTTCGCTCAAGGCTATTTTTATTCCCTTTATTTCTCTTTAATTATCTTGTAGGGACCTTAAGCACTACCCTCATAAACCTAGCATAGAATAAATTAAAGGATGGACACTCTACCTTAAAAATTAGTCTTGAACTATCTCTTTCTTAATCATGAGTTTCAACAAATTTCACTAAATTTTATATTCCCCATCCTTTAGAATTAGTATGCACTTTATGAACTTTGGATAAATAGTTTAGATCACCAACAAACCTGTGTTATTGTTAAGGATAAATTAAATGTTATTCTCATAGTGAAGTGATTGACTTGTTCAAATCAATATCATATTATAGTGTTAATCATTGTAAACATCATACTCTCTTCTTTAATAAAGAGTGATAGCTCTATTTCATTAAATCTAATTAAGGACTAAATTGAAGATAGAAGATGGAGGAGAGAATATTTCCTAGATGCTCACAAGACATGGAAGATCCAAGTGTACCTATAAAGGGACAACAATCCACTTGGAAAGCTAAAGATAGGTAAATTTACTTAAGTCTTGTGTCATGGAAATGATGTTCACACATTAGGAAGAAAATAATTAGTTGTAGATTCAAGGGATATGTATACCTCAAATAATTCAAAAAATAGCATTAGCAAGAATGATAAAAGAAATAAACATTTTGATCCTAACTTTCAAGATTTAATTGCTAGAAGAAATAAGTATAAAAATCAAAGTGTTCATGATTATCATCAAAATGTAATCATATCAAATCATCTTGAGAGAAATCATATTTCTATCCAACACATTGTTGATGGCCTAATTGACATGATTCAATAGAGGAATACTAAGATTAGTCTAGGGTAAAAGTAGAGCTCTTTTGTGTATGTTTTCACATCCATGTCTTTTTGCTTCAAATTTTGCAACCTTCTATATAACTGAATGGCATAATCACTAGGTAGGAATTTACCTTTCAATTTTGCAACCATTATGTCCCAAGATGTAATCTTTTCTTTTCCTTTCTTCTTCCTCCCTTCTTGTGCATAATCCCACCATAGGGATGCATGTCCTTTTAGTTTTGTTCTTTCCAATTTCACTTGTTGCCCCTCGGGTATCTCTTCAAACTCAAAATACTTATCTAATTCTCTTATCCAATCTAGAGTTCTCCATTTAGAATTCCTAAATATACTGGAAGTTCTATTTTTACCTTGGAACCATCATTCTTAACTACCTTTAGTAATCTCTCCAACCTCTTCTCTTTAGCATCTTTTTCTTCTTCATGTTCTTCTTGTGGTGCATTTTCACCCACTTCTTCTTCTTCTTGGTCACTCAAATCTCTTGTGACCACTCCTCTTCTTTGGTTGGTCTCAACTAATGTGATTCTTGCATCAAGGATTTCCCTTATGGCTCTCAATTCTAGGCAAGAGAATCTCTCACCAATTTGATTATTCTTTCCACATTCACCCTTGGAGGCACCTTGGGTAGTCTTCAAACTCCACTTATTTGTGAACTCTTGTTGATCTTCCTTCCTCTAATACCAATTTGATGCAGAGGAAGGACCTTCTAATTGACCACAAACCCAAATGACAAGGTGTTATTGCATCTTCTCCATTGCTGCTAATCCTATGTGCACCTTTCTAAGATGACTTCAATGAACTAAGAAAAACTAACATGGAATATTTCAAATATCTTGATACAAACTTGGAGGTATCTATCCAACATTCTAAAGGTGATTCCAATAAGTATTCAATTCCTAGACTTGTACCCAAACCTTATCTTGCTTGGACATCAACACCTTTCTTATGACTGCATAAATAGTCCTCTTGGGACAATAAGAACAAAACTTGCATAAACCTTCAGGAAAGTTTGAAAACCATTTGTACAGTCTACAAGACCTCTCACTACATTCCCATAGTGTTGACAATGTCAAACCAATAAGATTCAAACCTTTGATTCATGAGTTATCTATTTCCTTGCTGCTACATAGTCTAATACGTCCAAATATCAAACTTTCTATTGTTTCAAAACATGTGCAAACCTTTTATTAGGCCTCTACAAACTTGAAACAAGGTAAAGTACATACATGCAGAATTTTCCACCCATTGTGGTGATTTTTTTTGGTGTGAATAAATGTTTCATGAATAGAATTGAAATTCTCATGAATACCTTCTTGATGCCATAAATTTGGGGAAAATTAGAGCTTAGAGTACAAAGATACGAGCTCTGAGGCTAGAAAGCAATATTTGACTTCAAACTAGAAAAAATGCCAAAAAATTGCAAAATTTCTAGAAAATAATGGTAGCACTACAAAATTCAAATCATCAGCTTTTCGATGATATTTCATTTTTGAAAAATGGCCTTTGTTTGCAAAATTTATGAAAAAATGAAACAAAGGCCCGTAAAAGGGAACTGGGGGACAAAATATAGGCTCTAAAAGGCTAAACCGGGTAAAAAATTAAGCCCTTAGCACTAAACACCTTGTCATTTATATGACCACCTTGTTGGTCGGTAGAAAAATAAAAGGCACCACTAACTGCTAGGGGAAAGCCCTAACCGTTAGGACAAAAGCCCCACCATGAAAATATCATTGACCAAGATTTAAGGATTTTAATATATAAAAAAACTTGATTAAATCAAATGAACCTATGGTTGTTACGGGTGTGGTTCAATGGTCAAGTCACTTGATTGTAGTGATGGTGACTAGGTTTCAAACCCTCACTGGGCCAAAGTGCTCGCGGGCCTTGTGCTTTCGTTGGGCCAATGTGCTTGTGGGTTTGGAAATATCTTGTGGTTTCATTACCTAGTTCATAGCTCTAGTCAAAAGTGTTTACCCTTAATAATATGTGCGTGTTGCACCTTTAAAAATAAAAAATAAATGAACCTATGAATAAATGTGCCAGTGGTACACACTTGACAAACCACTATGATAAGATAGTGATGATGTAGGAGTTTCGTACCTCAGTTTTTGACCGCCCATACTGATGTGATGGGGAAGTCGAGAAATTAATAGCCTCAAACCATTCTACCACTCATAGCCAATGAATAAACCATTGGCCCCCGATTTGGTAAGCCAGATAATATGAGGAAATTTAAGTTGGAGAATGAACTAATGGGTCTAAATCCTTCTAATTTTGACAATATCCAAGACTTCTCTAAGCTCAATTCTCTAATACTGCATTTATATAATTGTGGGGTCACTCAAGAGGATGTACAGTTGATACTTTATATTCTTGCTAAGCTTGGTCCTGATTATTCAGTGTTTGTTTCTACATTCTATGCTACAATGGATGCCCTTGGCAATGCATACAAAATACCTTCTTTTGATGAATTTGCAACTCAACTCACAAGGGAACAAGCAAAGTTGGTACACATGGGAACATTAAAGTATTCTACGTCTCATGCTCTTTTTGCAAAGGATACAAAGGCTTCAAGTGGAAAAGGTAAGAAGAAAAATAAGGCTTCCAAGTCTAATGAGAAAGGTAAATATTCTCCTTCACAAAGAACTCATAATTCTACACCCTCTTCAAAAGAGGAATCATCTAAAAAGAAGAATTTCAAATGTGCATATTACAAAAGGCTAGGACATGATGAGCATAGATGTTATAATAAGAATATTGATGAACTCACACACCTTCTTCAAAATAATAACATTCAATGACCCTCATTGGTGTCTTCTACTTCTTGTTTAGCATCTCAATCATCACCATCTCATTCAGAGAACACATGATATACAATAGGTTTGAATAAGATGAAAGGAAAAGAACCCTTGGCCTTTGCAATTCCTAAATCTAATAGATGGCTTCTTGATTCAAGGGCATCTCATCATAGGGTATCTTCCATGGATATGTTCTCTTCTTTTGATCCTTGTAATTCACCTCATATTTTGATGGGTAACAATACATATATGAAGGCAAGTGGGAAGGGTTCTATTGAAATGGGGGAAGGGACTTTTAGTGATGTGCTTTGTGTTCCTTCCTTGTCCAAAAATATCCTTTCTATTCATCAAATTACTCATGGGGGTCAAGGTAAAATAGCTGATTTCACTCCAGATAGATTGTACATAAGGGTCTTGGAGACTAGGGATATTGCTGCTATTGGGATGGTTGATCATTCATCCTGTGTATATTCCTTTTCACATTTTTCTTCAGAAGAGGATAATGTTCCTTTGACTACATCACACACTCCATTGAGTGTGAACCATGTTAGTGAGGAGAAGTTTGGTCATCTACACCTTGGTATTTTAGAGACCAATGTTGAGCTTCTTACTCCTCCACCTTCTGCTTATTCAACTAGCAATGCTTCTATTCAATAGGATGATCATAGTTTTTAAGATCTTTCTTTGTGGGATGATAATTTGACAGGTATCTCTAACTTGTTCACGGAGTCTTATACTACAAATTTGCGGGACACACTTGAGGGGATTTCTCTCCTATTTGATGATAGTTTCAGCACAACTATTATACCATCTACTTTTTCTCTAGAGATTGACATTCATGAGTTTCCTTCTTCACTTGATTTGTCTTATTTCTTGGTTGAGTTTGACCATGATGATGTTGTGACTTATTCAAGTTTGGAGATTCCTATTCAGCTTTTAAAGGTATAAATGTTGACCATTCATTCTTCCTCCTTTCAGTTGGACATGGAGTGGCTTCTTCATCAACTTATGGATTTGTTTCTTCTGAAGTGGAGATATGTTGCTTGTAAAAATTGAATCATCTTTTGTTTCCAAGCATTCTTCATCAGCATTGGAGCTTCTTCATTAAGGGGGGATATCTTATCTCTCTTCTATCCTCTTATGGGGGAGTCATTGAGTGTATATATATATGATGGATGTAGTCCTTGGGGGGTATCATTGAGTCCTCCATACATCATGTTTGTTATGTTTTGTTTTCTCTCTTTTGGAGAGGATTTTTCTCCCATTGGGTTTTTTCCTTTTCTCCTCTTGTGATTGATTGATTTCATTTCCATTTACATTTGTAAATGGCTACCTAACATGGCCTAGTAGTTGGGACCCATAGTCATAGTCTTTGCATAGTGTGCGTAATAATCTTCTCCCTAAGTTGCACTTAAGGGGGGTTGTTGGTGTGATTAAATGTATTTCACCTAGATAATTCATTCACTAGGTAATTAGGGGACATATTCACATGTTAAGTTTACTTAGGATATAAGATTCTTTCTAGAAGTCTTATTTGGCTTATCTAGAACTTATCTTATCTAGCTAGTGTTGCTTTCCTAGGTGATAAGTTTGTTAGTTATCTCATATAATAGGATTAAGACACTTGTCATGATTTTGTATAATCCCACATCTCTACATTGCCTTTATAAGTAAGAAATCTCATGTACATTTGCATCAATTTCAAGCAATTCAAGTTTATTCAAGTATATTCAACCATTATTCAATATTGCATTGTTGAAGCAAGCTTTCTTGCCATTCTCTCTTGTGGAAGTTGTTTTGGTCTAGAAACTATTCTTGGGGGTTTTGGGGAGTCACCATGTGCTCCCATACTTTTCCATCAGTGGAAGGCCAAGTTACATCTTTGTTTCTCCTCATGGGTTACCCTAAGTAGGGTTTTGACAGTTTTTTAGAGAAAATACAATAACTTTCTAAATACTCAACAAAAATTGATGCAACAAAAAGAAAAATGAAATAGATTCACATGCCAACATAGTCCAATTAGTTTCAGACCCACATATAGACTGTACAAGTCATACAAATTGAAAGAACAGTCTACAATGATGAGAAAACACAAAAAATGCTTGATTTCATTCACCAAAACTACAAAATCAGTTTGTCCAACCCTCAATCCAAAATTTGGAGGGTGCATTCATACATGTACAACCAATCCCAATGGATTAGTAACAATTTAATTATTTTCTTGTAACTATTTCTTGATTTTCACACTTTTCCAAAGTTGCATGACAATTTTTTGAGCAACATGACAACTTTTACACTTTTTAACCAAAGACCATTCTAACACTCCAAATAGATCAACATGATCCCACATGGTCATAGATGACCTTATTAGAATCCAAAATACTCAAACAACTCAATGTTTTTATATGAAACCTAATTAGACTTAGAGGCTAAATTTTTCCCCACTTTTATTGACGCAATTTCCCCCCCAAATTATTTAATAGGGGTTTGGGGGCAGTGCCCTCAAGATGGGGTCAAGGGGCCAACATAAAAAAACCCTATTTTGTAAGCGAAATAAGTCTTGATAAAAGGATAAGGGTTAGGGTTTTTGTTGACATTGTATTGTAGCATTTGTAGCGGTATTGAGTTGCAAGGGATTATTGGTTGTAATCTGTTTGATTCACTAGATAATAATATTGGACTCTCTGTTGGTGGATGTAGTCCGAGTTTGGGTGAACCACATTAAATATTGTCTCTCATTGTTATTATTTCTGTGTTTTTCATTCCTCTATTTAATATTTATTTATGTTTAATAGATATTTTTTGCATACAATTCCTAACAATCAAAACCCAAAAGTAACAAAAAGGTATGCTTATGAGGCTCTTGATGCCCTTTCACCACTTACCAAACTAATCCATGAGTTCTACTTTGAGGTCTCTCCATGAGGAAACTAAAAAATGATAGAAAATAGAGAACCAATCCTTCACATATTTGTTTCTAGGGACCACATAAATAACCTAATGACAAAATCTTCATCTTCAATGTCATAATCTCACATTAATGATTAATTTTTTTAAGGTGTCTATTTTTTCAATTAGAGATAATACCACTGAACTTTGTTAGGTGGTCTCTAGTTCTATTTGGAATAATATTTTGATAATTTATATAACCTCTAAATTCAAGTGGCTTGTATCTTCCAATAGAATGGTATTTTTTGAGGACATGACATATGTTATTTTACATCACACATTGTGAAATTTGAATAGACGTGAGGAAATCTATTGCGACCCTTAAAATTTTAATCTAAATTTGGGATTGAAAAATCCTCTTTATCATTTTTAAATTTATTTCAAAATATTTTTTATGAGTAAATGATACAAAACCTTATCCCTCTATATTCTTAGGAGCTACCTATTATTAAATTTTAATATATGGGGGAGTAATTTGGAGTGATGAAAAGGAGCATGGGTAGACTAGGTAGACATAGATACAGTTGGTGGATGTTCCCTTTAATGAGTTGTATAAAGTTGATTGAGTATTTTTTATCAAGGAAAAAAATATATGGGGAAGGGTTATGTTATTAAAGAAATACAATTTATGATTTGATACAAATAGTGGATCTTGATGTTTTTAGAAAGAGAACACGACAAAGAAAAAATTAACCACAAGATATTGTAATCAAATCAAATTGAGATTAAAAGAGGTATGTATATACCTATCCAAGATCATATGTTTAATTAGAAATGTGTATCTAAATGAATTATTCATAAGTGGAATAGAAATCAAGAGAAAATGAAGAATGGGAGGTTAAAAAAAAAATGATTTTAGAAACCCTTATTTAGGAATTCAACTAGTTTGAATAGATTGTAAGTGATCCTTCTAGGGATCACATACCTCATATTCAATTAGAACAATGAGTATAGTGAGTGTATGGGATATTTTATCAAAAAAATTGTGTTTATTATATTAAATAAAATTATATCATATTTTCTTAACCTAATTTTTGAATCTATGGTTTGGTATCAATCGATTTATGTTGAAGACCTTTACCCCCTTTGCTTCAAAAAATTAAATGTATTTTTTAAATATATGTAGATAAATTTATTTATACTTATAGCTAATTATACATCTCATCCAGATGATCAAGTTTCTCATCATTCTAATTAGATTGATGAGTAGCTCATTGTAGGTCTACATTATATGATGAAAATGTTGGCAGTTATTGTCATTGATGTCAACACTAAGGAGATTGTTGGAAGTTGGCATTGATGTCAACACTGATTGTTGGTTGTAATTGATGTCATCACTTGAGTAGTAAGTTGATAGTCCTTAGCATTAGTTGTCATTGTTATATTCAGGCTAGGCTAATAGTATTTGGATGTCATACATTATCTAAAAGAAGAGTTGATGAATTTCATGATTAGATGCTATACCTTATCGAGGAAGAGAAGAAGAAGAAGATAAGAGTTGACGAAGATCGTTGTTGGATGTCATGCCTTATCAAAAAGAGTTGAAGAAGTTCATGGTTGGATGTCATGTCTTGTCAAAGAATAATTGTTGAAGCTCATGGTTTGATGTCATATCTTATCTAAGAAGGAAAACGAGTTGTTGTAGATCATATAATGCATTATTACTATCAACAAAGTTGATTTTATAATGAATTAAGGATTAGAATCATTTAAAATCAGGATTAGAAACATGACTAATAATGGAGAGATGTTGCTAAAGGTCTACAATATGTCTTATGCTATTTCTTGATATTCTTGATAATATATGTATTGTTGAAAGGAATTTCTGGTCTCTGTAAGTTGCTTAAATGATTCTGGTTCAAAAAGCGACATTGAAGTCTGTCAAGGAGAATGCTCTACATTCTTCTGATATTGTAGTTATGGTCTTATGGGTTGAAATTCAATTTTAGTGCTATATGGATGTTACACTAGATCATATTTTCACGTCACATGTGTTGTTGAGAAAATTTATGTGAATTGTAGAAGATTGGAAGTGTTCTTGGTTGTTTCAATTGGTCCTAGAGATGCTCTACATTTCTCTACATTAATCTCTCTACTCTTGCAACTTTGTGAATGTGTTCTCAATGTTTGTGTGGTGTCTTAGTTCCAATTTCAAGTGTTGAAATTATATGTGAGTTTTTATACTAATGATACATCATCTGATTATGTATTATGTGTCTCCTAAACATAGTTTTTTGTATGGGTCATCCCACAATAGTGGGTTACACTTTTTGGCCAAACTTAACATTGAAATGAAATTTTTTGAACTAAAACTTCACTTTAAGACACCTATATCTAGTAAACCATGAGGAATTTGAATATATATATAAATTTTGGAATAAAATTACATTTCTTTTCCCATCTCCTTTGATAACTAGCTTTTAATAATAAACACCATTTTTAAAGAGTGATGTTTACTATGTAGCACATAACCTTTTTTTTATGAAGGATAAATTTTTTATTTTTTTTAATTTAGATTTGTAACTATGATATCTAGCTCCTTCATTTGGTTTCATAGTGTTTTATGGAATATTTTTTTCTTAATTAAGTTTTGAAGTCAAACCAATTATAATTTAGACATATGTGTATTGTGTAGCATATAACATTTTTTGTATGTATCAAAACTCTTTTTTCAAGGATATCAATACCAAGAGCATAGATATTTTTCAGAATTTTTTTTGGTAATCTACTTTTTTTCCACATGTGTAGAATAGAGAGCTTGATTTTCAATGAAAAACCTATGTTCAATTACACTAAAAAATACAAATAAAACAAAAAAAATATTAAAAATATACTTGATGGAGAGCTAGTTTCAAGGAAAATAATCCTCCATCTTGGTTTGTCAAGTTCAATCCATTTTGATCCTCAACCTGAGCCTTGAAACCTAAAACTCTACATAAAATTGTAGATGGAAGGGGGTAAGGGAAAAATAAGGGGGTTCAAATGAACACCCATTTGTCTGAACCCCTTGGAACCTCTTCAAGCGAAGGGGGGTTCATTTGAACCCCCTAAAAAAATACATTAAAAAAGTGAAACCTTTATTTTATTCAAAAAAATCGCCAACTAGGGGTTCAAGTGAGCCCCTTGAAGGAAATGGGGTTCACTCAAAAACCAATGTTCAAGAAAACCCCTCTAATTTGTTTTAACACCCAAATATCTTTTGTTCGTTAATGCAATTGCAGCCCACTATTGTGGGATTACCCACTTGTTTGATCTATGGTGGTTGTTGATGGAATGATAGTATGAAATAAGTGTATGTTAGTGATGTTGAATGTTCAAGGAACATCCTCATGTGATCCAAACTTTGCTAATTGGTCACTTTGATGCTGCATTAGGTCTTGGGTTGGCTAATTGGGTTATTTGTGGATATTTGGATGAAAAGGCTTGTTCTTTTGCTTACACTATTTTCCTAGGGGTCTGCACATGCCAACAATGGAAGATGTGTTATGATAGATTTGGGTCTTGACCTATCATGTTTGGGACCACATCAAGTTAATTCAATTGAAAGGGTTGACAAGTTATGTGCTTAAATGTTTCATCCACGTGTTTCCTTCATGTTGACTTAGGTTGTGCACTTTATGCGTGATCTTTTTTGGATCACATTGAAAGAAGTGTCAAGATTTGTTTTGGTCCTCTCTATCTTATGAATAGGACTGTGCATTATAATTTATTGTCTTACTAGTTAAATTCATTGTTTATCCTCTTCTTGGCCAACCTAATTAATGTTTTGAAGTGTTGAGGTGGACATAAATGCAAGATCATTTTAGATGCAACACGATGGAGAATTGCACATGTGCAAATAAGTTTGTATGCAAATTTTATTGAATATCTAGCAAAAATAGTGCTAAAATATTGTGAAAAGAAAGTTAAATTGTGCTTAAACACCTCAGTCAATAGATATTTGTGTTGGAAATATTTTTAATTCTCTTTAAATCATATTGTATCTTCCTTTCAGATAGTGAATCTTATCAAGTCTCTATATCTTGCTCCTAGAGCTGGTTGGTACTTCAGTGTTACATTTATTTTGTATCTTGGTCCAAGGAAATTAGCATTCTTTCAAGTCCTTTTTGGTAGTGAGCCTTATATTGTGAGTTAAATCTCACTATGATTTTTCCTCATTGGGTTTTCCATGTAAATTTGGTGTCTCCTTGTGCATGTTTTTGTTTGTTATTTCCTTCTCTTTGTTGTTTATCTGATTATTTTTTATATCTTTCATAAGTAAAGTTTGTTGAAGTGTATAAAGATTCAAATTACTATACTTTTCCTTGTTACTTCTCTATTTAAAGTTGTATCTATATCTACTAAAGAAGTTTGAGTTGTGTTGAAAGTTTCAAGTTTCAAAAGGGTTTGAGTTTTGATAAGACTAATTCATGCCCCCTCCTCCTTAGTCTCCTAAATAGTTCAACAATCGGTATTAGAGTGATTCAGAGTCAGAGGAAGGAAACAAACTCACACAATCTCATTTATCAAAACTCAAAACTTTCTTAGTTTGTTTACTCATTTCAAGTTCATTCTACCCTTCATAATCCTTGTAACAACTCACAAAAACTGAGATCCAAGCAATAAGCCACTTGTTGATTTTGCAAACACCTTAAGCAACATACAATTTGATCAAAACAATAAATTACCAAGTATTTCCTTTCAATTTATCACCATTTTTCTTGACTGTCCTAATGTACACCAATGGCATCTACAAGCCCCAACCAGAGAAGTTAAGTTTCCCCATTGCTACAAACAACAAAAACAACAAATATTCCTTTTATCCTATATACAACCATAAATAAATATGTGAAAACATCAAATAGCTAGTATCCAAAAATTTACAACCATTCTTTGCACTGTTCCATCAAAATATTAGTTTCTTACATTCAAAAGGCCAAAATTTGCTCATGAGTGCCAAAACACTAAATTGGGTGTAACTTGCAACCCACAATCAATATCTACAGGATGAATATATTTTTTAGTACCCATTTTGATCATTAAAAACATATGTCATTTGTAGGTACACTTGTTTTGGAACACATGCCTACTGTCCTGACTTCTTTGCTACTAATTAGGCCTAAATAGGTAGATATGCATGCAAATAGTCACCTATAACTTTCACAAATCAATTAAATAATCCAATATATCCAGTGAGACTTTAGAGAACCTTCTTACGGACATTTCCTCCAATTTTTAGAAATATCCAGTGGTTAAATTTAGAGAAACATAATTTTTACTGAAAATGGTTACCCTAGCAAGGGTTTTAGATAGTTTTGAG
Source organism: Sequoia sempervirens (assembly GCA_007258455.2). NCBI lineage: Eukaryota > Viridiplantae > Streptophyta > Pinopsida > Cupressales > Cupressaceae > Sequoia > Sequoia sempervirens. The sequence continues at coordinate 489,069,105 of VDFB02105785.1, read as the reverse complement.
AAAAAAGACTATATCTTGAACAATTCTTAACTAAAATGCATGAAAAAAGTAATATTTGTAAGGTAAATGATAATATCAAATTTAAAAAGAATTCTTACACATTTTCAAGTCCGTACAATCTGTACATAAGCCTGAAAAATAGTCAATTTTCTAGAAAATGTGCATAAAAAATAGAGTTTTTCATTATTTCCTTCAAGGATTCAATCACCAACGACCACAGAATGATTCCAAAAGAATTTTTTAAGTAAATTACAACACCTTTACTCAGTTTTTAACTTCCTAACTACCCTCAACTGACTAAAACCTCATTAACCCTTTAATGCTGCTCTTAGGCAACTTTTACACTTTTACAAATTTGTTGACAATTTTACATTATTTTTTTTGTAATTACTCATCAAATGACTTTGAATGACCCACACAAATGGAAAAATGGAATATTTTACACAATAGAATCATGGTGATGTGAAGGTGCTCCTGCACCAAACTCCCCACCAAGAATATTTAAAGTCTAGTTGAAATTGTGGTTGCCAACAAAACTGCTTTCTTGAAATGCTCTGCCACTGACCTGCTCCTTATCACCTTCATTTTCACTTTGGGTTTAAATTTGTCTATGAAAATTAGTTTTCTACCATGTTTCCCCTCTAAAATTAGAATCTTCATTCCTTCATACACCTCAATATCATGCTTCTCTCTTTGTCCAAAGCAATAGTAACACAATGAAATGATATAAGGTGACAGTAATGATACCTCCATCATGCTGCAACTCTTGGAAAAACTATATGACCAATTGATCTATGATCATTCCCTTAACCAACTCAATATCCTCAACCTCTGGAATTAGGTATATAGTCTTTGTCCTTTCTTCATCTTCATGCTTTAGATTATCTACAACTCCTTCAATGAAGTATTCCCTTGCATCTTCAAAGGATTCTTGTTCTTTCATTCTAATTTTCCTTTTCCTCTTTTTTATTAGATTGTGAATAGGCCATGTGACTCTTCTCCTTATCTTTAGGTGCCAACTCATCAAGTGCTTTATCTGTTGTTCTATCTTCTTCATGGATTCTAGGAAATCTTTGTCCATCCTTTCCATCTCTTGTTTTATCTTAACAATCTCTTTATAAAACTTGGATTGTCTCTTCGTCTTCTTTCTCTCTTCCTCTACTTTCAAATGCTTCTTCAAGTTCTTCATCTTCTCAAGCAATATTCCTCCTTGCATCACAACTCACTACCTGCAAACAACCACCAAACACACAACTACAAACCACAAACCATATCCAACTTATCAGCCCATATCTTTACCAGGCTTTGATACCAAACTGATGCAGAGTCAGAGGAAGGAAACAAACTCACACAATATCATTTATCAAAACTCAAAACTTTATTAGTTTGTTTACTCATTTCAAGTTCATTCTACCCTTCATAATCCTTGTAACAACTCACAAAAATTGAGATCCAAGCAATAAGCCACTTGTTGATTTTGCAGACAGCTTAAGCAACATACAATTTGATCAAAACAATCAATTACCAAGTTTGTCCTTTCAATTTATCACCATTCTTCTTGATTGTCCTAATGTACACCAATGGCATCTACAAGCCCCAACCATAGAAGTTAAGTTTCCCCATTGCTACAAACAACAAAAACAAAAAATATTCCTTTTATCCTTTATCCAACCATAAATACATATGTGAAAACATCAAATAGTTAGTATCCAGACATTTACAACTATTCTTTGCACTGTTCCATCAAAGTATTAGTTTCTTACATTCAAAAGGCCAAAATTTGCTCATAAGTGCCAAAACACTAAATCGGGTGTAACTTGCAACCCACAATCAATATATATAGGATGAATAGATTTTTGAGTACCCATTTGGATCATTAAAAAAATATGTCATTTGTAGGTACAAATTTTTTGGAACACGTGCCTGCTGTCCTAACTTCTTTGCTACTAATTAGGCCTAAATAGGCAGATATGCATGCAAACAGTCACATATAACTTTCACAAATCAATTAATTAATAAAATCACTATGGTGAGACTTTATAGGAACTTCTTATGGACATTTACTCCAGTTTTGAGAAAAATCCAACAGTTAAATTTAGAGAAACATGATTTTTACTTAAAACTGTTACCCTAGCAAGGGTTTTATACAGTTTTGAGAAAAAATGACTATATCTTGAACAATTCTTAACTAAAATGAATGAAACAAGAAATATTTGGAAGGTGACTGATAATATCAACTTTAAAAATCATTCTTACATGTTTTCAAGTTCGTACAATCTGTACATAAGCTTGAAAATAGTCATTTTTCTAGAAAATGTGCAAAAAAAATAGAGTTTTTCATTGTTTCCTTTAAGGATTCAATCACCAATGAGCACAAAATGATTCCAAAAGAATTTTTAAAGTAAATTACAACACCTTTAATCAATTTTTAACTTCCTAACTACCCTCAACCAACTAAAACCTCATTATCCCTTTAATGTTGCTTTTAGGCAACTTTTACACTTTTACAAATTTGTTGACAATTTTACATTTTTTTTTTTGTAATTACTCATCAAATGACTTTTAATGACCCCCAAAAATGGAAAAATGGAATATTTTACACAATAGAATCATGGTGATGTGAAGGTGCTCCTGCACCATAGAGCCAAGTTCCTCTGAAGAAGCTTAATAGCTTGAGGAAAAGATCTAGCATGGCACATGATGGTTCATACAAGGGTCCTAGGTCTATGGAACTTATTAATCCTACTAAAATTTTAGAATGGACCTTGACACCTAAACTCTCTTGGTTTTGGTGTTTGAAAATTAGTAAAAAATGGTTATGTTGCTCCTACCATTCCTATTACAAATCCAGTTGAAATCATATTATATTAATGTAATGCTAAAGCTAAGAATGCTATCCTGTGTTGATTAGATGATTTAGAATTGTTGAATGTGATGAATTGTAATTGTGCTAAAGATGCTTGGGAAAATTTTGGTAGTATCTATAGTGTAGAAAATTGTATACCTTTACAATTTTACACTATGTTTGCATCCTTTAATTAATTGTACTTAATTAAGCTTTTGATTTTCCAAATTATATATTCCAAAGCCTTATTATTCTCTTTTCCAAAGGGGAAGCCTATATTAAACAATAGCCAACAATAATTAAATTTCCTTGGAAACTATATTTTTTATATTTGTGTCCTAAGACCTGTTGAACAAGACAACTAAGAGGGGGGTGAATCAGTTGTAACAAATTTAAACTTCTAAATCATTCACTAACACTTAGATCAATCACAAATCCTTAACACTACTAAAAAGATTAAACATTAAGTGCAAGTGCAAAAACTAAAAAATATCACACAAACATAGTAACACCAAATTTACGTGGAAACCAAAATGAGTGAAAAGCCACAATAAGGATTAACTCACACTATAGATAATATCAAAACCAATTACAAAGGATCACTTCCTGAGAGATGCTCACTGGCTAAGAGATAGGCTCACTATCAAAACAAGGACTCACTGTCCAACATGGTTAACCAGGTGCACCCGAGGGATCACTACCATAGAAATACAAAGAAGATAGAAGAGATATGTTACAAAAAGAAGATAATATTAATGCAACATATATTTCCACCACAATTTACTCAATCTCTTGCAAACATGCATGAAAGATAGAGTACACTTTCAACTTAGTGCATCCAGAAACTCAAAATTTATAATTCGCACTAATCTACCACACTCACATCATACACACACACATCGATTCACATCTATTTCACATCTGTTTTCTCTATTTCTTTGCACTTATCTCTTTATACAAATTTCACCACTAAATCATCTTGTATTTATACTATCTTCAATTTTGAAACATATCCAAAGTCAACCATCCATCATTAAATTCAAATTAGGTTAGTGCCAAAAAATCTTAGGTTGGAATTAGAATGAGGGAAACCCAAACACACACTTTATAATGACCCAAATATGTCCCAAAAAACTTCATCAAATTCCAAAGTAGTGTTCAAAAAAAGGTCAGCAAAACTAGTGTAAAACACATAGAACAATTAAGCACACACAACCCTTAACATGATCAAATCTTTCTAGACACTAAAATTATCTTCAACATGATCATAACAACTTAACTCTAGAACTGCAAGTTATAATATTTAACCAAAGAGAAATATAGACAAAAAATATTTCTCTTGAACCTCATCCAAATACATAAAAAACTACAGTTCACAACTCATGAACATAACTCACATTGTACAATAAATTATAAGCCAAAAATATAGATGTAGTAACTTCCAACAACCATCATCAACTTGTTTGAACCATACAAACATAAGAGAAAATCACGGAGAAAAATATAGAGCAACCACTAAACACTTTAAATGTTTGTTCATTACAATTTTCTCAATATCCTTGACATACACAGCCAATAACCTACATCTATGAGATCAATGACAACAAAAATTGGTTGATAACCAATTAACTAGTTGACATCAATGACAACACTTTCATTCTTGCAACAAGCTCCCCCTTTGTCATTGATGGCAATGTACATGATGTGAAAAACCATTAAAGATAACATAGTAGCTCTTAACACACTGCTCATGATTTTTCTTTCTATTTCTCCCCCTTAGTAGATAATACTTTTCACATGATCCTCTTGGGTATGTGCAGGATCATGATGGGCCAAAAAGTGGCAATATGATGGGTATGTGGCTGGCAACTTTTTTTTACCCAAAATTGATGAAACGAAAAAGGGTTTTTAAAAGAGATTTTCAACTTTCCACCAATATAAATTATGCTTTACTTTAATTTTAATAAGTAGTTATTATTCATTTTCTATTCAAATTACGACTAAAGTCCTAATTGATAGAATGATTGAAAAACATCTATAGCTTTCAAACGGTATCACATTCTATGTTTTGGATACTATAAGATTAAAAAAATAAAAAAATAATTTCATGAAGTTTTGACCAAGTTAAGGTGGTCAGACATACAAGTTTTTTTATATTTTTTAAAAGTTATAATAAAAAATTCATAATTAATTATTTAATTGGAAAAAAAATACAAAAAAGTATGCATCACATCGAGACATGAGTCCTCTACTTATATGTAAAATATTATAAAAAAATATTATCATTTTATTGTGGTTAGTGATCAAACAAACACCTACTTATTTATTCCCTGAAATTTAAGTTCTACTGCATTGAAATTTCAAATTTTCACCAAATATATTTCTTTTTTTTTTAAATAAACCTAGTAGTTTAGAAACTACATTCAATTTTCTATAAATTCTATTCCTACATATTTCTGAAATAATATTGATAACTTATTCAAATTTTTACGTCATGTTGCCTAACTCTAATTTTTCTATTTTTTTTGCCACTTTAGGGCTTGTTTTTTCCATGATGATCCTACACATATCCTCTTCTCCTTTTCACATTCTCCCCCCTCCCTTTGACATCAATGGAAAAGGAAAAATATATTTTAAATTGATTTCCCCTTTGACATTAAAAATAGAATACTCATACAATGACAACACATGACACTACTTGCTCCCCCTAAGAGGTATCCACCAAAACATCAGTCCAAAAGAAAGATATATCCATATACCCACCAAAATGATGCATCTTCATATGCATCTAGTTCATGAAAGGAGGGGAAATAACTTCTAACTTCTCCCAAAAATACTCAAAAGTATCTTTAGAAAGAGGCTTCATAAATATATGAGCAATTTGATCCTCCGTAGGGACATACACAAGCTTTACTTCATTCTCCACAACCTGCTCTATCAAGAAATGATACTTGATATATATATGCTTTTTCCTCAAGTTCATCACTAGAATCTTTGAAATGTTAATTGCACTTGTGTTATCACAAAAGATAGAAATAGGATCATCATACATAACTATGATATCTTTCAATGTCTGTTTCATCCATATAATTTGTGTACAACAAGATGCAATAGAAATATACTTAACTTCAATAGTAGACAAGGAAATTGAATCTTTCTTTTTACTCAACCATGCCACAAATCTGTAACCAAGAAATAATGCACCAACACTTGTAATTTTTCTATCATTTACACATCCATACAAATCCACATCTATATAATCACTTAGGGTAAAGTCAGTATCCCTAAGATACCATAAACCATAATCTAGAGTGTGATTCAAGTATCTAAATATTCTTTTAATAGCAACAACATGTCTTTCCTTAGGATCTTCTTGAAGTCTAGCCACAAGATAAATAACATGCATAATATTCATTCTAGTAATAGTCAAACACAATAGTCCACCAATCATAGATCTATACTTGCTCTGATTAGCCTTAGGTGAATCATCATCTTTACTTAATTTGAAACTAGTTACCACAGAAGTGCATACTGGTTTAGAACCATCCATCCCAAACTTCTTCAACATTTCTTTTGCATACTTAGATCATGAAATAAAAATTTCTTTCTCTGTTTGATTAATTTATAGCCCAAGAAATAAATTCATCTCTCCAAATATAAACATCTCAAATTCTTTTTGCATTTCCTCTGCAAACATCTTAAACATAGTTTTATTTCCTCAAAAAATAATGTCATCAACATATATAACCACAATCAAAATTTCTTCATTTTCAACTTTAAAGTATAGATTACTATTTGTTTACCTTTTTTGAAACCTTGTTGAATCAAGTACCTATTTAACCTTGCATACCAAGCTCTAGGATCTTTCTTTAATCCATATAAAGCTTTCTTCAATTTGTAAACCATATCTGGTTGATCTAATAACTAAAATCCTTCTGGCTGTTCCATGGTGACCTCTTCTTCTAGCTCACCATTCAAAAATGTAGAATTGGCATCCATCTAATAGACTTTGAAATCTTTATGAGTAGTAAATGCTAAGAACATCCTTATAGCTTCCAATCTTTTCACCAGATCAAAAGTATCCTAAAAATCTATGCCTTCTTCTTGTGAGTAACCCGTACACACAAGCCTTGCTTTCTTTCTGACCACTTCTCCATTCTCATTCAAATTATTTTTGAATACCCACTTTGATCGAATAATGTTTTTGTTTTTTGATCTTGGGACCAATTACCAAGTTTTATTCTTCCCAGTTTGCATAAGTTCTTCTTTCATAGCTTCCATCCAATGCTCATCTTTACATGCTTCACTTATAGTCTTCAATTTAATCTCAAAAAGTAAACAAAAATATACCTCACCAGTAGTAGCTTTGTCTCTTGTCAATACTCATTTTCTCTTGTCTCCAGTGATCTAACTTTTTGAATGATTCTTTTGCACATGTGTAGGTGTCTTAGGGGACACCATCAAACCTTCTTCTTTTTCTTCATTCTACTTCTCTTGCTCATCCGTTTCTAGTTCTTCTACAACTTATTTAATCCTTATACAATTAGGTTCATCAAATCCATATCCATCAACATCAATTGAATTTCATTGCTTCATCAACCTTGACATTTGTAATTTCTACAATCTTCCTCAATATTTTATTGAAACATCTATAAGATTTAATTTAAGTAGAATATCCAAGAAAAATTCCTTCATCACTTCTTGCTTCAAACTTTTCTAAAATTTCTTCATCCCATCTGATATACCTTTTTCCTCCAAATACCTTCAAATACTTAACAATAGGAATTATTCCACACTATAGCTCATAGGGGTTCTATGTACTATTTTCTCTTGCTTGAACTCGATTGAATACATAAATAGAAGCACGTGAATAGCTTCTATCTAGTAGAACAAACACAGTAATCATTGATCTATCAGCCTCTTGAATTGTTATGTTCTTTCTTTCAACAACTCCATTCTACTAAGGAGTTCTCAGAGTAGATAAGAGTCTTTTTATTCCATGTGCTTCACAAAACATATTAAACTCATGTGGGAGGTTCAAATTCACCACCTCTATCAGACCTTAAGCATTTTATCCTCAAATTTACTTCATTTTCAACCATAGCTTTGAATTTTTTGAATCTATCTAATGCATTAGACTTCTCTCGAAGAAAAGTAACCCATGTATATCTAGAATAATCATCAATCAAAATCATAAAGTACCTTTCACCTTGTAGAATTATCACTCTTGTAAGAACACATATATTTGTATGAATTAAATCTAGTAATCCAGTAGTTGATTGTTCCATTGATCTATAATGGCTTCTTGTTTGCTTTCTAAACTAACAATTCTTGCAAATAGCATTAATAGGCTTTGCAATCCTTGTTAAATCTCTCACATCTTGAGATACACTAATCCTCACCAAGTTATCAAAATTCATATGGAACATTCTTTGATGCCACAACCAACTATCATTAATCTAATTCATAAAGCATCGTCTGCAAACACCCTTAAGTTGACAGATATTTCCTTCTATTTTCTTTCCTACAACAATCACTATTTTTTATTCTTTCCTGATTTTGCATCTCTCATCCTCAAATACAATATTATATCCTTTACTGTACACATCTATCCAACACTCAAGAGATTATGCCTTAAGCCCTTAATATAGTAGACATCATCAATATTATTCTTACCATCAAAACTTATTGAACCTATCCCACAAATTTTAGCACCAGTATCATCTCCAAACATAACTAAGCCTCCATCATACTTTTCAAGTTTAACAAACTTACTCTTATCACAAGTCATGTGATGTGAAAAACCACTATAAAAAACCCAATAATTCCTTTTTTGTTTAGCATGTAGGGAAGAGATTACAGTACCTTCATTTTTCTCCTTATCCAGAGGGCATTCCTTCACCTATTTTCCAAAATTAGCAGAAGTAGGTTCACCTTTTATAGCCAAGAACAAGCATTCATTGTCATCAGGATCTCAATAATAAGATTTCTCATAAGATATACTAGCATCCTCATTCATATGATATTCCTTGTTGATCTTATCACATTTCTTTTCTTTCTCATATCTTTGTTTATTCCTCTTAGTTCTTTCTAGACACCTTGGAGCATAATATCCTATTCCTCCACAGCTAAAGGATTTAAAGGGTAACTTACCTTCATACTTTCTAGAGCCTTTCTTCATCCTTCTCACAAATTTAGATTCTACTTCATCAATATTTTCTTCATCTGAATCTTCAGCTTGCAGTCTCTTATTTGGATCCATTTCTCAAGTTTATCTTTCTCATCTCATAATATGCTAGAGTTCCCAACAATTGATCTTTAGTGTAAGTCTTGTAATCTATATGTTCTCCAATAGCACATACCTTTTCATTGTAAGCATCAGGGAGAGTCTAAGTGTAGACATTCAAATTTGACCACCCCCATATGGTCAAATTCTTCCCCTTTATTCTTCTATTCCTCATTCATCATCTGCATTAATTAAATAATTTATTATTTAATTAATATTCCCCTTTTCTAATGTTCCTACAGTATTTAATTAAATAATTAAATACTTTATCCATTGTCCCCTTTCTTCTCTAAATTAAATAAATACCCTAATTTTTTTAATTTAGTCATTTGTATTTTATGAATTTAAAATAATTTTTAAATTCACCTTTTCTCTCTCCTTGTCCTATCCTCCATAATTCCTCTTTAATCTAGATTAATTTAATTAATCTATGATTAGGGTGTGCACACCTGTAATCAGGATTCATGTCACATCCTCCATAATTCTCCACTTGCCCTTAATCCTTCATTAATTGCTTTCACCTTTTGGAGAAGACAACCAATTCCCTATGTGAATTTAAAATTCCTATTTATTCTTTTTAGGTCTTTTTAGGTCTTTTAAGGAATTTTTTTGTTATAATCCAAGATCATCTCCTTAGCTCTTTATCATCCTGATGATGGATCACTGAGTGTGATCCGAAACGTTGATGAAAAAACTTAAACACAATCAAAATCTAGAAATCTCAAAATCTTCACATAGCAATTTGCATGAAGATGTGCAAATGAATAATATTTAGGAATTGAGTAAATACAAGAGATGAATTACTTTATAAAAATAATATATGCATGCATAACCCTAAAGGAAACCCTAGTGTGCACTCTTAATAATTAATAAATAATTAATTATTAATGTGCCTAAGTTTAGCTTAAGTAACTAAAGTGATAATTGATTTAATTAATTAACCAATATGATTAAATTAATTAAGTGAAATAACTTATTACTTTAACACCCGCCCTTAATATGACTTAGGAAGTAGCTAAAAAGTTAAGGAAAAGATGCATGAAAGCAAAGATGGGTCCCAACAACAAGGCCTGATCAGGTACCCATGCACAAATGCAATGAATGGGAAAGAGGAGAAAACCCAGTGGGATAAAACCCCCCCTCAATGAGATGACCTGCTATAAAGAAGCACTAGAAGAACACTAGTGGAGTAACACTGGAATCCTAAATTTAGCAAGCAAGGAAAGATACCCTCTATTTACAAGAAATCATATGGAAGTCATTGAAGGACTCTGGCAGAATCATGATAATGCAACAACAAACCTGATGCCAAGGAACATTGGAAATCTCACAAACTAGAACAACCCTGGAATCTATGAAGTAAGAGTAGATGAATAAATGATGTCCCCCATAAGAGGGAATGATATGATGAAATAATTTGGAAGCTATGTGTATCTCGATGCCAATGCCAAAATGTGACTAAAACTAATCCATAGGAGCAAGTACTATGAAGATTCTGGAACATTAACCATAAAATGAATGGCCCTCAAACTAAGATGTGACTCGATGTGATTCAAGATCATTAACCATAGGCTCTCAATTTGAGATGTGAACTAATGCAAACCAAAATATGTCAAGCTATGAGCAAGATGTGGCCAAAAGAAGCTAAATAATCTAGATACAATTCATACGAGTTGTTATCAATATGAAGATGAGATCAAAGTGCATGCAATGCAACTACACTCTAATCAAATTATTTTACAAGAATCCCCCCTAATGGAACTTATATAAGTTCATTTATTACAATAACCCATGATTGTAAAAGGAGAGAATGCAAAACATGCATAAATTAAAGAGAAAATGCAAACCTAGTGCATGAAAATAAAAAAGAGTGCATGCACAAATCAATGTTCACATCTGCCTCCATGATGAAAATTGACCTCAGATATTTGTATAGGACTAAATCATCTTTTGAATGCCTATTCATTTTCAAAAAAAAGGAGGTCGTATGCAAAAGATATGCCCCTAGAAGTGTGAAAAAGATGATCCAACTTTGATTGGGAAAAAATGTAACATAATATAAAAACTAGAAAAAAAACCTACACCACTGGATCGGGCTTAGAACCAGATTTCCGACAATATTTTGTTTTCAAAAATCTAATTTCAAATGCAAAATTTATGGCCAAAATACCAAAACTCCTCCAAAAGGGTTTAGGGTTAATCCTGGCAGTTAGGCTAACTGCTAGCAGTTTACTAACGACAACACCCATTAACATTGTTTTTTTTAAAAAAAAAATTCTTGTATTGCTTGCCGTACTAGGTTGTACGACCCAAAAATTAAAAAAATTGCCTCTCAAAGTCACTGTGTTTGATTTTGACAATTTGATAGTCAATTTTAGGGTTTTTGGGCACTCTAAAAGTGATGGTGAGGTCTGTGTTGGGCTCAAAATGGTCCAAAATTGTAGGTACGCTCTAGATATGGAAACCCTCACAGATCTGACAAACGGTGATGAAAACCAATGAAACAAAAGCCAAACCTGACTTTTTCCAATGCTTTGATTCCAATGGAGATGCTCAATCTGATCCAAAATGCTACATAAATGAGTTCAAGGCATGAAACCCTTGAGGAACCCTGAACATACTCTGCAATGAATTTCATCAAAAAACTGAGAGGGGGTTGCAAATCAAGGCTCTGAAACCATGTTAGAATCCAAGATCAGACATGCAAACTAGAAAATACCTTCCACAAGAGAAACACAGAGCAATTTGCATGAAGATGTGCAAATGAATAATATTCAGGAATTGAGTAAATACAAGAGATGAATTGCTTTATAAAAGCAATGTATGCATAACCCTAAAAGGAAACTCTAGTGTGCACACTTAATAATTAATAAATAATTAATTATTAATGTGCCTAAGTTTAGCTAAGTAACTAAAGTGATAAGTGACTTAGTTAATTAACCAGTATGATTAAATTAATTAAGTGAAATAACTTATTACTCTAACATTTTTAATTCCTCCCATCTTCCCCATATGGATATTTGAGGAATTTAAAATTCCTCATACATCACATCACTCACATTGAGACAAGAACCTCCTTTATGAGGAGATCTTGTCTCGATCCCTAGGTACCATAAGGTACCTCCAACTCACCTCCCTTTTGACACCTCATCTGATACATGGCAAGATGTGAAGGCTTATGAGTTCTCAACTCACCCTAGTCCTTGATCCTATCCATGGTGGCCTCATCTTGGCCCTTCACTTTCTAGAGGCATTTTCCCTAAAATTAGAGGATGTTTCCCTCATGTGCACCATTCATGAACAACACACATTTTTTTCTCTAACTCTCAAGCACTCATCCAAGCCAAGAACCTCCATTGTTGCAGCTTCAATTGCATCCACCTTGTGCATCCATTGCAATAGCCACTTGCATCATTGCATTCCTCATCCTCCCACGATCATTTAGAGCTAGGTTGCATGTTATTTTCCATCCAAAGGAGCACACATTCAAACAAAATAAATAGGGAAAACCAACTCATCAACTTGGACAAGGTAACACTTTTCTTTTTATCTTTTGTTTTGTTCAAGTTCAACTAGGCTAATTGTTGAGGTGTTGTTTGTTCTTTCCTTGTTTGCATTCCGTTATTTTTGCATTTTTAGACTAGGAATTCACCTACGAACATTTCTCAAACCCTGTCATTTTCCTTTGTTCCTTTGTCCTATCCACTTCATTGTGTTACATCGGGGCATCTTCTTTCTTTTTCCATGATTAGAAAACCTACACAACTTCTCCCACACTGGGGCATTGTCTGATAGTCCTTTCTCTATCGAATCATGTACATTTTATTTTTCTTTGAAACACTACTATTCTAACTCTATTTCAAATAGGGAAAAAATGTAGACATCTAAATTTGACCACCCCATATGGTCAAATTCATCCATTTTATTCCTCTATCCTGCATCCCTCATGTGCATTAATTAAATAATTTATTATTTAATTAATATTCCCCTTTTCTAATGTTCCTAAATTATTTAATTAGGGTAAGTGCACCAAGATGGTCAAACTTTTGTGGCCAAAAAAGAAAAAAAAGGCCAAAACGCATTCGCGTTATTTGTTTTTAAAAGAAAAAAAAAAGCAACTCCAAATATCATTTCTGATTTCCTTTTTGTTGTGTTTTAGCTCCGCCCGTAGCCAAAAACCCTATTATACGTGCTCGCATTTTTGGAGAGGTGATTTCTTCAAAATTCATCAAGAGCAATTGAATTTTTTCACAAATATGGCACCACGACGATGAAGAGATGCAAGAGGTAAGTATTGTTTGGTATTTGTTTTGAATTTGTTAGTTTTAAATTGATTTTGTTTGTTTTAGTTTAGAAATGAATGTTTTTTTTTTTAATTTATAGGAAATCCTCAACAAGAGGAGGAAAATCCTCAACAAAATCAGCCTCAACAATGAAATCAACCTCCCCCACCATTCTCTCAATACCCTCCTGGCACTCAAGAAAATTTGAAGAGTGAAATTGAAAACAATAGAAAAGAAGTTGAGGATCTTATTAGTAGGTTGAGTGATCAAAATTCTTCAACCACAGAAATGATACATCTAGCAGATTCATTGAAGGATTTGTTAAAAAATGTGGATACAATTACCCAACAAATATCTGGATGGCAAAATAGGAGGCAAACATGGGGCATATTATGCAAAAAAATTATCATATAAACAAGTAAAAGATTTAAAAATTACTAAAAGTGATTTGTGCTCTCTATTCACCGACCCTAAAACAAATCAAAATCTTACCCTCAATGCAAAGAGGTTTCCTATTCATTGGTGCCACCACCAAGAGATTAAGAACTGTTTTTATGAAAGATGGTATGTGGTCTTTGATTACCCACCATGCAATAATTGTGAAGTCCCCCAATATTTTCTTAGGAAATTATCTTGAGTTTGTATTAGACCAAATCCCAAATTATTTTGATATGAGGAGTTTGAGGTGGGGTTATACGGGATAGGCCGGTGCAGCCGAGATCCTACGATAGAGAGCGACCTCTTGCCGAGGTCACCTCATGGCGGTCTTGATCTTGCGTGTTAGTTGCAAGGAGAGTGTTGATCTTAGGAGCTTTTCTGTGATCACATCCGCGGCTTTCGGAAGTGTCATCCACCCACACTAGCCCCATTATCTGTGCCAATCCGGGGGAGTCTTGGTGTGGGCTGGCCTTAGAATACATGTGTGTGGTCTTGCGGCTTCCCTTATTCATTATGAAACCCTACAAGCCCAGGAGATTTTCTGTAGCGAGGGATCCATATGCTTCTACACAGCCTGATCTATATGCATCTATGGGGATGGAGAGGGCGGCTGACATTCTACATGATGCATATGGTATTGACAGTCAAGTAAAATTGAACATGTTCATTGAATTTAGTTTATTAAATTTTAATTGTCAAATGCAAGATTAACTAATTTAGTTTTATTATTTTAATAAAATTGTAGGGTCACAGTGTTGACCCTGGGTACACTAGTCAATCTACTTATTTTTCTTGTTACACCTATGGTGGGGTGTAAAGTTAGTAAACAATTATAAATTTATTACATGTGTTAGTAACATTTGTTTACAAATGGTATTTTAATATGTGATTTTAGCGGATGATGAGCAGGGAGGTGTTGTTGGAGGTTTCAAGGAAACACCTCAGAGTCGCGAGCAATTTGCTCAAACTTTTCGAGGTAATATAGAATAAGAGAACTTAAAGTTAATGAATTCTAAGTTTAATCTAGATTTGTGTATATATAGTCATGAGTATATGGGTTCACTAGGTTATTATTTGAAATCTTTTAAGAATGGTCCTACCATGATTGTTTGTCTTAGAATTCCTACACTATCAAGCTATATATAATAAAAATTTAACATGGAACTGACAAAGGTAGAGCTACATTCTACTCCATCCTATATATTTTTTTGTGATGTCAACATAACCAATAATAAGACTATGGATGTCCTACATGATGTCAATGTAACCAAAAATAAAACTTCTATCCTTGACCCTATCTATCAGCCAAGACTCCTTCAATATCTCCTAGACGCTTGGAGATGCTTAAGACTAGGTCAAAATACCCTATATTCTCTTAATTTGTTGCATAGCTCATCAAGTTTCCCTATATGTTCTCTAACTAATCATGATTGCATGGAAAGAAGTTATAAGTACTCATTAAACTCTCAACTATTGGAGCCTCCTCAAACTTTCCCATAGGACGTGGAAAATGCTTAGAAATGATTAAATTCCCTAATAGGGTGTGGGAAATCTTTTAGGAAAACATTTGACACTAATTTGATCCATTGAATTCTTCTTCATTCTTATATATTCCTCAAATATACCTTGCAATACCCCTATCATACCTAAATCTACTACATTCATGTCCTTGTTAGCTAGCATGTAGGTGATATAGTATGGTCCATGAATTTTTATGTCTTATTTTTTCATTTTTCTATACAATCCTATTTTATCTCACTACTACGTCCTCACATAAAAAGAAAAGAAAAACATTACTTATTTTTCTCATCTAAGGCCCCTAAGGTTTTAAACCCCTTAGATGCAAGGATTCAAAGCACATCAACCATGTGGTACAAATGACTAAATCCCAAAGACGATAGATGTAGCAATGAAAGAGTTTGGAAAGGTAGAGAGAGCTACACTGGTGACTCAGGAGAAACTTCAACTTTCAAAAACAAA
>VDFB02105785.1:488999722-489053173 GCA_007258455.2 Sequoia sempervirens | reverse complement strand
CTTGTAGAATTATCACTCTTGTAAGAACACATATATTTGTATGAATTAAATCTAGTAATCTAGTAGTTGATTGTTCCATTGATCTATAATGGCTTCTTGTTTGCTTTCTAAACTAACAATTCTTGCAAATAGCATTAATAGGCTTTGTAATCCTTGTTAAATCTCTCACGTCCTGAGATACACTAATCCTCACCAAGTTATCAAAATTTATATGGAACATTCTTTGATGCCACAACCAACTATCATTAATCTAATTCATAAAGCATCATCTACCAACACCCTTAAGTTGACAGATATTTCCTTCTAATTTCTTTCCTACAACAATCACTATTTTGGATTCTTTCCTGATTTTGCATCTCTCATCCTCAAATACAATATTATATCCTTTAGCGTACACATCTATCCAATACTGAAGAGATTATGCCTTAAGCCCTTAACATAGTAGACATCATCAATATTATATTTTTCATCAAAACTTATTGAACCTATCCCACAAATTTTAGCACCAGTATCATCTCCAAACATATCTGAGCCTCCATCATACTTTTCAAGTTTAACAAACTTAATCTTATCACAAGTCATGTGATGTGAACAACCACTATAAAAACCCAATAATTCCTTTTTTGTTTAGCATGTAGGGAAGAGATTATAGTACCTTCATTTTTCTCCTTCTCCAGAGGGCATTCCTTCACCTGTTTTCCAAAATTAGTAGAAGTAGGTTCACCTTTTATAGCCAAGAACAAGAATTCATTGTCATTAGGATCTCAATAATAAGATTTCTCATAAGATATACTAGCATCCTCATTCATATGATATTCCTTGTTGATCTTCTCACATTTCTTTTCCTTCTCATATCTTTGTTTATTCCTCTTAGTTCTTTCTAGACACCTTGGAGCATAATATCCTATTCCTCCACAACTAAAGGACTTAAAGGGTAACTTACCTTCATACTTTCCAGAGCCTTTCTTCATCCTTCTCACAAACTTAGATTCTACTTCATCAATATTTTCTTCATCTAAATCTTCAGCTTGCAGTCTCTTATTTGGATCCATTTCTCAAGTTTAGCTTTTTCATCTCATAATATGCTAGAGTTCCCAACAATTGATCTTTAGTGTAAGTCTTGTAATCTATATGTTCTCCAATAGCACATACCTTTTCATTGTAAGCAACAAGGAGAGTTCTAAGTGTAGACATTCAAATTTGACCACCCCCATATGGTCAAATTCATCCCCTTTATTCTTTTATTCCTCATCCATCATCTGCATTAATTAAATAATTTATTATTTAATTAATATTCCCATTTTCTAATGTTCCCACGGTATTTAATTAAATAATTAAATACTTTATCCCTTGTCCCCTTTCTTCTCTAAATTAAATAAATACCCTAATTTTTTTAATTTAGTCATTTATCTTTTATGAATTTAAAATAATTTTTAAATTCACCTTTTCTCTCTCCTTGTCCCATCCTCCATAATTCTTTTTTAATCTAGATTAATTTAATTAATCTATGATTAGGGTGTGCACACCCGTAATTAGGATTTGTGTCACATCCTCCATAATTCTCCACTTGCTCTTAACCCTTCATTAGTTGCTTTCACCTTTTGGAGAAGGCAACCAATTCTTTGTGTGAATTTAAAATTCATATTTATTCTTCTTAGGTCTTTTAAGGAATTTTTTGTTAGAATCCAATATCAGACATGCAAACCAGAAAATACCTTCCACAAGAGAAACACATGCCAAGAACCTCCATTGTTGCAACTTCATTTGCATCCACCTTGTGCATCCATTGCAATACCCACTTGCATCATTGCATTCCTCATCCTCCCATGATCATTTAGAGCTAGGTTGTATGTTATTTTCCATCCAAAGGAGCACACATTAAAAAAAAAATCAACAAGGCCAACCAACTCATCAACTTGGACAAGGTAACACATTTCTTTTTTATATTTTGTTTTGTTCAAGTTCAACTAGGCTAATCATTGAGGTGTTGTTTGTGTTTTCCTTTTTTTATTCCATTAGATTTGAATTTTTAGACTATGAATTCACCCGCATACACCAAGAATCCTCTTTACAACCCTAGATTCATCTATTGTAGCACCAAGTCCTCACATTCTAGCAACTATCACATCCAATATTTCTACATAAGTCTTAACATTCTCATATTCAGACATATGTAGGAGTTCAAATTTTATCTCCAATTTCTATAACTTTTCTTCTTTAACCCTTTCATCACCTTCATGCATTTTTTTCCAAAGCATCTTAGAATTTCTTAGCAGTCTTCAGATTTTGAACTTTAATAAACTCAGAATGTATAAGACTGTTCTTCAAAATGTACTTCACCTTATTGTTCACTTCATGTGTCTTGATATCATCAGTTGTACTTGGAAAATTAGTAGGAGTTTAAGGATTATTGTAAGCTTTCTCCACATCATATCCACAATACTCTAGATATTCTCCCAATAGTATTTTCCAGATAGCATAATTAGTTCCATCAAACCTCGAATAATCATGAGTAACCTTTTTAACCATTCTGGACCTTCCTTGAGTGATTAAGCTCTTCTCCAAGGAATCAAGATTTGATACCAATTATTGAATAAGACAACTAAGAGGTAGGGTGAATCAGTTGTAACAAATTTAAACATTTAAATCATTTAATGGAAATTAGATCAATCACAAATCCTTAACACTACTTAAAAGATTAAACATTAAATGCAAGTGCAGAAATAGAAAACCATCACATAAACATAGTAACACTAGATTTATGTCGAAAAACCAATGAGGGAAAAACCATGTTGAGGATAAACTCACACTATAGAGAATATCAAAAATAATTACAAAGTCTCACCACTTGAGAGAAAGCTTACTTCAAAAATAAGGACTCGTTGTCTAAATCAGGACTCACTGTCCAACATAGCTAACCACCTGAAGTGCTCACTACCATAGAGATCCAAAGAAGATAGAAGAGACCTGTTACAAAAAGAAGGCAATATCAATGTAACAAAGATTTCCACCACAATTTACTCAATCAATTGTAGACATGCATGAAAGATAGAGTACACCTTCAACTCACTCCATTCAAAAAATTAACATTTAGAATTTGCATGAATCTTCCAGAATAACATCACACACACACACACACATAGATTCACATCTATCTTCTCTATTTCTTTATACTTATCTCTTTGTACATCTTTCACCACTAACTCATCCTATATTTATACCATCTTCAACTTTGAAACATATCCAAAGTCAGCCATCCATCATTAAATATAAATTAGTTCAACACCAAAACATCCTAGGGTGGAATTAGAATGAGGGTGACCCAAAAAATTCTTGATGAGGACCCAAATAGGTCCCAACACACTTCATCAACTTCAAAGAAGGTGTTCAAACAAGGTTGGCCAAACCAGTGTAAAACACATCAAACAATTAAGCACATGCAACCCTTAGCATGATCAAATCCTTCCAAACACCAAAATTATCTTCATATTGATCATTACAACTTAACTCTAGAACCACAAGTTATAAGACTTAACCAAAGTGAAACTAAAACCAACAAAATTTCAAGTAGACCTTAGCTAGATACACATAAAACTATAATTCATAATTGGTGAACATAACTCACATTTTACGATGAATTAGAATCCAAAAATTTGGATATAATAGCTTCCAACAACCATGATTAACATGTTTGAACCATATAAATATAGGAGAAAATCTTAGAGTAACCACTAAATACTTGCAACCTTTCTTAATTATTGTTTTCTAAATATCCTTGACATACATAGCCAATAACCTGAATCCATGACATCAATGACAACTACAACCAGTTGATAACAAATTGACCAATTGACATCAATGACAACACCTTCATTCTTGCAAAAAGACCCATTCACCCAAGGGTGATTTGAGTTTTGCTTTAGTGTCATGACCCAATTTTTAATATATTTTTGGTGACCTCTTAATGATTCAAATTCAAGTTTCAAATATTGAATTGTGGTATCTAATTTTGGAGAAATTGGATAAACACCTATAAATATAGTTATTTTATCAATTCAAATTTAACAAGAATTAAAGAAACTTTCACAAGAGAAAATATTATTGTCAGGAGCATTGAAGAGCATATTTATCATTCATCTACAACAACAATCAAGATCATATCATCATGTCAAAGTTCATGTGTGTTCATGTCATGTTTTGGAGCTAACATTATGATGTAGGTTTCAAGTATTCAAGCACACATTCAAGCATCAAAAGTATCAATCAATCAAGCCAATTCATGTAATATCTAGACCATAGAGAGATGTCTTAGACTTTGGTCCTATAAGCGAAGCCATTAAGGGTTTGGTGAGTTATGAAAAAAAAAAATTCATTCATAAATTCCTTCCATTTATCATCATTTCCTTATCAAGGTTTAATTACCAACATGGGGTTTGACTAAGGAAAACCCCTATCCACTTAAAAATAAAATTAAAAAAATTATTCTCTCTTTGCATATGTATATTTATAGGTGAAGGACTAAAAATTGATCGAAGGATCTAATTTACAAAGTTTTCAAAGTTGGAATCACTATTGTCAAGCCACGAAAAACCCATCTACAAATTTTATTTACATCTTTTCAATAGTCAAACTTGGAGAAATCAGAAGCTTAGATCTAGGATTTGAGAATTTCAAAAATAGATTTTGGATCACTAAACTAGGACCCATTTACCCTATGACGAATCAATCCTACTATAGATCTTAGATGCCACTTTTTATCACAAGTGCATACCATTATGCTCTTCTCAAATTTTCGTACAAATTATCATTTCCATTTTTACTATATCATATATTTTGCATTTCAACTATTAGGTCATACAATTTATTTTGTTATAGAATTTGAAATTATCTCCCAAAAGTGCTAATCAATTATTTTTGTCATAAGAAAATAACAGATTTCCACATAGGGTTGACTCATCTTATGGTTGAAAGTCAACTATATCCTTTGGATATCTCTTTTTCTAATGAAACTATGGAAATTTTAAGTGTGTTTAAACCTTTAGATAATCATTTTGAAAAATTACATTCAAACAACACACCCATTTACACCCATTTTTCTTCATTTCATTTTGGTGAACTCGACATTTTGACACTATAAACTTTCTAAAATTGAAAGTCCTTCAAACCCTATGTTTAGATTTATATAGAATTGTTTTTAATTTCTCATTTAGGGTTTTATTTTTGCATTCTCAAAGAATAAAAATATAAAAAATTACATTCCATATTGCATCATAGGTTACATTAAGTTTTTTTCAATCATATTTAGATCAGATTTATATTTAATTTGCATTCATTAAGTGGTTAAAAATCTTTAATTGTTATTTGTATTTAGATTGCATATTTCATTTAAGTAAAAGAAAAGTATAAAAAAATGCATACTTTTGTTTCATTTTGGCATCAAATCTTCATTTTCAGAATTTTTCATCTTCAAATTAGAAAAATATTGTATTTTACTTCTAAAATTTGCATTCAAAACTTGTCACAACATTTTCACCTTTTTTACACAATTGCATCTTCCATTACATTGTCTTAATTTGATAAAAATATGGAAAAAATATCACTGATTAACTTGTTTGCAACTATAAAAAGAAACCTAAAACTTCAAAATTCTATTTTCTAGAACCTTGTCCAAGGCCTCATTCACCCTAGGGTGAATGTGTCCTTCAAGTGTCTAGGAAAAAATGTGTACACTATTTTTTCTGTGTATTATAAGTTTGTTTTAGCTTGCATATCACTGTTTTGAAATTTTAAAAAAATGTTATTGCATGTGCAAGATAAATGTTTTGTTTGATATTTTGCAAGATTGAAAAAAAATTGTTGCATTTCAATAGTGAAAATCATCAAATCTATAGGATAATTGTTTATATTTTCCGAATAATTGCATAATTTGGGTAGTTAGTCTTCATCTTTACACAAATATCATCATGTTAGGTCTCTTTCCACAAGCACATTGTATACTTGTGAATCCCTTTAGTTGCAATGAATTTTATATGTTAGATGAAGCCCTTAATGAATTCATCTCACCTAGATTATCCACTAAAGCTTTGGGCAAGAGGATGCAATCATAGATAATCATGACAATCCTAGTTGTTCTTATCATGACACCTCTCCTACTTGTGAAGAAGATATCTTGGTGTTAGAAGACCCAGTTATTGAGTATAATAGGAATCTTTTCTTTCCCTCTTCTAATGCTAAAACCAATTTAGGAAGATATGGCAATAAAGGAAAATGGTATCTGAATCCTAGATTTTTGGGGATAGGGCTCTCTTACACTTTTAGGGTTTTACACCTAAAAGGAGAGAGGAATCCCAAAAAACTTGATTTCTCACTCAAAACTAATGAAAATGTGATTTAAATCTATCTAAGAGGAATTTCATAAATGAAAATAATTGATAAAAGTGACTGAACACTAATGCCAAACTAATAAAATGCACCTTGTTTGAAAACACATTGTGATATGCAAAATGAACTAAAAATGTAAGTAAACTATAATAGAACATAATGAGATTAGAGAGGTACACCTAGAAATGGAAAGTGATGGAGTGGAGCTATATAATCCTACATAAATCACCATTGAATCCTACTAGGACACTTACGCCAAGCTGGGTGACTTAGTCCTATTTCAGGGAAATTTTGTTGGAACAAGTTTCAAACAAAAGGGTATCCAAAACTATAGAAAACACTTTTCAATCCTAGAAGTGGGATTAATTTTCCACTAATGGTGACTTATTCCACCTCTAGATTTTGGTAAATTCAAAAATGCAATCTGTAGCTCTTGGTTTGCACTTCGGCTACTAATAGTTTTCTGAATCCAAAACTAAAGAATCTGACCTATAGTTGTTCTCCAATCTTATTTTAGGGATTTTTTGACTTTGAATTCCTTTGATGAGTTTTTGAAAACATTTTACACCTTTCTCTTTGGAAAATCTGCATACAAGACCTGCAACACACATGCAAAGAGGGGGGAAAAATGTTAAGGTTAGTGAATAGGGGTTTGCCTTGGTCAAACCCTAGTTTGGTAACTAAACCCTTGAAAATGAAATAAAATTAAAATAGATTGATGAATGAACACGTAATGCTACAACACACCAAACCCTTGAAGTGGAAATTTGAAGATATACAAGTAGAAGCTCTAATGGATGTAGACTTTGTAATACCTAGAATGCTTAAGTGAACGATTAATAATTACGTGAATGAATGGGGGTGAAATGAGAGGAAAACCCTATATCTATACATGCTTATACAAAATTTCATGAAAATAACATATCACAGACTGACCTCAAGGTTTATAAAATAATATCCTGGAATTTTTTTGAAATAATTTTGATTTTTGAGCCAAGTGGGACTAAGTCACCCCTAGTGGCGAGTTGGTCCCACTTAGGAATTTTAAGTGGGTGTCGAGAATTAAAGTGTATTAAATGATGTTTAATGGGATTATTCTAAAAAATACACTTAAGTAGGGCCTATAAGTGTATAAAGGGTCCATTTAAGCATAAGAAATGGTCAAATTATTGATGTAAAGCCTAGAAAAGCATGAAAGTTTGTTACAACACTTTACAACACTTTGAAAGAAGGCTTGGTAACTAATAAATAGAGGTTATTTAAGTGAATTATATTAATAAGGTCCTAGAAAAGTGTGAAAGTGTGTTACAACACTTCACAACACTTTTACAAGGCATCATAAAGTTTTTCTTGATTGGCAATAGCCCAAGACCTAATGTGAATGTGTTGATGACATTACAACATTAAATCTAGGAAAAAACAAGGCCAAATTCCATAAGGAAGACCCAAATGAGCATGAAAATGTGCAAAGATGCATAATTTGTATGCTACAATTGGCCCCCACTTTAGTGAGAGGATGAACTTTCTTCAAACTCACACTAAGGTAGCCAAACATGCACATCAATAGGGATCCAAATGCACCTATGTTGACAAGATGAGACAATAACAATCAAGAGGGATGATCAATCCCCTAGGATCGAGATCCCATGGAAAACCAAACATTAGCACAAAGGAACAAACATGAAAATCATGTAAAGAATGAAAGGGAGAGAAGGAGAAGGGAAAAGAAAACTAAATCAAGCTTTGATCATTTTTCCATCCCATCATGGATTAGATCTAGGTTGTTTGTCAAGAAAACACATACTCACTCTTAGGCAATGAAACTCATGGTTGTTCACCACATGAGAAAGCCTAAAAGGTGAGAAACATACACTCATGGTTGGTATGCACTCACAAACATGTAGGTGGCTATGGGGAAAGTCATTCCTTGGAATGGGATTCCCACTCAACCATACCAAATTTATACCTCCTGATAACTTTAATAAGGTGCCACAAAAGAAAATGGCATTTTGAGCCTCATGAGGCAAGTAAAACTCTGTATTATTGGAGTTCATGAACTAAGGAAATGGAACCACATGCATGCAAGTTGTGTTATTCAAGGTGGCCATATAAAAAATGCAGAATGAAACATGCAAAGGATATTCAAAGGAGTCTTACTAAGTTCATGCAATTTATTTAACTTAGGGAACATTGTGTCTAATGTCTCCAAGAGAGGACCGATTAAAGAATAGAAAATTAACAACATAGGGAATCCAATGTGTCACATAAAGCCACTAAGAGGAATGCAATATGATAAGATAGATCATGATCACGAAAGGAGTCACACCAAATTTCATCCACAAAGCGACAAATGCATTGTATGAAGTAAGACGGCTACACTAAGAACCAAGGAAAAAAGGAAAAATGAAAATGACTAATGCCAATGTATGCCCCCACTTTAAAGGGATTGCTACACACCATTATGTGAGAAATTACTTTAAAGTAGCAAATGAAAAATGTAAATAAGAAAGAAGATATGAGATCCAGCTTGGAAATCCATATGCCAAGTCATATGTTTCTAAGTAAGGTTGCATCATGTGAAGGAAAAATGGAAGGAAGAGGGTTTCCCCCAAAATGAATATACCAAACACATAAGGGATCTATAGATTTTAGGTCAGTATGTTCTTTGTTGCAATAATATTAGACAGCTTAGAACTGCCATTATCACCAAAATACATAGAACTAGAAGAATGACACAAAGAGAATGAAAGGAAAGAAAAACAAAGAACCTTTTAGGTCGACATGGAAGATACATAGGGTGTCTTGACACTTTGCATCATCCCTAAAAGGAAAACACAAGCTAAATGAAAAAGCAAAGGTGAAATAAAAAGAAAAATATTTTGAGTCAACATGAAGGAAACATGAATGTCTCAATGCATTGTGTCATCCTTGAAAAAGAAAGGCCTTTTGGGTCAACATGAAATAGACATGAGTGTATCAATTCCACATCATCAAGAGCTCGGGCATTTAAAATAAAGACGCTGGGTCGAAGTTTCTCGATAATTCCATATCAATCAAAGGAGATTAAATGAATTATGATATGAAGAATAAAGATAAATAAAGATAAAATAAAACAGAATCATTATAAAATGAAAAAGACTAGTAAGAGGAAATTGTGATTCAACCTTAGTAAAGAATCACATTTACTTACACCTCAGTCGGTCGATATAAAAGCGGAAGAATTGAATAATGGTATTTGCGCAGACAATGACAAATGCATTACTGGGACAAAGACTAGAAACTTCTTTGCTTGAGTGCAAAGAGTGAAAAGTGAGATAAAGAGGTAGATGATAGGAAAGGTCATGCTTAATATTGAGAAAGAATGTTCTAGAAAGGTATCTAGGGTCATGATGAACCAAAATTGGCAACTATAGTATTAAGACATTTGTAGAATTGCGGTGACAACTTTTAGCGCTAGAATTGATGAAATGAAAAGGGTTTTAAGGGATATTCTTAGCTTTCCATGTCATTATGCTTTACTGAATTTGATAAATAATTATTATTTTTTTTCTAATTTGAATTACAATAACTAAAGTCCCTAGTGATAGGCTACGATTGAAAAACATCTATAGCTTTCAAGCGGTATCACATTTTGGAATCAAAACATGCATCACATTCTATGCTTCACATACTATAGAATTAAAGAAAAATAATTTCATGGTTTTGACCAAGGATTAAGGTGGTCAAACATACGAGTTTCTTTATTTTTTTAAGCTGTAATAAAATTCATAATTAATTATTTACTTGGAAAAATTACAAAAAATATGCATCACATCAAACATGAGTCCTCACCCATGTATAAAATATTATAAATAAAATTATCATTTTATTGTGGTTGGAGATTGGTCAGAACGGAACCTCTACTATTTTTTTCCTGAAATTTAAATACTAAAATTTGAAATTTCAAATTTTCATGAGATAGATTTTTTTTTTTTTTTAAAAAAACCTAGTCATTTAGAAACTACATTCAATTTGCTACAGATTCTATTATTACATATTTTTGAAATAATATGGATAACTTATTCAAATTTTTATGTCAAGTTGCCTAACTCTGATTTTTCTAAATTTTTTGCAACTTAAGAGCTTGTTTTTTCCATGATGATCCTTCACATACCTAGAACTATGACATGACAACGAGTGGGAGAGTGTTTTATGGAATTATTGGATAGAAATTATCACCATCGAAATGATACTTTCTCATTATTTCTTTCAATTGAGGACACTCATTACTACAATGTCCAAGAACATGATGATATGCACAATGTGGGACATTAGCATCTTTAGGATATATTACCAACCTATTGATAGGTGGTAATAGTATGAGTCATTTTTTAAAAAGTATTTGTAATTTATTTTCACATTCAAGTGGTGGACGGAGATGAAACTTTATTTTTTGCAACTTGTAATGCCTCTTATGTTTTCTAGATTCATCCTTTCCTTGAATTGAAGGAGGACCCAAAGTGATTCTCTCATCCTTGACATTATTATTATTCAAGGGTTGCTCTCGAGGAAGGAGGACATTTAGATCAGAAGGGGAATCAAAGACCACCATGCCATCATCACAAAGCCTCATATATTCTCTAGGAAGCTTGCTATTATGAGAGGGATCTTGATAACCTAAACGTGTTGTGTTTTCATCTTTTGTATTTTGCCCTAAGAGTAGATGAATGTCATGTTTAGTTTTTGTGTCACATCCTTGTTTGCTCAAAATGGTAAAACCTTTTCCATAGGTTTCTTCAAGGTTGATTGGAGTATTTCTTAACTTTTTAACAAAAAATGGTAGAATGGTTGTTTGTTTAGAAGAACTAGGTTCACCTTGTGTAGGGAACTTAGGTGGTTCATTTGTTTCAAGATGTAAGTAACCATACAAATCTGGAGGTGGTAATATAGGAAGGTCTTGTTGTTTCATGGATGGATAAAAGGATGCATTGGATTGAAGGTTGTCAAGGCATTCATTTAGGAACTTATTCATGTTGACATCATCTTCTCCAATGATGTCAACATTATGAGGAGGAAATTCGTGAGGATTTGAAGGAGCATGTGGAAGTTCAATGCAATTAGGATCAGTTCCAAAGGCATAGCTTGACATATCAACTAAGGATTTTAATGACATTCAAAGATTATTAAAACACATATCCATGATGAAAATGAATGAAATAAAACTAAGTTCAAGAAATTGAATAAAACACCAAATCTGGAAATGATAACAGAAATGTAATAACAAAAAAAAAAAATTCAAAGAATGAACTAGAAATGACAAAAAATGCAGTGCAAAATGTGCAAGTAGACTAAGTCACTCAGTGTAATGAATGAGTCTAGATTGCTAATTTTATTTTTTTTTAAATTGATTTTTATACTTTTTAGGGTTTTAGATGCACATATGATATGGATATGCAAAATTTTGTTGATTTTTAATGAAATGGAATGCAAAAATGCAAGCTAGATGATCTTTTCACTAATGCAAAATTTAAAACCCTAGAATGCAATTTAAACTATGAAAAATGCAATACAATACTAATGTAAGATATTCCTAAGATGTAAATTCACTGTATATCAAAAATAGGATGTTGTAAATGTGGGTTCACCAAAATTAACTGTAGATTTTTGGGGAAAGGGCTCTCTTACACTTCTAGGGTTTAGCACCTAAAAGGAGAGAGGAATCCCAAAAACCTTGATGATTAACTCAAGAATAATGCAAAGATGATTGAAATATATCTAAGAGGAATTCCTAAATGCAAATAATTGATAAAAATGACAGAATACAAATGCAAAAAATTGTTTCAAAACAAATTGTGATATGTAAAATGAACTACAAATGCAAGTAAACTCGAACATTACTTAATGAGATTGGAGAGGTGCACCTAGAAATTAGAAAGTGGTGGAGAGGTGCTCTAGAATCCTATAGAAATTATTGTTGAATCCTACTGGGACACTTACAACAAGTAAGGTGACTTAGTCCTATTTCAAGGAAATTCTATCAGAACAAGTTTCAAAACAAAAGGGTGTCCAGAACTACAAAAACACTTTTTAGGCCTGGTAGTGGAACTAATTCACCAATGATGGTGACTTAGTCCACCTCCATATTTTTTTAAATTCAAAGATGCAATTTGTAGCTCCTGGTCTCCACTTCGACTCCAAATAGGTTTCCAGATTTGAAACTATAGAACCTAACTTGTAGGTGTTCTCTAGGATTTTTTTAGAGCTTTGTTGACATTGAATTCCTTTGACAAATTGCTGAAAAAATTTTACACCTTTCTCTTTGGAAAATATGCATACAAGACCTGAAATACACATGGAAAGAGGGGAGAAAGTGTTAAGGGTTAGTGAATAGTGGTTTTCCTTGGTCAAACCACGGTTTCATAATTAAACCCCCCAAAATGAAATGAAATGAAAAGAGATTGATGATTGACCAACATAAAATGCTACAACTCACCAAACCCTTGAAGTAGAAATCTAAAGATATGCAAGTAGAAGCTCCAATGGATGTAGACTTTGAAATACCTAGAATGCTTAAGTAAATGTTTAATAATCACTTGAATGATTAAGTGAATGAATGGGGGTGAAATGAGAGGAAAAACCATATATTTATATATGATTGTATAAAATTTCCTGAGAATACCATATAACAGGCCAATCTCAAGGTTTAGAAGATAATATCCCACCAGAATTTTGAAATAATTTTGATTTTTCAGCCAAGTGGGACTAAGTCGCCCCTAGTGGTGACTTGGTATACCTTAGGCATTTTAACTGGGTGTTGGGAATTAAAGTGTATTAAATGATGTTTAACAAGATTATTCTAGAAAATAATCTTAAGTAGGGCCTGTAAGTGTATAAAGGGGCCATTTAAGCATAAGAAATGGTCAAATTATTGAAGACAAGCCTAGAAAAGCATGAAAGTTTGTTACAACACTTTACAACTTTTTGACATAAGTCTTCGTAAGTGATTAAAAGAGGTTATTTAAGTGAGTTCTATTAATAATGTCCTAGAAAAGTGTGAAAGTGTGTTGCGACACTTCACAACACTTTTACAAGGCATCATAAAGTTCTTGTTGATTCACAAGTGTCCAATACCTAATGTGAATGTGTTGACCACATTACAACATTAAATCTAGGAAAAAAAGGGCCAACATAAGAAAGAACCAAATGAGTGTGAAAACGTCCAAAGATACATTTTTCTATGCTACATTTAGCCCCCACTTTAGTGAGAGGATGAACTTGCTCCAAACTCACACTAAAGTAGCCAAACATGCACATCAAGAGGGATCCAAATGCACCCATGCTCACAAGAGGAGACAAAAAAAATCAAGAGGGGTGATCAAGCCCCTAGGATTGACATCCCATGGAAAACCAAACATTAGCACAAAGGAACACACATAAAAATGATGTAAAGAATGAAAGGGAAAAAAGTAGAACAAAAATGAGAATCAGATCAAGCTTCAATCATTTTTCCATCCGGTTGTGGATCAAATCTAGGTTGTTTTCCTAGAAAAAACATACTCACTCTAAGGTGATGGAACTCATGGCTTTCCATTGGGTCCTAAAAGGGGAGAAACATACACTCATGGATAGTATGCACTCACACACATGTAGGTGGCTATGGGGAAAGACATGCCTTGGAATGGGCTTCCCACTCAACCATACCAAAGTTATACCTCCTGATAACTTTAATAAGGAACCACAAAAGAAAATGAATTTTTGATTTTCATGAGGCAAGAAAAACTTTGTATGCTCTGAGCTCATGACCAAACGTGATAGCACCACAAGCATGCAAGTTATGTTATTCAAGGTTTCCATATAAAAAATGAAAAATGAAACATGCAAAGGATGTTCAAAGGATTCTTGCTTAGTTCATGCAACATGCAAAGGATGTTTCATGATTTAAGTAACCAAACAGATCAAAAGATGGTATTGTTGGAACATCTTGTTGTTTCATGGATGAATAAAAGGATGCATTGGCTTCAAGGTTGTCAAGGAATTCATTTAGGAGCTTATTCATCCTTTCATCATCTTATCAACTGATGTCAACATCACGAGGAGGGAACTCATGAGGAGTGGAAGGAGCATGTGGAATTCCAATGTCA
This sequence comes from Sequoia sempervirens, assembly GCA_007258455.2. Lineage (NCBI taxonomy): Eukaryota > Viridiplantae > Streptophyta > Pinopsida > Cupressales > Cupressaceae > Sequoia > Sequoia sempervirens. Next base: position 489,038,672 of record VDFB02105785.1, on the reverse strand, counting down.
TTAGGATCATTTCCAATGGTACAACTTGACATTTTAACTAAGGATTTTAAAGACTTCCAAACCTTACTAAAACACATATTCATGATGCAAATGAATGAAATCAAGTGCAAGAAATTGAAAAAAACAAAAAATATGGAAACAATAATAGAAATGTAATAACTTAAAGCATAAATACAAAGAATAAACTGGAAATGACAAAAAATGCAATGCAAAATGTGCAATTGGACTAAGTTGCCCAGAGTGGTGAATGAGTGTAGGTAGTGAATTTTTTGAGAATATTAAAAAAAATTAAATTTATTTTTATGATTTTTAGGTTTTTAGATGCAAATATAATATGGATATGCAAACTTTTGTTAGTTTTTCATGAAATGGAATGCAAAAATGCAAGCTAGATGAGCTTTTCATTGATGCAATTTTTAAAACCGTAGAATGCAATTTAAGCTATGCAAAATGCAATACAATGCTAATGTAAGCTATTCCTAAGATTTAAATGCACTGTATCTCATAAATAGGACATTATCAATGTGGGTTCACCAAAATGAACCATAGATTTTTGGGGATAGGGCTCTCTTATATTTCTAGGGTTTTGCACCTAAAAGGAGAGATGAATCCAAAAAACCTTGATGGCTCATTCAAGACTAATACAAAGATGATTGAAATATATCTAAGAGGAATGTACTAAATGAAAATAATTGATAAAATTTACTGAATACTAATGCAAAACTGATAAAATGCACCTTTTTTGAAAACACATTGTGATATGCAAACTAAACTAAAAATACAAGTAAACTGTAAAAGAACTTGATGAGATTAGAGAGGTGCACCTGGAAACTAAAAATTGATAGAGAGGAGCTCTGGAATCCTATAGAAATCATTGTTGAATCCTACTAGGACACTTACCCCAAGCTGAATGACTTAGTCTTATTTTGGGGAAATTCTATCAAAATAGGTTTTAGACAAAAGGGTATTCAGAACTACAAAAACCACTTCTCAATTTTGGTAGTGGGACTAATTCACCATTGATGGTGACTCATTCCACCTCTATATTTTTCATAAATTCAAAGAGGCAATTTGTAGCTCTCGGTCTACACTTTAGCTCCTAACAGGTTTTTGGTTCCAAAACTATAGAATCTAACAAGTAGGTGTTCTCCAAGCTTCTTTTAGGGATTTTTTGACATTGAATTCATTTAATGAATTGTTGACAACTTTTTACACCTTTCTATTTGGAAAATCTACATACAAGACTTGCAACACACATGTAAAGAGGGGAAAAAGTGTTAAGGGTTATGGAATAGGGGTTTGCCTTGGTCAAACCCCAATTTGATAGTTAAACCCTTGAAAATGAAATGAAATGAAAAGATATTGATGAGTGAATAAAATTTAATTCTACAACTCACCAAACCCTTGAAGTGGAAATCTAAAGATATGCAAGTAGAATCTCCAATGGATGTAGACTTTGAAATACCTAGAATTCTTAAGTGAATGCTTAATAATTGCTTGAATGATTAAATGAATGAATGGGGGTGAAATGAGAGGAAAAACCATATATTTATACATTATTATACAAAATTTCAAGAAAATACCACATCATAGGCTAGCCTCAAGGTTTAGAAAATAATATCCTTCTAGAGATTTAAAATAATTTTGATTTTTGAGCCAAGTGGGACTAAGTCGCCCCTAGTGGTGACTTGGTCCTACTTAGGAATTTTAAGTGGGTGTCAGGAATTAAAGTTTATTAAATGATGTTTAATGGGATTATTCTAAAAAATACACTTAAGTAGGGTTTACAAGTGTGTAAATGGGTCATTTAAGCATAAGAAAGGGATAAATTATTGATGAAAAGCCTAGAAAAGCATGAAATTTTGTTACAAAACTTTACAACACTTTGAAATAAGGCTTGGTAAGTGATAAAAAGAGGTTATTTAAATAAATTATATTAATAAGGTCTTAGAAAAGTGTGAAAGTGTGTTACAAGACTTTTACAAGGAATCATAAAGTTCTTGTTGATTCACAAGGGTTCAAGACCTAATGTGAATTAGTTGACCACATTACAACATTAAATCTAGGCAAAAATAGGCCAACATCTATAAGAAAGACCCAAATGAGCATGAAAATGTCCAAAAAAACATTTTTGTATGCTACATTTATCCCACACTTTAGTGAGAGGATGAACTTCCTTCAAACTCACACTAAAGTAGCCAACACATGCACATCAAGAGGGATCCAAATGCACCCATGCTATAAAGATGAGACTACAACAATCAAGAGGGATGATCAAGCCCCCAAGATCAAGATCCCATGGCAAACTAAACATTGGCACAAAGGAACACACATGAAAATGATGTAAAGAAAGAAAGGGAGAGAAGGAGAAGGAAAAAGAGAATTAGATCAAGCTTCGATCATTTGTCCATCCTGTCATGGATCAGATCTAGGTTGTTCATCTATAAAATTCATACTCACTCTGAGGCAATGGAACTCATGGCTATCCATTAAATGAGAAGGCCTAAAAGGTGAGAAAGATACACTCATTGCTGGTATGCACTCACATAAATGCAAGTGCCTATGGGTAAATTCATTCCTCAGAATGGGCTTCCTGCTCAACCATACCAAAGATATGGCTCCTAATAACTTTAATAAGGCACCACAAAAGAAAATGACTTTTTGAGCTTCACAAGACAAGCAAAAATTTGTATGCTTGGAGCTCATGAACAAACATGATGGCACCAGAGACATGCAAGTTGTATTATGCAAGGTGGCCCTATAACAAATGCAAAATGCAACATGCAAAAGAAAAGTTCAAAGGAGTCTTTCTCAGATCATGCGATTTCTTACCTTAGGGAACATTGTGTCTAATGTCTCCAAGAGAGGACCAATCAAAGAATAGAAAATTCACAACTTAGTGGATGCAGTGCATCGCATCAAGCCACTGAGAAGAATGTAATATGCTAAGATAGATCACAATCAAGAAGGACATCACACCCAATGTCATCCGCAAAGTGACAAAATCATGATATGAAATAAGAAGGTTGCACTAAGAACCAAGAAAAAAAGGAAAAATGCAAATGAATAATGCCAATGTATGCCACCACTTTAAAGGGATTGCTACACACCATTATGTGAGTAATTACTTTAATGTAGCAAATGAAAAATTCAAATAAAAAAGAAGACATGAGAGCTAACTTGGAAATCCATATGCCAAGTCATATGTTTCTGAGTAAGGTTGCATCATGTGAAGGAAAAAGGAAAGGAAGAGGGGTTTCCCCTTAAATGAAAACACCAAACACATAAGGGATCTATAGATTTCGGGTTAGTATGTTCTTTGTTGCATTGATATTAGAGAGCCTGGAATTGTCATCATCCCCCAAATACATAGAACTAGAAGAATGGCACAAAGATAGTGAAAAAAAAAAGAAAAAAGAAAGAACCTTTGGGTCAACATGGAAGAGACTTAGGGTGTTTTGACACTTTGCGTCATCCCCAAGAGGAAAACACAAGCTAAATGAAAAAGGAAAGGTAAAAGAAAAAGGAAATATTTTGGGTCAACATGAAGGAGATGTGAATGTATCGATGCATTGTGTCATCCCTGAAAAAGAAAGGCCTTTTCAGTCAACATGAAAGAGACATTAATGTCTCAATGCCTTGCCTCATCCCCAAAAGGAAAAACCAAGAAAAAGAAAAAGAAAAAGAAAGGCCTTTTGGGTCAACATGAAAGAGACATGAATATCTCAATGCCTTGTGTCATCCCCAAAAGGAAAACAAAAGGAAAAGACAAAAGAAAAAGGTGAAAGCAATGTACAATAGAGAGAAGAATGAACATACAAATAGAGGAACATCACAAAGAGAGAGAAAATCAAACAAAACATCACAGACGATCACATTATGCACATGCAAAAGAAAAATAAAAAGAAAAATAATATTCAAAAGATTAGTAAGGAAAATACAATTCAATCGTCAAGCAAGTCATCCACCTCCCAGTATTAGCCAGTATAAGGGGAAGGTGAAGAATGTGGCTAAGGGAAAATGACAAATGAATTATTTAGAAAAGGCTACTAACTTCTTGCCTCCATTGAGTGCAAGGAAGGAATGAGCTAAGGTTGGTGATGGGAAAGGTCATGTAATAGTGAGAAAGGAATGTTCTACATCTATTACATGACAAGGAGTGGGAATTTTTTTTATGGAATTATTGGATAGAAATTATCACCATCGAAATGATACTTGCTCAATATTTATTTCAATTGACAACACTCATCACTATGAAGTCCAAGAACATGATGATATGCACAATGTGGAATGCTAGCATCTTTAGGATATACTACCAACCTATTCATAGGTGGTATAGTATGATTCCTTTATTTAAAATTATTTGTAATTTCCTTTCGCATTCAAGTGGTGGATGGAGAGGAAACTTTATTTTTTTTAACTTGTAAGACCTCTTACCTTTGCTAGATTCACCCTTTTCTCAAATTGAAGGAGGACTTAAAGTGATTCTCTCATCCTTGTCATTAATATTATTCAAGGGTTGCTCTCAAGGAAGGAGGACATTCAAATCAAGAGGGGGATCAAAGACCACCGTACTATCATCATGAAGCCTCAAATATTCTCTAGGAGGTTTTCTATTATGAGAGGGATCTTGATAACCTAATCCTGTTGTGTTTTCATCTTTTGTATTTTTCTCTAAGACTTGATGAATGTCATGTTCAGTTGTTGTGTAACATCCTTGTTTGCTCAAAATGGTGAAAATTTTGACATAGGTTACCTCAAGGTTGATTGGAGTATTTTTTACTTTGTTATCATAAAATGGTTGAGTGGTTTTTTGTTTAGAAGAACTAGGTTCACCTTGTGTAGGGAACTTAGGTGCTTTGTTTGTTTTGGGATGTAAGTAACCAAACACATTAGGAGGCGGTACTGTAGGAAGGTCTTGTTGTTTCATGGATGGATAGAAGGATGAATTAGCTTCAAGGTTTTCAAGGAATTCACTTAGTAACTTATTCATGTTGTCATCATATTCTCCAATGATGTCAACATCATGAGGAGGAAATTCATGAGGAGTTGAAGGAGCATGTGGAAGTTCAATGTTATTAGGATCAGTTCCACAGACACAACTTGACATGTCAACTAAGGATTTTAATGACATCCAAAGCTTATTAAAACACATATCCATTATGAAAATGAATGAAACAAATCTAAGTGCAAGAAATTGAATAAAACAACAAATTTTGAAATAGTAACAAAAATAGAGAATGAACTAGAAATGACAAAAAATGCAATACAAAATGTGCAACTAGACTAAGTTGCCCAGGGTGGAGAATGAGTCTAGGTAGTGAATATTTTGAAAATATTTAGAACTTTTAAATTGATTTTTATGATTTTTAGGTTTTCAAATGTAGATATAATATGGATATGTATAATTTTGCTGATTTTTAATGAAATGGAATGTGAAAATCTGAGTTAGATGAGCTTTTCACTAATGCAAATTTTAAAACCCTAGAATGCAATTTAAACTATGCAAAATTAAATGCAATGCTAATGTAAGATATTCCTAAGATGTAAATGCATTGTATATCAGAAATTGAATGTTATTAATGTGGGTTCATCAAAATGAACCATAGATTTTTGGGGATAGGGTTTTCTTACACTTGTAAGGTTTTACACCTAAAAGGAGAGAGGATTCTGAAAAACCTTGATGGCTCAATCAAGACTAATGAAAATATGATTTAAATATATCTAAGAGGAATGTCCTAAATGAAAATAATTTATAAAAGTGACTGAATACTAATGCAAAACTAATAAAATGCACCTTGTTTGAAAACACATTATGATATGCAAAATGAACTAAAAATGCAAGTAAACTATAACAAAACTTAATGAGTTTGGAGAGGTGCACGTAGAAACTAGAAATTAATGGAGAGGAGCTCTATAATCCTATAGAAATAATTTTTCAAGCCTATTGGGACACTTACGCCAAGTTGGGTGACTTAGTCCTGTTTCGGCGAAATTCTGACGAAACATGTTTTAGACAAAAGGGTATCTACAATTATAGAAACCACTTTTCAAGTCAGGAAGTGCAACTAATTGACCACTGATGGTGACTTATTCAACCTCCAAATTTTGATAAATTCAATCATGCAATCTGTAACTCCCAGTCTACACTTCAGCTCCTGATAGGTTTTCACATATGAAACTACATAATTTGACCTATAGGTGTTCTCCAAGCTTCTTTTAGGGCTTTGTTGACATTGAATTCCTTTGATGAATTGTTGAAAACTTTTTACACCTTTTTCTTTGGAAAATATACATGCAAAACCTACAACACACATGCAAAGTGGGGAAAAACTGTTAAGGGTTAGTGAATAGGGGTTTGCCTTGGTCAAACTCTAGTTTGGTAATTAAACCCTTGAAAATGAAATGAAATGAAATGAGATTGATGAATGAACAACATGCATTGATACAACACACAAAACCCTTGAAGTGGAAATATGAAGATATGCAAGTAGAAGCTCCAATGGATGTAAAATTTGAAATACCTAGAATGCTTCAGTGAATTATTAACAATTGCTTGAATGATTAAGTGAATGAATGGGGGTGAAATGAGAGGGAAAACCCTATATTTATGCATGATTATACAAAATTTCCTAAAAATAGCACATCATAGGCTGACCTCAAGGTTTAGGAAATAATATCCTGCTAGAATTTTGAAATAATTTTGATTTTTGAGCCAAGTGGGATTAAGTCACCCCTAGTGGCGACTTGGTCCCACTTATGCATTTTAAGTCGGTGTTAAAAATTAAAGTGCATTAAATTATGTTTAACTAGATTATTCTAAAAAATACACTTAAGTAGGGCCTATAAGTGTATAAAGGGGTCATTTAAGCATAACAAAGGGCTAAATTATTGATGAATAGCCTAGAAAAGCATAAAAGCTTGTTACAAAACATTACAAAACTTTGAAATAAGGCCTGATAATTGATAAAAAGAGGTTATTTAAGTGAATTATACTAATAAGGTTCTAGAAAGGTGTGAAAGTGTGTTACAACACTTCACAACACTTTTACAAGGCATCATAAAGTTCTTGTTGATTCACAAGTGTCTAAGACCTAATGTGAATGTGTTGACCACATTCCAACATTAAATCTAGGAAAAACTAAGCCAACATCCATATATAAGAAAAACTCAAATGAGAATGAAAATGTCCAAAGATACATTTTTCTATGCTACATTTAGCCCCCATTTTAGTGAGAGGATGATCTTGCTTCAAATTCACACTAAAGTAGCCAAACATGCACATCGAGTGGGATCCAAATGCACTAGGCTAGGAAGAGGAGACAACAACAATCAAGAAGGATGATCAAGCCCATATGATCAAGATCCCATGGAAAACCAAACATTCGGAAAAAGGAACACATGAAAATGATGTAAACAATGAAAGGGAGAGAAGAAGAAGGAAAAATAGAATTAGATCAAGCTTCAATCATTTTTCCATCTTGTCATGGATCAGATCTAGGTTGTTTTTTTGGAAAATACATATTCACTCTAAGGTGATGGAACTCATGGCTTTCCACTAGGTGAGAAGGCCTAAAAGGTGAGAAACATACACTCATGGCTGGTATGAACTCACACACATGCAGGTGGGGGAAATTCATGCCTCAGAATGGCTTTCCCACTCAACCATACCAAAGTTATACCTCTTGATAACTTTAATAAGGAACCACAAAATAAAATGTATTTTCGAGCTTCATTAGGCAAGTAAAACTTTGTATGCTTGGACCTCATGAAGAAAGGAGATGTCACCATAGGCATGCAAGCTATGTTATGCAAGGTTTCCATATAACAAATGAAAAATACAACATGCAAACAATGTTGAAAAGAGTCTTGCTTATTTCATGCAATTTCTTTAGCTTAGGGAACATTGTGTCTAATGTCTCTAAGAGAGTACCAATCAAAGAATAGAAAATCCGCAACTTAGGGGATGCAATGTGTCACATCAAGCCAATAAGAGGAATGCAATATGGTAAGATATATCACACTCATGAAAGACATCATACCCAATGTCACCCACAAAGTGACAAACTCATCATATGAATTAAGAAGGCTACATTGAGAACCAAGAAAAAATGGAAAAATATAAACGAATAATGCCAATGTATGCCCCCACTTTAAATGGATTGCTACTCACCATTCTATGAGAAATTATTTTAAAGTAGAAAATGAAAAATTCAAATAAGAAAGAAGACATAAGAACCAACTTGAAAAGCCCTATGCCAAGTCATATGTTTCCGAGTAAGGTTGCATCATGTGAAGGAAAAAGGAAAGGAAGAGGGGTTGTCCCCAAAATGAAAATACCTAACACATAAAAGGATCTATAGATTTGGGATCAGTATGTTCTATGCTGCAATGATATTGGAGAGATTGGAATTGTCATCATCCCCCAAATACATAGAACTAGAAGAACTACACAAAGAGAGTGAAAATAAAGAAAACAAAAGAAACTTTTGGAAGAGACATAAGGTGTCTTGACATTTTGTGTCATCCCTAAGAGGAAAACACAAGAAAAAGAAAAAAGGAAAGGAAAAAAAAAACTGAAAATATTTTGGGTCAACATGAAGGAGAAATGAATGTCTCAATCCCTTGCATCATCCCCAAAAAAGAAAGGCTTTTTGGGTTAACATGAAAGAGATGTGAATGTCTCAATGCCTTGCATCATCCCCAAAAAGGAAAAAAAAAAAAAAAAAATGACAAAAGAAAAAGAAAAGAAAAAGAAAGTCCTTTTGGGTCAACATGAAAGAGACATGAATGTATCAATTCCTTGCATCATCCCCAAAAGGAAAACACAAGAAAAAGACAAAAGAAAAAGGAAAAAGTAATGTATGACAGAGAGATTAATGAAGATAAATTTATAGTAATGTCACAAAGAGAGAGCATATCAAATAGAACATCATGGTGGATCAGATTACACACATGCAAAATAAAAAGAAGAAGATAATGCAAAAGACTAGTAAGGAAAATGTGAGTCAACCATCAAGCTAGTCATCTTCCTCCCAATCTCATTAGGTATAAGGGGAACATTAAAAATGTGGCTAAGGGACAATGACAAATGAATTAATAGGACAAGGCTAGTAGCTTCATTCCCCCATTGAGTGCAAGGAAAAAATGTCCAGAGGTGGATGATGGGAAAGGTCATGTAATAGTGAGAAAGCAATGTTCTACAACTATGACATGGCAAAGAGTGGGAGAGTGTTTTATGGAATTATTGGATAGAATTTATCTCCGTCAAAATGATACTTGCTCAGTATTTATTTCAATTGAAAACACTCATCACTATGATTCCCAAGAACACAATGATATGTACAATGTAGAATGTTAGCATCTTTAGGATATCTTACCAACCTATTCATAGGTGGTAATATTATGATTCCTTTGTTTAAAATTATTTTTAATATCCTTTCACATTCAGGTGGTGGATGGAGAGGAAACTTTATTTTTTGTAACTTGTAAGGCCTCTTGCATTTGCTAGATTCACCCTTTTCTTGAATTGAAGGAGGAGGACCTAAAGTGATTCTCTCATCCTTGTCATTATTATTATTCAAGGGTTGCTCTTGCGGAAGGAGGAAATTTAGATCAGGAGAGGAATCAAATACCACCATGCCATCATCATGAAGCCTTAGATATTCTCTAGGATTACTTCTATTATGAGAGGGATCTTGATAACCTAACACTGTTGTGTTTTCATCTTTTGGATTTTTCTCTAAGAGTTTATGAATGCCTTGTTCAATTGTTGTGTCACATCCTTGTTTTCTCAAAATGGAAAAACATTTGTCATAGGTTTCTTCAAGGTTGATTAGAGTATTTGTTACTTAGTTATTATAAAATGGTTGAGTGGTTATTTGTTTAGAAGAACTAGGTTCACCTTGTGTAGGGAACTTAGGTGCTTTGTTTGTTTCAGGATGTAAGTAACCAAACAAATCGGGAGGTGGTACTATAGGAATTTCTTGTTGTTTCATGGATGGATAAAAGGATACATTGGACTCAAGGTTGTCAAGGAATTCATTTAGAGACTTATTCATGCTTTCATCATCTTTTCCAATGATGTCAACATCATGAGTAGGAAATTCATGAGGAGTTGAAGGAGCATGTGGAAGTTCAATGTCATAAGGATCAGTTCTAAAGGCATAGCTTGACATGTCAACTAAGGATTTTAATGACATCCAAAGCTTATTAAAACACATATCCATGATGAAAATGAATGAAATTAAACTAAGTGCAAGAAATTGAATAAAATAACAAATATAGAAAAAATAACAAAAATGTAATAATAGAAAACATAAATACAGAGAATGAAATTGAAATGACAAAAAATGAAGTGTAAAATGTGCAACTAGACTAAGTCATCCAAGTCCAAGTAGTGAATTTTTTGAAAATATTCAAAACTTTTTAATTGATTTTTATACTTTTTAGGTTTTTAGATGCAGATATAATATGCATATGCAATTTTTTATTTTATTTTTAATGACATGGAATGCAAAAATGCAAGCTAGATGATCTTTTGACTAATGCAAATTTTAAAACCCAAGAATGCAATTTAAACTATGCAAAATGTAATGCAATGCTAATGTAAATTATTCCTAAGATGTAAATGCATTGCATATTAGAAATAGGATGTTCTAGATGTGGGTTCACCAAAATGAACTATAGATTTTGGGGATAGGGCTCTCTTACACTTCTATGGTTTTGCACCTAAGAAGAGAGAGGAATCCCAAAAACCTTGATGGTTCACTCAAGACTAATGCAAAGATGATTGAAATCTATCTAAGAGGAATTTCCTAAATGCAAAGAATTGATAAAAGTGACTGAATATTAATGCAAAACTAATAAAATTCACCTTGTTTGAAAACACATTGTCATATATAATATGAACTAAAAATGCAAGTAAACTATAACAAAACTTAATCAAATTGGAGAGGTGCACCTAGAAACTAGAAAGTGATGAAGAGGAGATTTGGAATCCTATAGAAATCATTGTTGAAGCCTACTGGGACACTTATGCCAAGCTAGGAGATTTAGTCTTGTTTTGGGGAAATTATACCAAAATAGGTTTCAGACAAAAGGGTATCCAAAACTATAGAAACTACTTTTCAAGCCTAGTAGTAGGACTAGCCACTAATGGTGACTTAGTCCACCTCTAGAATTTGAGAAATTAAAAGATGCAATTTGTATCTCCCCATCCATAGTTTGGCTACTGACACATTTACAAATCCAAAACTATAGAATTTGACCTATAGGTGTTCTCCAAGCTTCTTTTAGGGATTTTTTGACTTTGAATTCCTTTGATGAATTGTTGATATCTACATACAAGACCTACAACACACGTGCAAAGAGGGGGAAAAGTGTTAAGGGTTAGTGAATAGGGATTTTCCTTTGTTAAACCCTATTTTGGTAATTAAACCCTTGAAAATAAAATGAAATGAAAAGTGATTGATGAATGAACATGCAATGCTACAACTCACCAAAACCTTGAAGTGGGAATCTGAAGATATGCAAGTAGAAGCTCCAATGGATGTAGAATTTGAAATATCTAGAATGCTTAAGTGAATGTTTAATAATTGCTTGAATGATTAAGTGAATGAATGGGGGTGAAATGAGAGGAAAATATATATTTATACATGATTATACAAAATTTCTCAAATATACCACATCAGAGTCTGACCTTAAGGTTTAGAAAATAATATCTCGCCAAAATTTTTATTTTTGAGCCAAGTGCGACTAAGTCACCCCTAGTGGCGACTTGGTCCCACTTAGTTAGTTTAAGTGGGTGTTACCACTTAGTTAGTTTAAGTGGGTGTTAGGAATTAAAGTGTATTAAATGATGTTTAATGGGATTATTCTCTAAAATACACTTAAATAGGTCCTATAAGTGTATAAACGAGTCATTTAAGCATAAGAAAGGGTCAAATTATTGAGGATAAGCCTAGAAAAGAGTGAAAGTTTGTTACAACACTTTACAAAACTTTTAAATAGGATTGGTAAGTGATAAAAAGAGGTTATTTAAGTGAATTATATTAATAAGGTCCTAGAAAAGTGTGAAATTGTGTTACAACACTTCACAACACTTTTACAAGGCATCATCAAGTTCTTGTAGATTCACAAGGGTCCAGGACCTAATGTGAATGTGTTGACCACATTACAACACTAAATCTAGGAAAAACTAGGCCAACATCCATAAGAAAGACCCAAATGAGCATGAAAATGTGATGCAGAGAAAAAGAAGAAAACACACCCTTTTCAATTCTATTTAACAAACTCATCATCCATTATTGTTTACACTTCACAAATATAGTCTTTCCTTCTTCAAGGAACTTGGTTCAAACACTCAAAATTGAAAAAAAAAATTCCCCATCACTCAATGACCTTCAAGAAACATTAGTAAGCATAAAATTATAAAAAAAAACAATTACAATCTCTACCCTTCATATTTCCTTAATTTCCTCAATTGGTTAGGACTGACCTAAACAAGCCTTTAGACCCTTTAGGCCACACCCACAAAGCAATATCACTTTCTTAAGCCCATTTAAATTTTTATAATATTAAAAAAAATTGTAATTAGGTCTATAAAATCATAGTATACCATCCTCAAACATTTTTTCAAGACATTTTTCCAAACTCCAATTCAAAACCTTCAACTTTTGTCTTAATGATTACTACAACTCTGTCTACCCAGTATAGTCATTAAATGATCTCAACAACTTACAAATACACCAATAACAATATTGAAGTGGATTCAACTAATCCCAAAAACCTTTAAAAAACCAAAATAACTCATGAAGGACTTAAAACCATGAACAAAACTCACCTAGACTCCTCTATTCACTATTTTTTTCTAGAATTTCCATGATTTTTAGAACTAGGGCTTATTGGTTTCGGCCCAAAACCTTCACCAACGACTATAATCCTTTGGAATATGAAATATAACATTAAAAAAAAACATACACACCAAAAATTAGACATTTCCACATGCTCAAAAAGGATAAATGCAATTTTCTTTGCCTCTGGATACCCTAAAACAAGGTTTTGGCCACTTGGAGTAATTTCTCCATAACTTTCACAAAACTAAATATTTTTTCATGAGACAAAAATCACATTAAATTATATTCTCAGGTATATTATGAAATATGGAGGAAGAAGGTTTTTATGCATGAATGATAGCCATACAATGGACAAAAACAAAAACAAAAAAATTGGAAAAATACAAAAAAATTGAGTATTTTATTGAAATCTTTGTTCCAACTTTATTTCCAACCTTCCTCGAAGTTTTTGAAGGTTAAAAATCCATTTTTAAAGCCTAAACAACTTATACAACTGAATTCTTAACTTCCCAACCCTTCACCCTCCTTTATTTTACAAAATATTTGCTTTTTTTCTCAAATATTGCTATGACAACTTTTGGTCCATTTGCACAACTTTTACATTATGTATCAAAATGCCCCAAATTAACCAAATAGGCCCTATTACATGATAAATGTGACCTTTTAGGCCTTATTTAAGTCATGAAATCAACTAGAATAATTCAAGAGCTAAACTTGCCTCATGGAGGAAAGATCTCACTAGGGTGCTCCTGCACCAAAATGTCCAAAGATAAGTTTTTCTATGCTACAATATCATTAATACATTTCTCTCAAAAATACTAAGATGGATGTCATACATGAATATGATAATTTCACATTAGAGACTCATCAATAGTTCATATAGGTAACTTAGTTGTGCTTATGAATGTGCAAATTGGATCTCCTTTATTAATGAGCCTCCTAAACCCTCTGCCATATCTTGAACTCTACAAGGCAATTGACTAGCAGTTATATGTCACACTAACCAAATTACCACAAAATTTCTCAGGCATTTAAAATTCCTTAGCATAGTGGTAAAGAGCATGATCTTGTTGAGAAAATCCATCATACTCCAGTAAACATATCTCTTTGGGATTTGATTCAAAAATCACCTACATACAATAGGTTGCTCCAAGAAGTTTTATAGAAGACTGATGTCCAACATTATAAAAAAACAAATAATGTAATTTCCTTATTTGATTATATGCAAGTGAAAAAGTTATATATCACATTCCCTCAACATGAATTACCCTCACTTGAGATCCAAAAAATACTTTAATAATTAATGATAAAGGTGATCATTAATGAAACTATAATTAGGCATACTCTCATAGACAATGGAGTGGGTCTTAATATTTGTAGCATTTAGCTCCTAGATAAAATTGGTGTGGAAAATAATCTTATAGAACCTAATGACATTAATATTTGTGGCTTCAACAATGTTAATAATCAATCATTAGGAATGATCACATTACCCATCAAAGTTGGACCTATAGTTTTTCCTACCCCTATCCACACCATGTTGGGGAATATTTCATATAACCTTCTCCTAGGGAGACCATGGATTCATGCCATGAAAGGAGTCTTGTCTAATCTTCATCATAAGATGAAGTTTGAATATAACAAGATATACACAGTTGAAGTAGATGAACAAAGTTTTAATTCACAAGTTCAGCATTTCCATGACACTTCCAACTCTCTTAATACTTTGATTCCAACTTCAAAGGTAGAACCTATACAAGTTGATGGTAATCCTAATTTTCTTTCGCCTATTGAAAAACTCTTAGATGATGATTGGGGGTTGTTATATTTTACACCTTGTCTCAAAGGGGAGTCTCAAATATCACCCTCAAATTCCAAAGAGTCAATTACAAACAATTCATATTCAAACATATGTTTTAGGGATGACTGAGGTTCATTAGATTTTACACCATCCTTTATGAGAGAGTATAAAATCTCACAATCTAAAACCAATAAGTCTTTTGTTTCATTTTAGCAACTTGTTTCTACATAAATAATATCAACCCATGATGGTGATGGGGAATCTTCAACTCCCATCCCTCATGAGAGGAAGATACATAACTTTAAAAAACTTAAAAAGGATTTGTGTGCTTGTGAAGAAGCCAATCCTTCTTAGAAACATAAAATCTCTTGATCTCAATTGGAAGCATATTATGGTCTTGGATACAAAATCCCTTATAAACATGGATATAATGAAAATATGGAACAAAATGATAGTGTGAGATAAGGGGGATTCATTTCTCATGAGTATCTTCATTCTCAAGAGAATCTCGGGGAGTGAACTACCCTTAACCATCTCAATACGAGTCGAATGAAGAAATTGCAAAGAAACTATACATAGTGTAATTATCATAAAATACTTATTCTAAATTTGAGACAACAAAGCTTCTAGATTTTTTCCTCCAAAGGAAGAGCTCTTTCCCAAAGGAGTGCAGCATGGAATTATGATGCCAACATGGCATGTTGGAGTCAAAAAGACATGCTAGCATCCTAAGCAATAGAGAACTCAAGACTTAAGCGAGAAGACTAAAAATTCACTATCCAACACAAATCCAAGGTCTATTCAACAAAATGACAAGATAGAAAACAAAAACTGAGAGAAAACATGAGGAAAGCTAAAATAGGACTTTCAAACAACCAATAATTTGAATCCTTCCTTCGAATTCTGCTTCGAAAACCTACACAAAAGATGAATGGGAAAAAATGTTAGGATTTTTTTAGGGCTTGCCATAGTCAAACCTAGTTTTAGTGTTTCCACCTTCATGGATAGCTATATTGATAGAGAGAGTAATTAAAATGGACAAAAGGAAGTGGTGAAAACAATCCCCTCTTTAGGAAGAAAACCCACACCACCAAATAGTAAATGTACAAAGAGATCTAATCTATTCACAAATAGATAAGAGGAAGAGAGTGTTACCAACAAGGTGAAACCCCCTCTTGAACAAATGAATGCACCATTCAATGCTTGATAGAGAGCATTGGTTTTTGGAGGGACCTTAGTTTGATAGAGCTTCACCCATAGAAGTATTGTTGAATAGAGTGGAAGAAGCTGAGAAGTGAAGTGAGATTGAGAAGAGAGCTAATTGAATGAGAGAGAGTCCCAAAAAATGAGAGCCTAGGAGAGTTTTGTTGTATGCAAGGGTGCAAAGAGCCATTACACCTAAAATATTGACTGCAAAGACATGTGTTAAGAGCCAAGATTTTAGATTCCCCATTTCAAACTCTCAAAAAACCACCAAGATACTAGTTCACTACAAAGACATCCATGTGTCGCACAAGCATCCAAAATGCTAGTTTTCAGGAAATGGGTTGATGTATTGCTTTCACTTTTGCCATTGGACCCTATGGAGTTGAAATCATGAAATGCCAACCCATGAAGCTCTTACCATAAATGCTAGGAAAAGTGCTAAAATGTGAAATTTCCCCTAGGTGAAATTTTGTGACATTACATTTTTCCCCCACTTTAGTGGGCTCGATTTTGGAAAAAGAATCAGCCACACAAAAGTAGAAAAGAAAAATTCAACCCAAAATTTGAAGTTTTATGGACTTGTGTGCCTAAAAGGGTACTGTACAGGTCATAGAGGTTGAACCAGCCAGTAATGAAGATTCCCCTAGCTATCAGACTCAACAAGAGAGACAACATTTGTCATGAAGAATCACATAAAATTTTGTTCTACAAAACTCAATTTTAGGTCAATCCCAAAAATTGGAAGAAGCTACAATGGTGAGAAAATTAATCAAGAAAAATATGCTAAAGAGGTGACTATTTCCCCCTCCTAAGTTTTCCCTTGCTAGGTAGGGTAAAATCAAGAGAAACTAGGGAGCCACAAAATCTAGGAAAAATGGGCCCTCGAGGGCCTATATACACCTAGGTGGGCCCCTAGAAGGGTCATTTTCACTATTCATTGTGAGGATTTTTTGACTTTTGTGGGAGAAAAGTAAGAAAAATGCCAAGAAGATGGGAGTATGAGGTGCCCAAGTTAGAATAGCTATGTGCCAACATAGCTGAGGGTCTCAAGGTGGACTAGGTAGACCTAAAAACCTCTTCATTTGTGCACTTTTGATGATTTTTAACTAATTTTCAAAAGTAGAGCACTGCAAGAATCTTGTATGTGCATATGCATTAGATGCATGTGTTGGCATCCAAGATGCACTATGTCATCCTTCAGACATCTGCACGGTGCATGTCTATCCCCTAGTTGTTTTAACTTAATATTGTTTGAAATTATTCTTAGTATGTTATGTTCTGACTTTAACTTTTTTCTCTTTCATATGACTACCCTAAGATCAGGGAGCATCTCAATGGGTGGGTTATTCACCTACTTAGAGTGTGGAAGGAATTTCTATAAGATGATGATGTCACACATCTACAATTCATTAGTCTCTAGCACATATACACTATGCCAGAGATGTTATACCATGACAAGATGTTGATGGCCCTCATGGAGAGGTGGGACACCACCACATTGAGCTTCCAATTACCGATTGGAGAGATGATTGTGACATTGGAGGATGTCTACTACATCCTCAACCTTCCCATCCATGATCAAAAAGTGGAGCTAGATGGTATGTGATTGACATAAGAGTGATCAGAGGGCAGCTGCTATCATTCCAACTAGACAAACAATGGGGATGTGACCAAGCACATTTACACCTGATAGTTCAAGCAGGCCTAGACCACTATACCCCTACTGCACCAAGTCATGGTGGTCACCATGGCAACACAAGTCACTATAGACAAGTAAGGCTCTCACTTACATGGGGGCCTCATCCATACTATTCATTAAATGACCCACAAAGTATGTGTTAATTGAATATGCCAATCCTTACCGTGTTTGTTTACTTTTTTATAAAGAATGAGCTTAAAAGTATTATTAGATGCTTCTTCTTGGCCATTAGATTGTGGATAATATGGTGTAGAAAATATTTGTCGGATGCAGAACTTCTCCAAGAATTTCTTTACTTCCTTGTTCTTGAATGGTGTGCTATTGTCAGAAACAAGTGTAGAAGGCAATCCAAAGTTAGCAATGATGTTGTTTAGAAAAAAGCTATAAATAGCTTCAATGTTCATAGATTGAAGAGGGATAGCTTTGACCCACTTCATGAAGTAATCTATAGCTATAATGATAAAGGTGTGTCCTTTAGAAGAAGGAGGTGATATGTTTCTGATAATATCTAACCCCCATTTTTCCAAAGTCCAAGGAGAGGTCTGGATTTGTAACTCTTATGTAGGATTGTGAATAAGATGATTGTATTTTTCACATTGCACACACTTTTTAACAAAATTGAAGGAATCTTGTGTTGAAAAATACAAATAAGAGGGGGGGTAAATCAATTGTAACAAATTTAAACCTTTAAATAAATCACTAAAGCAAATCCTTAACATTGCTAAAATGATTAAACATTAAGTGCAAGTGTAGAAACTGAAAACCATCACATAAACACAATAACACTAGATTTACATGGAAAACCCAATGAGGTAAAAGCCTTAGTGAAGATTAACTCACACTATAGAGAATATGAAAATCAATTATAAAGGCTCACTACCTGAGAAAATGGCTCACTACCAAAAACAAGGACTCACTGTCTAGATCAAAACTCATTGTCCAATAGTGTTAACCACCTAGAGAGATCACTTCCATAGAGATACAAAGAAGATAGAAGAGATATGTCATAGAGGAAAGAAAATCTCAATGCAACAAAGATTTCCATGACAATTTTCTCAACCACTTACAAACATGCATGAATGATAGAATACACCTTCAACTCACCTACATCAGAAACTCAAGATTTAGAATTTTCACTAACCTTCCATACTCTCATCACACACACCCACTGATTTGCATCTATTTCACATCTATTTTCTCTATTTATTTTCAATTATCTCCCTTGTTCTTCATTCACCAATAACTCATCCTATATTTATACCATCTTCAACTTTGAAACATATCCAAAGTCAACCATCCATCAATAAATTAAAATTAGGTTAGTGCAAAAACATCCTAGAGTGGAATTAGAATGAGAGTGACTCAAAAAAATGCTTGATGAGGACCCAAATAGGTCCAACACACTTATCAATTTCAAAGGTATTTTTTAACACAAGGCTACAAAAATGAGTGTAAAACACATAGAACAATTAATGATGATCCTTCCAAGTACTAAAATTATCTTCAACATGGTCATAATGACTCAACTCTAGAATCGTAAGTCATAAGAATTTACCAAAGTGAAATCTAGACCAACAACATTTCTCCTAGACCTCAACCAAAAACACATGAAAACCATAGTTCACAACTAGTGAACTTAACTCACACTATTTAATGAATTAGATTCCAAAAATCTAGATATAGAATCTTCCAACAACTGTGATCAACATATCAGAACCACACAAACATAGGAGCAAATCCTAGATCAACCACTAAACACCTAAAACCATTCTTTAATATGATTTTATCAATATCCTTGACATAAACAATGAATAACCTACATCCATGACATCAATGAAAACAACAACTAATCGATAACCAATTGACCAGTTGACATCAGTGAAAACACCTTCATTATAGAAAAAATATCCTCTATCATTAATGGTAACACATGATGTGAAAAAACCATCAAAGACAACATACTAGTTCTGAATACATTTCTCAAGTTTTTTTTTTCTATTTCGCCCCCTTAGGAGATAATATTTTTCACATTCTTCCTCTCCCCTTTCGTCATAAATGGAAAAGGAAAAATATATTTTACATTGATTTCTCCTTTTACATTAAAAATAGAATACTCATACAATGACAAAACATGATGCTACTTGCTCCCCCTAAGAGGTAGCCACCAAAACATCAGTCCAGAAGAAAGATAGATCTATAGATCCACTGGACTGATGCATCTCCATATGCATCTAGTTCAAGAAAGGAGGGGCAATGACCTCGAACTTCTCTTGGAGATAATCAAAAGTATCTTTAGGAAGATCCTTCATAAACATATCAACAATCTAATCCTTCATAGGGACATACACAAGATTTACTTCATTCTCCATAACATTCTCCCTCAATAAATGATACCTAATAGATATATGCTTTGCCCTTGAGTGCATCACTAAATTCTTTGAAATATTAATTGCACTTGTGCTATCACAAAATATAGAAATAAGATCATCATACACCACTGTGATATCTGCCAATGTTTGTTTCATCCATAGCGCTTGTGTACAATAAGATGCACACCAATATACTTAGCTTACACAATAGACAAAGAAAGTAAATCTTTCTTTTTACTCAACCATGCCACCAATCTGCAACTAAGAAAGAATGCACTACCACTTGTACTTTTTCTAACATCTACACATCCAACCCAATCTTATGTCTAAGCACTTAGTGTAAAGTTGGTATCCATAGGATACCATAACCCATAACTAGAGTGTCATTCAAATATCTGAATATTCTTTTAACAAGAGAAAAATGTGTTTCCTTATGATCTTCTTGAAATCTAGCAACAAGAAAGACAACACGCATGATATATGATCTAGTAGTAATCAAGTACAATATTCCACCAATCATAGATCTATATTTTCTCTTATCAATGTTAGGTAAACCATTATCTTTACCTAATTTGCAACCAATCACCATAGGAGTGCATACCTATTTGTAACCATCCATCCCAAACTTCTTCAACGTCTCTTTCACATACTTAGAATGTGAAATAAATATTTCTTTATCTGTTTGATTAATTTGTAGTCCAAGAAAGAAATTCATCTCTCCAAACATATGCATTTCAAATTATTTTTTCATCTCTTTCACAAACATCTTACACATATTTTCATTTCCTCCTAACAAAATGTCATCAACGTATACAACCACTATCAAGATTTTGTCATTTTCAATTTTAAAATACACATTACTATCTGTTGTACCTTTATTGAAACCTTGTTGAATCAAATACCTGTCTAACCTTGTATACCAAGCTCTATGAGCTTACTTCAATCCATATAAATCTTTCTTCAATATACACAACATAACTAGTTGATCTGACAATTGAAATCCTTTCATTTGTTCCATGTAGACCTCTTCTTCTTGCTCACCATTCAAAAATGTTGACTTGACATGCATCTAATAGACCTTGAAATATTTATGAGAAACAAACTCTAAGAACATCTTTATAGCTTCCATTCTTGCCACCAGAGCAAAAGTCTCCTAAAATATATATGCCTTCTACTTGTGAGTAACCTTTACACACAAGCCTTGCTTTGTTTCTAACCATTTCTCAATTCTATATCAACTTATTTATGAATACCCACTTTGATCTAATAATATTTTTGTTTGTTGGTCTTGGGACCAATTCTCAAGTTTCATTCTTCTCAATCTACATAAGTTCTTATTTTATAGCTTCAATCCAATGTTCATCTTTACATGCTTCATTTACAATCTTCGGTTCAATCTCAAAAAGTAAACACAAATTTACCTCACCATCAACACCTCTACTTCTTGTTAATACTCCTTTTTTCTTGTCTCCAATTATCTAACTTTTTGAATGATTCTTCTACACATATCTAGGTGTCTTAGGGGACACCACCAAAGCTTCTTCTTCTCTTTCATTTTCTTCATTCCACTTCTCTTGCTCATCATTTTCCTTTTCTTCCACAATTTATTCAATCTTTATGCAATCAGGTTCATCAGATACATATCCATTCACATCAATTGAATTCTTCATTGCTTCATCAACCTTGACGATTGCACTTTCTACAATCTTTCTTAGCCTTTTATTGAAACAAATGTAAGATTTTTTTAGTGGAATATCAAAGAAAGATTCCTTCATCACTTCTTGCATCAAACTTTCATCCACATCAATTGAATTCTTCATTGCTTCATCAACCTTGACAATTGCAATTTCTACAATCTTTCTTAGCATTTTATTGAAACAAATGTAAGCTTTTTTTAGTGGGATATCAAAGAAAGATGCCTTCATCACTTCTTGCATCAAACTTTCCTAAAGTTTCTTCATCTCTTCTGATATAACATTTTCTTTGAAATGTATCAATGAAAATTTTCCTAATTTTAGCAATGATTAGATCATAAACATAAAACCCAAAGAAAGTAATGAAGTCCAAAGGAAAATAAATGAAAAACACAAAATAGAATAAGCTCGCCAAGTGTCTTCAATCTCCATGGTTGATATCCATTACACCTTCTAACTTGTTGGAAAGATGTGTTGCCCTCAGATTCAATGCACAAGCAATTTAATGACAAAGACAATGAAAAATTCCTAAGCAATATTTTGAAGGATTTAAAATGACTATAATGCTATCATGCAAATGATAAACACTAAACTAATGTCTAAACTATGTCAAAATAAAGTCTATGAAAATAATGTAAGATTGCCTAAGATTTGACAATTTTACCAAAATGAAATATAAAGAAATTGTCAGCCTATGAAGTGTAAGTCTAAAATGTGAGAAAAATTGGCATTTTATAGAAAATACAATTTTGGATGGATGACCAAGATTAAAAGTTGTTAGAAGCCTAAAATTAGAGGTCAAAATTGCATGTGACAATCCGTAATTAGGGTTAGGGAAAGATTGTTAAATGAGTGGCCAAGATGTCATTTGATAAAATCAAATCGGCGGTCAAGAATAAATGTGATAATTAGCCAAAAAGATAAATATTTTCAAAAATCAAGAAGATAAAGACTGCTTGATTTGTAAGATTCAAAAAATCAAGAGGATAAAGGTTGAACTGAAAAGCAGATTTGGAAAATCAAGAATTTGCTCAATTACTTGATTTTTGGAAGAAGATTACCATTTTGAATTAAATTAATTGAAAATATGGATTTTGTGTGATAATAAATAATCTATTTTCAAATTATTTACCAAAATGAAGTGATAGTTAATAAAATAAAATCATTTTAAATAATTTCATTTATTTAAAATGAGGGAAATGTTAAATTAGGTAATTAAATAATTAAAGATAATTATTTAATTTAGAGGACATGACTAATAATTAAATAAATGAGAATTAGTGACATATTAAATAACTAAATAAAATTCATTTATTTAATAATCAAGAACACATAAATGAACAAAGGTAATTAAATAAATTAATAAATTTATTTAATTGCGAGAAGATTTAGACAATTAAAGATGTATTGAATAAATAAATAAAATTTATTTATTTAATAATCATGAAGAATAAAAGAGATATGAACTAATTAAATAATTATAAATTATTTAATTAATAGTCAAATGTGGACCAAGGACATAATTGAGATGTCATAATTATGATAGGGTGAAAGATGAAAAATGAAGCTTGTAGGCCTAGGTCATTTTTATGTGTCTATAGAAATACCTTGAAATACTTAACAATGGGAATTCTTTCGCACCATAGCTCATATGGGATCTTTGTACTATTTTCTCTTACTTGAACTTGATTGAATACATAAATAGCAATATAATAACTTCTCTCCAATAAACTTCTAGTAAGCCAACCTCAGTAATCATTGATCTAGTGACCTCTTGAACTATACTAATCTTTCTTTTGACAACTTCATTCTATTGAAGAGTTCTTGGAGTAGATAATAGGTGCAACCATAGTAGGAGGCTCCTCAATGAGAATAGTTTGGACCATGAAACAAGAGTCACACAATGGAAACCACACAAAATATGGAGGAAAATGTAGAATCAAACATTCATATTATCAAAAAATTTGATTACAATCATTTGGAAACATTTGGTTTCATAGATTGGGCTCATAGGGTTGATACAACATGCTCCAAAATACAATATTCTTATATGCTTCTTAATATGAGCTAAAATCTTACATATCAAGTCCAATATTAATCTACTTCTATTTTTGGCTACCATTCTAATGATCTATTACAATGATTTATATAATATCTAGAGATTTAGAATCCTTTGCGTCAGCTAAAGATCATTACAATATCCAATGAAGGAAACATAACGTGTGCATGAAATAGGTCGGCTTCAAATTTGAATTTTTCCTCTGCGGGTACATAGGATGAAGTGAAAACCAAAATTAAGCTCAGTGACACTCCATGGAACAATTTGGAACACACCACAAAGATCCAAAAGTTACGAGAAGGATCCACAAGAGACAAAGCTCACCGTTACGCTAAAAAATGCTCTAGTACACTATTCTAGAAACTGCCACTTAATTCAGAAGCAATAACTTACCGGAAAAAAATGAAAACATTCTAAAATCTTGGAATAAAGGAAATGAACATGTCCATGATAAAAACATAGATCCCTAGGGTCTGGTGAGAAAATATGATGAAATGCCAACTTGAACTGAACAAGAACTAAACAAGAACTAAACTAAAATGAAAATATTTTTGGTTGATGCAGGATTGGAAAGAACTAAGGATTATCCTGCATCAGACATCTGGGGTTAATTGAAAAGTGAGTCCCTCAATTTTTGGGGGCTAAAGGAAAACCAATACAGTCTACCTCAGCCTAAGAAATCTAAGAAGAATTCTCCACTGGTCTACCTTTCCACTTCATAAGATATTCTTTGTATTGCCTTCCACACATTCTCCTCCATCTTTGATATCCAAAATCTCCTCTATCTCATCTGACTGTTGTTTAGGAAACTGATCCTCCAATTTTTCTTTACTTTTTTCACTAAATTTTGCTTCATGATATTGATGTAGATCTGCAATGTTGAATATAGGTGATATACCCATGCCATCCGATAACTCTAATTCATATACATTTCCATAATCAAATTTCTTCAAAATATTATAGGGTCCAAACTTCCTCATCTTGAGCTTATTGTATGTACCAACTGGAAATCTTTCCTTCCTCAAATACACCATCAATTCATCTCCAACTTTTAACTTCTTATGTCTCCTCTTTTCATCTGCTCGCTCCTTATACTTCTAGTTCATATCTTCCAATTGTTGCTTTACTTGAGTATGCACTTTCTTCATATTTTCTACAAATTCCTCTTCTTTTGCACTCTTTTTGTCTTCCTTATTGATGTCTCACAACTCTGATATACCTCTAGGATGAATTCTAGTAACAATCTCAAAAGGTGTCTTTTCAGTACTCCTATTCATTGAATTATTGTAAGCAAACTCTACTTGTGCAAGGAATAAATCCCAACTGCTAGTTGTTGATGGTGTTTTCTGCACAGCAGCAACTTAGACAAGATGCAATATCCTATCTCTCTTGAAAGGTAAATATCTATTAGCAAGCCTCAAGAGATAACCCCAAGGTCTCTAATGTTAGGTCTTGACAATGCATAAACAACTCAGTGATAAATGTGAAAATGTTGGTAATCACAATGGGACCTTACTACAAGCAAAATTTTGAACCTTGATTTACCATATCTGGCAATATAATGATACTTCAAGCCTAAATTTAACCCAATAATCAAAGAAATAGAAAAGATAAGGTTTTCAAAGAGATTTCTAAACTTAGTACTACTCCTAAGATTAACAATGCAAATGACAAACACTGAAATGGACCAATCCCTCAAAACTGATTTCTACTCGACCCAGATGGATCTGCAATCTCATACAAAATAGTGCAATCTTCTAAGGTGTTAAGATTTTTGAATTGTGAACATTCATTCAAACAACCCTATCATAGTTGAATTTAACAAATCCTCACAATCGAACTGAGCACAATGAATACGAAGTCCACGCTAACTTTGCAAAGCAATTAACAATCAGTTGGTTGCAGAAAGTACTGGCTGAGGGATTGCTGGAACATTCAAGTATCAAATCACAAACATTATTGAGTCAAATATAATCTAATATTAACCCACTCAAAGTAATTTTAAAGATAGAATAACAAGAACCATGATAGACAAGAGAATACAAGTGTGGCACCAAATCACAATGTCATTTCTTGCATTCAAATTGTCCCCTATAGCAACAATCCCAGCTTTTTGTTACAATATTTGCTTAAGAATGCCTACTCACTATCTTGCCCTACTTAATTCATTTCTAACTATTTTGGCTCTTTTCTACTTCTATCTTCTAACTCCCTACAAATGAGGCAAAAATTCCCAATATAGAGAATTACCCCCCTTAAAAAAAAACATGTCAATCTGGATAAGTTTTATAATAGCAACAAGGCACGACAAGCCTGCCAGGAGAAATTAAAAATAGAATAAAGTATGCATTAAATGCATGTGTTCCACCCTAGTCGGTGTGGGATCCCAATGTAGCTCAGACCAAAGCATGGTGACATAATGGGGAAGCACAAATCTCAATGTACCCTACATTAACTCCCTTCTCCCTTATCTTTATTTTGATCCAACATTTCATGAACTTTCAAAAGTTTCCTATCCAATTTAGCTATTGGTGGAAAAGGAAAAACCCTAAGTCAATTTTCAATGGATGCAATTTCTTCTCTTGACTGCTTGACTAACTTATCCCAATCCACCTTGTACGTCATATATTTATCAATAACTACAAGGTAGGTGGCTGTATCATCCAACTAGTGCTCAGAAATAGAATCACCATCAAGTGGTCCATAAACATCCTGCCACCATTTTCTCAATTGTTCCAAACTCAAAGATTTGGGAGCAATCTTCCTTCTTCATGTGATGATCTCAAAAAATGCAATAGAGCCATTATATACACCACTTAGTGTATCATCAATCTGCCTTCTTTGTTTGTAAATATTCTTCAACACTTTTTGCCTAATTTGTAGTGCCTCAAACCATTCCCAAGGTTCAGTAGCTTTAGAGAAAGGAAGGATCTTGTCACTTACTAGTTTATCGTTGGTGTATTCCATGACAGTCTTGGTTTTCTGCAGCAATAGGTCTGTATCCTCCTTGTCTTGTGCTAACAATTGCTTCAACCAATTTGTCATCCATGCAGCATCCTTGCTTATTGACAGGATGTCCTTAATAGCTTCATCACCCTTTATTTGTACCCCTTTCAACCAATTCACAATGGCAAGAGTGAAGGCCTTCATCTTCTCAAACTTAGTGATGGTCTCTTGAGGTAGAGGATTTGCAGCAGAGGAAGAAGGGTTAATGGACTACAATGGTTTCATTAAATCCTCCAAGTACCTCCTAAGATTCTCATTTTCCTTCTTTAAATGCTGCTTGGTCCTTATCTCCTTCCTTAGTCTATCCAAGATGACCGCACTAGAACCTTCATAATCTTCAATGTCCTGCTCAACGGATGTAGGCCCTAGATTGAAAGTTTGAATGTTGTAATCCATTCTAACCATATCATTCATGTTCTTAACTATAGTAGGGGTAGCAATATGAACAACTCTATTATGAGCTTCATCTCTTTGAATTCTTGAGATCAGTTTGGCCTTCTTTTTACCTTTATCCTTTCCAATCTTTGCTAGCAATTCATCCCAATTAGGTGGTGTGTCCTCCACTACAACTTGTTTTCTCTTAATTTCTCTATCTAACCACTCCAGGATAGTAGGGTCTAATTGCACTTGACTCTATCCTATTCCTTCTTGTTGACCTTCTGATATCTCTTCTTCCAAATTCTATTTCTCAGGAGTCTCATCTGTCTTGCCTTCCTCTCCAATATGTTCTTCTTCATGTCCAAGGGAAGGGATCTTTTTTGCCTCTTCCTCCCTTGGAGGAGACTTAACCTCCTTATTTGTAATTGGTGACTCTACATATGCAACTAACAGAGACTGCATTACCTTTTCAATCTTGGCCTCTACACTGTAAAGTTCTCCTTCATGGAATTCCTCTCCTTTAGTATCCGGATGATCCTCAATGTTTTCTACCTCTTCACTTTGAGTTTCTTGAGTGGAAGGAACATCATCTTGTTGCTTCTCTTGAGAAATTACAGGAGGAGGATCTACTTTGGGTACATTTTCCTTAGGAGGAGTCCTAGATCTCCTAGTATACACCTTTGCCTTCTCTCCTAAACTTTCTACTTCTACCATGGGCGAGGCAATACTTTCTTGTTCTTTGGAACTTCCTTTCTCTGCCAACTTTATAATTCTTCTTCTCTTAAGTATGGAAGCACCCGCCTCAGGATTTTGTTCTTCCATTTCTTTTTGTTCAGACCTTTTAGTCCTTTCCCTTTCCCTAGCCTTTGGCCTCCTCTGCTTTTCTATTTTTTGGAATTCTTCTTCTTGAACACCTTTTATCTTAATCTTGGATTGAGAGTTCAACTTACCTTTACCCTTAGAATCCCATTCATTTGATTCCTCAGATGTTGAGTGAGGATCTAATCTCCCATTAGGTTGTATGTGCATTTGACTTCTTCATTCTCCAATCCCCATATTGTATGCTTGAGCCACATCTTGGTAAGTTTGATAATGGGATCCATCAACTGTTTCAGTTCTGTTTTCTCCTCCTCTAACCAATTGACATCACCAATTGGTATGTATTTAATTGCCTCATAAGCATGATCCTGGATCAAGTTTCCATCGTCCTCCAATTGATCAACAACTTCCTTTACATTATACAATCGAACTGACTCAACTGGAAGCCGAGAGAATTTCTTCTTTCTGACCTCAAATTCATCACTGTAATTGGCCCAGTAGTCCTCCAAGTTCACCTTATGGCTATACTCTTTGCTGGCCTTCTTTTGAGCTTCTCCTATAATATCAATTCTGGACCTTTTGGAGTGGAAAGACAAGCCAAGAGTACTCATTTCCTCTTCTGGAGCTTGAGCAGAATGAATGGAAGGACATGCTTCTCCAGTGCCAATCCTTAGGGGAAAATATCCACCAAATGCTATCTTGTGTTTGTCTTTCTTGACAATAGCATCAAATTCACTAATCTGTCTAGTTACTTCCAACAATATGATATGATCATTGGGATACCTTGGAAATCTATATGGGGCCCTCTAGCAGCCATCAATCCAAATGTAGGAGAAGGTTGGGAATTCTATAAACCAAGCTCCATACTTCTTGATGAGCTCCTATGCCTGATTTGAAATTCTTACATGCTCTACTTCCTAAAGCATCCTTGTGATATACATGGTAAATGCATCATTTTCCCTCCTATAGTTTGAACTTCATAAATAACATCTTGTCCAAAAATTCCCTTTGTAACCAATTCTTTGTAGGGATGGAATCTTTCAAGCACATAGACAAGATATGAATTCATTGTGAAAGTATTGGTTTGCAACACATTGGACAACTACTCATGGATTACATGGCTAATGACCCCTACCCAATGGTAGTCGGTCTTCTCTTGCTCCATCCTCACAATCACATGGCACATCCAATTCTCAAACATACTAGCATTCTTTAATCCAACCACCCTACTAAGAAGAGTGATGGAATCATAATATTCCTTGTTGAACTTAATCCTAAAAAGTTGTTTGGGTAGTTTGGAATAATGCGACTTGGGTTTTTCTAGACAAGAATTGATAAATTGTTGTGGCTTCATAGTCTGCTCATCATAGAACTCCCTGGCAGACCCCATGTTGAATGACACCACATGAGATCTATCTAGCATATCAAAAGTTTGAGCAATAGAGATAGGGTTAAGATTTTCTATCACTCTCCCTTGAGGACTGATAATCTTTTGAGTGCCCTGGTCATAGTTTCTAGCACACTCAAGAACCAGCTCATAACACTGCACCGTGAAAGGGAAGCTAGCTACCTAGGACAATCCTAATTCAATCATCCTTATCTCCACCAAAGGAGAATCCTCTACCGCCATCCTTCCTTTAAATTCTTCATAATCCCATGATCCAACATTTGTATCAGTCACCTCCAACCACACTAAAGTTATTTTACTCTTAGGGATCTTGCTTTTGATGTCCATTTTAATCCATTCCGCTTTCAAAACTAAAGATCCCTCTGCTACCTTGCTAGATTCAGCCTGCACTCACCAAGAAAGTAAAGTAAAACCACATGAAAGAAATTTTCATCCATGAACACACTGTTAGAATGCATCTCCTATAGTTAAGGTGTCATTAAATCTCACATAAAATGATCACAATAAATTTTGGGTTACAAGACCATCCGTGGAATCTGAGCCAGAGAGGAATTTTGTGAAATTCCCAACTGATCGGATTCTAACGGAATAACTAAGAAACACCTACTTCACCATCAAACCTAATCATAGTCAATCCATAAACCATATGGGAAATCCAAATATGACATGAAATAATCATTAAATGCATCATAAACCATAAACAAATCCAATTGTCCCATGTTCCTTTACATTTCATCAGATTTCAAGAAAATCCATGAGGGACGGATTCCTGCAAGGAATGAGCCAAATTGTAGGCTTCAAAAAATATGAGAGACAATGGACTTTAGAGAAATCTGGGCTTGACGAAAATCCACGGGTAAGGTGAAACTCTGAACCGATTGGTGTAGGAGCATGTACTTTGGCCAAACAAATTTCATTCAGAATGAGGTCACACTGAGTGGGGCATCTCTTGCCAACCGGCGATGGGGATACACATGTCAATTAGAGGCTTTCTCTTTGGGGTGAGGTCATGGTGAATCCTTTTGGTCTCATCGACTATCAAGGTCCAGCGAATGCTTTGTCCAAACTAAAGTTTCTCGATAGGAGGTCTCAGTGAGCTTGCAATGTCTTGCCGAATGTCGATGTAACAAACATATCGATATGACTAGCAGGTGGTCGGGGTAAGGTCTCAAAAAATGTCCTTTGTCTCACTAACTAGCAATATAACCAACACATCAATATGACTAATGGGTAGTTTGGGTAAGGTCTCAGTGAATGTTCTTTGTCTCACCGACTAGCGATATAACAACACATTGACATGACTAATAGGTAGTCAAGGTAAGGTCTCAGTGAATGTTTTTTGTCTCACCGACTAGCGATATAACAACACATTGATATGACTAATGGGTAGTATGGGTAAGGTCTCGGGGAATGTTCTTTGTCTCACTGATAGAATACAAAAGACTTTTTGGTGTGTGAATTACATTGTCCTGATGATCAAATATAAACTTACGAAGGGCTCTCTGCGAGATACAGGGTGATTGATAGGATATCTCCCTAACTTTGAAGGGTCACAACAAAGAAAATATGGAAGGGGTAGATTATCCTGGTGGAACGAAAAATCTCGAACCAACAGAAAAACTCAAACTACGATGCCAAGTCAGGATTTCACTCAAACACCACATTGATGATGAATTCCAAAGACTCGAACTTAGAGCCAGTTCAGTACGGTTTCTCTACGGATCCTCTTAGTTCTCTAGGCCTGTTTTGAGATGAAATAAGGTGGAATAGCATTGTCCTAGGTTTCAAACCCTACTCATCTGCCATTAGCATACAAGAAAGCTCAGAATTCAATCATTTCAAGTGCTAAGTAATCAGTAGGGTTTACTAATTACTCTCAAGAAAGATTCACCAAAATATAGATAGATAAATGAATTCAAAACTCACCTAGGAGATGAAAAAAAATGCAATACCGAACAACCCTAGCATGAAATGATCAAACACATAGGAATTTGAATCCCACAAGTTCTCCTAACATCAACGTGCTATCCATCATTATACATTAAAAGCAAGGTAATAAAACATACCATTGTGACGTGAAAATCAACCTCAAAAGTAGCAAAGCAAAGGGCATCCATAAAGAAAAGATGCAAAAACACTGGAAATCACCACTTAAATCCATAATTCGCAAAGTCCAAGGCCCTAAATTTGATCAAGCACTCCTTAAGAATAAATACTTAGCTCAGTCGAAAACAACAATAAGCACAATGACACAAAAGACTTCAAAAATCCATTAAATACCTCATTCACAACTCGTACAAAGGCATTAATGCCATCAACAGGACAGTCAAAAAAATTGGGGACTCGATGACCAAAAAATAATTTGGAAAATCCAGCCTACGCGGAATTCCATGGATACCAAAAATCCCTGAACCATGGCACACAACCGGAATCCAAGCATGATTCAGGAAAATCCGCCGAGGGAGGAAAATCCTGAATCAGGGTAAAATCCTGAAATTTATCTAGAACTTAGGATTTTCAATGAATAACCTAGGGGGAACACTTAGGCAATGAAAAATAAGCATTTAAGCACATGCCTAAATAGGAAAAAAATCCTCAAAATGAAAGGGGGGAGATGCCAAAACCAAAGCGAAAGAGGGTCCCTACCTTTAGTAGGGCATGTGTGTGAAAACCGCACAACAAATGGTAACTTCTACTGGGAAAATTCTCCAGAGCATTTTGATGGTGAAAAGGAATCGAGAACCTAGAATCTCTAGTTTCAGTCTAACTAGCAAACAAACAAATCAGAATGAAAAGATTTAAGTAACCAGAACCAAAAGATAGACCAAATCTTCCATAAACTAAGAATCCAAATGTGTCCATATGAGTTCATTTCCCTCCTTAAGCTACTACAAAGACCAAACTCCATCAAGTTAGGCTACGTAAGGATTCTAACTTCAAAAGAAACCTAGATAGAGCCTCGCTGCCAGTCAGGTGACCATAGCCCTGATGAGGTTATCATTGTGACTCTCTTGAACATAGCTCTATAGCCACCAAGCGTCTATAGCCCTGGTAGAAATGTTTAGATACCCCTGATAAGTTGAATTTATTCTTTTTTTATTTTCAATATTTCACTTCTCTTTCTCTTGATATTCTTTCTATGTTACTTTCTCATTTCAACCTATGAACAATGAAGTTCACACTTGGGGCTGAGAACTATAGTGGTGCTGAAGCAGAAATAAAAATTTTCACCTGACAAAACTTCACAAGGATTCCTATAGTAACATCAAGATTCTTAAGATATATAAGAGATAAGATTTTTAGAATACTTCAAATTCAAACAAAACCAGTGACCTATCTTCTATAAATCTAACATTAAGACTATTGATGATAGCAAAGACTTCAACCGTCCTTTCAAGATACAAGACTTCAGTCCACCAAAAAAAAACTTAGAACAATTCTAGATAATGATATATTTGCCATGCAGGTGCAACACATCCTGGCGAAAATAGAGAAACCCACCAAAGCAAGAGCCAAGCAAAAACAAACCAAACCCAAAAGCAACCTCCACTAACCAAAACAAACAAAATCAAAGCAAAAAGGAAAACCTAATCTAACTATATACAATACCATAGCTAAAAACAGCTCAAGACTGGAAATAATGCTTTAGATACTGCCCATTGATAGGCAGTGGGATATCCTCTCCAGTGAGAGTTTTCAAACAGAAAGCATTATCTCCCAGAATTTATGAAATCTAGTAAGGGCCAAGCCAAAGTTTATCAAATTTTCCATGCTCCCCCTTACGATCGTGGGCTTTATCCCAGTACAGAACCAAGTCAAAAATCCTAAAAGCTTTTACCTTGGATCTTTTATCAAACCATCTCTTGACTACCCCTTGGTGTTTAGCAAAGCTTTCTAGGGCTTTGTCTCTTTTTTCTTCAAGATGTAACAACTCAGCAAGCCTAGCCTCACATTTATCTCCCTCATCATAAAATTCATTAATGAACTGTAAGGTAGGGATTTTTAACTGGATGGGAAACACAAGTTCCAGACCATACACAAGGTGATATAGGGAAGTTCCTATGGAAGTCTTATGTCTTGTACAATCTTCCCAAAGGGAAAATCTAAGTTGAGTGTGCCAATCCCTGGGATTTATCTCTAATAGCTTATGGATGACTGTCAGAAGATTCTTATTAGAAGAATCAACCATCCCATTACCCTGTGGATAGTAATTGGATGCAAATTTTATGATGATCCCATGAACAAAGACCTAATTGGAAAATTTCAAGGATGCAAAAGTAGGACCATTATCACAAACTAAAGATAAAGGGCATCCAAAATGATTTTTAATACCTGATTCAAGGAATTCAATCACTACCTCAAAAGTACATTGTTTACATGCAAGAGCTTCATTCCATCTTGTAAAATAATTAGTAATGGTGAGAATATACCTATGGCTTGTAGATGAGGGCAGGTTGATTGGACCTATGAATTCCATTCCCCATTGTGCAAAAGGTTTTACCTCGAAGATAGGTTGGAGTGGGAGTGTTGCATGTCTCTCTCTGGTTGCTATGGTCTGACATACATGACAAGTTCTAACGTGCTTGTGTATGTCCTTGAATAATGTAGGCCAATAGTAACCTGATCTTAAAATCCAGTTTGCAATAGAATGTGCAGAACCATGGTCGGTACCATATCTGTCATGAAGTTCTAACATCACTCTTTTCAACTTTGTCCTTCCTAAGCACCTCAACTAAACTCCTTCATCATTCTTCTTGTATAGGACAACTCCTTTTAGCATGAAACTATCACCTTTTAAGTGTAATACTCTTCTTTGTACTGCATTAAGATGATCAAGGCATTTTTGAGTTAAGAGATAATGGACAATGTCATCATACCATTCACTAAGGGAAACATCTTCTAAATTATAAGCCTGAGCTATAAGATCAAGGCCTATCTCTGCCATTGTCTTTGTAAGCCCTTGCCCTCTGACCAGCTTCATGTTAGGGTTAGAGATGGCAGATCTAACAATTAAATGCAGATTTAATTAATAAATAGAGAAACTAAAACATGCACAGAATAAATCATAACACAGAATTTAACGTGGTTCACCTAATCTGGGCTACATCCACCAAACTACAGCCATCCAATACTTTTATTATCCAGTGTAAAACCTATTACAATCTTGCAAATAATCGCATTTTTCATCATACAGTAATATCCATCCGAACCCCTTTTTACCAAGCTTAGAAGCTTCCAGATTTTTGGGTTCTACAAAATTGGATTTTTTTTTTTTCATTGATTTTTCCCTTTTTCGGTGATCACGCAAAAAAGTAGGAAGAAAATTTTTCTTGGGGGCTACCGCCCCCGAACCCCCACCCGGAGCCCGGCCAGGCCCTGGACCCCGGCAAGGTCAGGGGGCCGGGGTGTACAGTATAGCATGATCAGTTGCCACATACCAACAATCTCCCACTTGGAGACTGATCAAGCTCCACACCATCACAACCTTCCACTTGGAGACTGATCCTGGACAACACTGCTGCAATTACAGCTCCCACTGGAAATAAGTACCTTGGACCCTGCTGCTCTATTATACTTGAAGGCCAACCAAAGCTGAAGAGGAGCTCAGCTTCTCCCTTGGCACCTCCTTCGTAAATATATCTGTGAGATTTACATCTGTATGTATCTTGTCCAACTTGACCTGTCCATCCTCCAACACTAGCCGAATGAAATGATATCTCAACTCTATGTGTTTTGTTTTAGAATGCAAAGTAGAATTCTTTGCAAGATATATAGCACTCTGGCTGTCTATAAACAAGTAATTTTCATCCTGTTGTTTGCCCAACTCATCCATGAAAAGTTGCAGCCATATCATCTCCTTTGCCGCCTCTGTTGTAGCAACATACTTTGCCTCTATGGTGGATAAAGCAACCACCTTTTGCAGTCAAGAAATCCAACTCACTGCTGTCCACCAACTATAAATACATAACCTGTGGTACTCCGCCTGGTATCTATATCCCCTACTAAATCTAAGTCAACATAGCCTTTTAAATCAGTATTAGAGCCCCCAAAACATAAACAATTATTGGATGTACCTCTCAAATACCTGAGAATCGATTTTACTGCATTCCAATTCTCAACTTCGGGATGACTCAAATACCTGCTAACAACTCCTACAGCATGTGCAATATTTGGTCTTGTGCATACCATGGCATACATCAAACTGCCTACAGTTGAAGCATATGGTACCTTGGACATTTTTTATTCCTCCTCTTGTGTCTTTGGACACATATCCTTAGTCAATTTAACATGACTAGGCAAAGGTGTGCTGACAGCTTTTGCATTCTCTATATGAAATCTCTGCAACACCTTTTCAACATAATTAGCCTGAGATAAAAACAATTTTTTGTTTTTCCTATCTCTACAAATTTTCATGCCAAGGATTTTTTTTGCTGCCCCCAAATCCTTCATAGCAAAAGATTTTGATAACTATTGTTTTAACTCACTTATGTGATCCATGTTAGACCCGGCCACAAGCATGTCATCAACATATAAACATAAAATGATGTAGTTGTTATTATCCAACCTCTTAAAATAAACACAATGGTCAGAATTACACCTGTTGTAGCCTTGCTCAGCCATAAAACTATCAAATTTCAAGTACCATTGTTGAGGTATTTGCTTCAAGCCATATAAACTTTTCTTCAATCTACACACTAGTTTCTCCTTACCTTTGACCTCAAATCCTTGTGGCTGATCCATGTATATTTCCTCTTCCAAATCACCATGGAGAAAAGATGTTTTAACATCAAGTTGTTCTAAATGCAAATCTTCAGTAGTCACAATACTCAAAACAATACGAATAGAAGTCATTTTAACAACAGGAGAAAAAATCTCATCAAAATCAATACCCTTTTTCTGTGCAAATCCCTTTACAACTAATATGGCTTTAAATCTTTTCTTACCTCCATCCTCCTCTTTCAACCTATAAATCCATTTGTTTGGTAAAGCCTTTTTACCTACAAGCAACTTGCATAAATCCCAAGTCTGATTTTCTAGCAAGGAGTCCATTTCTTCTTTCATTCCATGCTCCCACTAAACCTTGGTATCCACCTGCATAGCTTCATCATAATATTCTGGTTCACCAGCATCAGTTAACAGAATAGTATACAAAGAGGGAGAGAATCTTTCTGGAGGTCTACTTAACCTTGAAGATCGTCTAACAGGAGTTTGTGGTATTTGTTGCTGCTGTTGTTGCCCAGCATGAGGAACCACCGAAACATCATTGTTTGGAGTATCATCCAGCACTACATAATCTTTTCCTTTCTTCTCATGTTGAAGCAACAGATCTTTGTACAACACTTTCTCATTAAATATGACATCCCTGCTTCTCACAATTTTCTGATTTTCAAAATCCCAAAGCCTATAACCAAATTCATCAATGCCATATCCAACAAATACACATTTCTTTGATTTTGCATCAAGCTTGGTTCTATTTTCAGAATCTACATGTGCAAATGCTTCACAACCGAAGGTTTTGAGAAAAGAATAACTCACCTTCTTACCTTTCCATGCTTCCTCTGGAATACCACAACCCAGAGAATTAGAAGGACCTCTGTTGATTAAATAAATAGCAGTGTTTACAGTCTCTGCCCACATTTTTAAAGGCAGTCCAACATGCAATCTCATAGTCTGTGCATGCTCCATTATTGTCTTATTCATGCGCTCAGCCACTCCATTTTCCTATGGAGTCCTTGAAACTATTTTCTTCCTACGAATACCATTAGAGGAATAATAATCTTCAAAATCTTTACTACAATACTCACCACCATTATCAGATTTGAGACATTTTAACCTTTTTCCTGTCTCATTCTCAACCAAGCTTCTCCATTTTTTAAAAGTTTCAAATACATCAGATTTCTGCCTAAGGAAATAGATCCATACCTTTCTAGTTGCATCATCAATGAATGTAACATAATACAGAGAGCCACCAAGAGAAGATACCTGAGCTGGTCCCCATACATCCATATGCACAAGCTCCAATTTCTCATCTTTCTTTTGCTTACCATCCTTGAGAAAACTTACTCTCTTTTGTTTTCCATACACATAACTTTCACAGAAATCCATATTAACACATTTTAGACCTGGTAAAACATTATTTGAATGAAGTACTTTCATACCTTTTAAACTCATATGCCCAAGTCTATTATGCCACAGTGCTAATTCAGAGTCCACAACAACTGTATGATCTTCTACCTGCTGAACTGCAGCAACTGTTCCTGAACATTGACCTTTTTCTATAACAATTAAAGTAGAAGGAACAGTATGACCTGTACAAAGATATAAGGTACCTACTTTCACACCTTTTGCTACCACTAAGGCACCCTTTGTGACCCTCTAGTTTTTATCACTAAAAGTAACAACACAACCTTCATCATCTAGTTGCCCTATGGAAATTAAATTTCTGCTTAACTTCGGAACATGCCTTACCTCATGTAGTAGCCAATGATTCCCATTCTGCAACTTAATCTTGATTCTTCCCTTTCCAACAATCTGACAGGGTTCGTTATCTCCTAAATAAACCAGCCCAAAATCCCTTTGGACATAATCAAGAAAATAACTACTATGGGGGGTAGCATGAAAAGAAGCCCCTGAATCTAACACCCAAGAATCATTAGCATTATCAAGGGAAAGAATCAAAGCATCCTCATCATATTTATTACTTACCACATTTGCCTCTTTACTTCCTTCATTTTTGTCTCCTTTATTTTTCCGAGACCAGCAATCTTTCTTCAGATGACCTGGCTTACCACAGTACCAACAATCCTTCTTGTCTCTAGATTGGGACTTTTTGTCCTTTGATTTTCCTTGTGACTTCCCACGATATCTAGAATTGTTTTCTCTCTCCTTTGCTCTACCCCTACTTTCTGCATTCAAAACACTGCCTGATGTGGATGTTCCACCAGAGCTTTTCCTGTGGATTTTCTCTCTCAAAATAACACCAACAACATCATCAAACTTCAATGTATTTGAACCAGAAATAGAATTGCTAACAACCATTACCAAGCTATTCCAGCTTTCAGGCAAAGAACACAGAATCAAAAGAGCCCTAACTTCTTCAACAAAGTTTACTTTTATAGAAGTTAATTGACTGGTGACCATATTAAACTCATTTAAATGATCAGTAACTGACCCACCTTCTACCATTTTCATATTAAATAAACGCTTCATAAGAAATACCTTATTCGAAGTGGAAGGCTTTTCATATAACTTTTCCAGTGTTTCCATCAACTCTTGATTTGTCTTTGCTTTTGTAATATTGAATGCCACTATTTGTGCTAGGCACAAATGAATACTGCGAAGAGCCTTTCTATCCAAGATCTCCCAGTCCTCATCTAACATTGCTGCAGGTTTCTTGGCTTTCCCTTCTAATGGCCACCATAAATCCTTCTGATAGAGATAGTCCTCCATCTGCATCTTCCATAACCGATAGTTCTGCCCATTAAACTTCTCAACCTTCTTACCCTGCTCATCATTGTCTTCTACTCAGCCGTGAGACCTTCCTACAGACGATAATCAAAACACAACCCACTCTAATACCACTTGTTAGGGTTAGAAAGACATATATCTAACAATTAAATGCAGATGTAATTAATAAACAAAGAAACTAAAACA